>JAJEJH010000348.1:0-259416 GCA_026122585.1 Anacardium occidentale | reverse complement strand
GTCTGGGCGTGTGTGCTTCTGGAATTTCTGGGCCATTTCATGCAAAAATGGGACACACGGTCGTGTCCCTCAGGACACACGATCGTGTCCCTGCGTTTCCTGCCCGTGTGCACTTTGTGCACACGGCCGTGTCCTTGCAGAAACAAGGGCACACGGGCGTGCTCTTGCGGGCACACGGTCGTGTGTCTTGTTCTGCTCAGACATGGTTCGTCTGAAACGCGCTGGAAACCAACCGATACTCAATCAAACTGAAATTAACTGAAAACATGCATAAATGGCACTTCAATATACACACATCAATCATCAATTTCATGAGCCAACTTCATTGCTATTGATTCCACCATCAATGCATCAAGTTTTCTCACACTACACTCACACAGCAAAGCATGCATGGTTCTGGGCGGAAAATAAGCATAGCAACCAACATATAATCATCATCTCATCATCATATACACATGCAAGCATAGCATCTCAAACTGGAAATGGAAACACACGTTTCCATCCACACCAAACAAGCTGGAAAACTCAAAGAGAGAGTAAGGAACACTTACCTCTCGACATGGCTGCTGGAAGCTTATACTCAAGTTATTCTCTCTGATCTCTGACTGGATTGGGAGCTGCTGGAAGCTGGATATCACGCCTAGGGCTGGGAGCTGCTGAAATGGAGAAGAAAACTGGCTGAAATGGGTGAGAATAATGAAATAACTCTCGTCTCTCTCTCTTCAATCCCACCTGCACGGGCGTGCAGGCTTGGCGCACGGGAGTGCGCCTGGAAAAATGGATAAAATCCATTTCTCGCGCTTCGCATGATTAAAACCTCCCTAAAGGCATCATACGAAGGCCACACAACTCTGGAAAATTACCAACTCACCCCTGAAATCTGCTGAACTCCCAATCTATCTCTGACTTCTATTTCTAACCCCAAAACTCTACCCCTAAGGGCTTTTCTAAAACTGGGATGCTACATTACCTCCCCCCTTAACAAAATTCTGACCCCGGAATTTACCTGAACAACTCTGGGAACCTATCCCTGATCTCAAACTCTACCTCCCAGGTGGCTTCTTCCACCCTCTGGCTGCGCCATAACACTTTGACCAGTGGAATCTCTTTATTTCTGAGGACCTTGACTCTGTAGTCCAAGATCTGAACTGGAAGCTCTTGATAGCTGAGGTCTTCTGCCAACTCTATCTCTGAAAACTGAAGCACATGAGATGGATCTCCCACATACTTTCTCAACTGGGATACATGGAAGACATTGTGGATTCTGTCCATGCTGGCTGGCAGTGCTAATCTGTAGGTGACTGTCCCTACCCTCTCGAGGATATCGTAGGGACCAATAAATCTGGGTGCTAACTTCCCTTTCTTACCAAATCTGAGAACTTGCCTGTAGGGGGCAATTCTCAGAAAAACTTTATCACCCACAGAGAACTCTACCTCTCTGCGCTTCAGATCTGTATAGCTTTTCTGACGATCCTGGGCCTGTCTCATTCGTTGCCTGATGATCTTGACTTGCTCAATCATCCTCTGAGTCGTCTCTGGTCCCACTACTGTCTCTAAAGAATCTTTCTCCCCAATCTTATCCCAATGGAGGGGAGATCTGCACTTCCGACCATACAACGCCTCAAATGGAGCCATCTGAATTGTCGCCTGATAACTGTTATTGTAGGCGAACTCCATTAGAGGAATCAGCTCTGCCCAATCGGTCTGGAAGTTCATACAACACGCTCTCAGCATGTCCTCCAATATCTTATTCACCCTCTCAGTTTGGCCATCTGTCTGAGGGTGATATGCTGAGCTGAAATGCAGCCTGGTTCCCAATACTCTCTGTAGAGATCTCCAGAAGGCTGACAGAAATCTGGAATCCCTATCTGACACTATCGTCCTGGGAACGCCGTGGAGTCTCACCACCTCTCTGATGTAGAGTCTGGCCAGCTGCTCTATAGACATTCCTTGTTTGACAGGCAGGAAATGTGCTGACTTGCTGAGGCGGTCAACTACGACCCATACACCATCATAACCTCTCTGAACTCTGGGAAGACCCGAGATGAAATCCATGGAGATATCATCCCACTTCCACTCAGGAATACTTAGAGGATGAAGTAATCCTGAGGGTCTCTGGTGCTCTGCCTTTACTTGCTGACATACTAGGCATCTGGAGACGAAGTCTGCTATGTCCTTCTTCATCCCTGACCACCAGAAACTTTTCTTGAGGTCTCTGTACATCTTTGTGCTGCCTGGGTGTGCTGAGTACATCGCACTGTGCACCTCTGACAATATCCTCTGTCTCAACTCTGAACTCTGGGGCACACAGACTCTGCCTTTGAACCTCAAGATCCCATCACTGAACTCAAAGTCTGACACTACTCTCTCTGACATCTTCTGAAGCATACTCTGAGTCCACTCATCTGATATCTGCCCTTCTTTGATCTCATCATACAGGGAAGATCTGATCTGGAGTCTCGAGAATCCTGCTGTCACTATTTCTATCTGTTCTCTGACAATCTCAGACTGCAACTCTCTCTGAACTGATAGGCTAGAAAGAGTTACTCGCCTACTCAAGGCGTCAGCCACCACATTGGCTCTCCCTGGGTGGTATCTAATGTCACAATCATAATCCTTCACCAGCTCCAACCATCTCCTCTGCCTCATGTTGAGCTATTTCTGGGTGAAGAAATACTTCAGACTTTTATGGTCTGAATATATGCTACATCTGATTCCATACAGATAATGCCTCCAAATCTTCAGGGCGAAAACGACCGCTACTAACTCTAGGTCGTGGGTAGGGTATCTCAACTCGTGATCTCTCAATTGCCTAGAGGCGTAGGCAATGACCCTACCATTCTGTATCAAAACTGCCCCGATCCCCTGATGGGATGCATCTGTATAGACATCAAACTCTACCCCCTCCTGGGGTAGCGCCAAAACTGGAGCGCTGGTCAACCTCTGCTTGAGCTCCTGAAACCGCTCTTCGCACTCCTCTGACCACACAAATGGAGTCTCTTTCCTAGTCAAGGCAGTAAGAGGCCTTACTAGGCTGGAGAATCCCTCTATGAACCTTCTGTAATAGCCTGCTAACCCAATGAAGCTTCTAACTTCCTTGACTGACTTCGGTCTTGGCCAACTCAGAATTGCTTCTACTTTGCTGGGGTCCACTGAAATTCCCTCTGCTGACACCACGTGGCCTAAGAATGCCACTCGGTCAAGCCAGAACTCACACTTGGTGAACTTGGCGAACAAATGCTGATCTCTCAGCCTCTGAAGCACGAATCTCAAATGCTCCTCGTGCTCTGCTACACTTCTGGAATAAACCAGAATGTCATCTATGAATACCACCACGAACCGGTCGAGGCAATCAAGAAAGACCCGGTTCATCAAATCCATAAAGATGGCTGGGGCATTGGTCAGCCCAAATGGTATGACCACAAACTCGTAATGCCCATAACGAGTCCTGAAGGCAGTCTTGGGGACATCTCTCTCTACTACTCTGACTTGATAATAGCCAGATCTCAAATCTATCTTGGAGAAAACTGCTGCGCCTCTCAACTGATCAAAGAGGTCGTCGATCCTCGGCAGGGGATACTTGTTCTTCACCGTTACTCTGTTCAGCTCCCTGTAGTCAATACACATTCGTATTGACCCATCCTTCTTCTTCACAAATAAAATCGGAGCTCCCCACGGTGAACAGCTCGGTCTGATAAATTTCTTATCAACCAGCTCCTGCAACTGCTTCTTCAACTCTTGGAGCTCAGCTGGAGCCATCCAGTACGGAGCCTTGGAGATAGGAGCCACACCAGGGAGAAGCTCGACACTGAACTCCAACTCCCGATCTGGAGGTAACCCTGGTAACTCATCTGGGAAGATATCTCTGAACTTTCTGACCACGGGCACCTCATCGATACTTGGCCCCACTGAGCTGCTGCATACTACATTGGCCAAGTACCCTACACAACCCTGCCTCATCAATCTACTAGCCTGGATGCACGAGATCATCATGTTATCTACTATGCCCTCTCCAAAAATGAAGTAATCAGGGCCTATGTGGAATCTAACCTTCTTTCTTCCACAGTCTATCTCTGCATCATAATTCCCCAAGAAATTCATTCCCAAGATCATGTCAAAGTCTGCTAACTCCAGCAGAATCAGATTAATAAACATCTGTCTACCCATGATCTCTATCTGCTGATCTAAGAGGACTCTGTCACTCACCACGAAACCCCCATCTAGCATCTCAATTAGGATACTCCTATCGGCCACGCTAGGGTCAACCCCTAATCTCTCAACCACTCCCTTGGAAATGAAACTGTGTGTGGCCCCGTAATCAACCAGTATAAATAAAGGAGTACCAAGATAGAGAATCTGACCAGTAACTGCATGGGGTATAGCATCTGCCTGCTCCTGGCGGACAGCATAAACTCTGGCTCTGCCGCCACCTCCACCTGAAGTGCTAGCACCTCCTCCAGGTGTTCTGGCACCACCTCTGGAAGCATCTGGTCCACCTCTCTCTGCTCTGAGTCCGCCTCTGGGTGGACCTTTTCTGCCTCTGAACTGACCACCACTACCTCTGCTGGGCCCAACACCAGCTCCACCTCTGGCGGGACAATCTGCCATCATATGCCCTGGCTGGTGGCACATGTAACACACTATCTGGCCGACGAGACACTCGCCTGAATGACGTCTGCCACACTGAGTACACCGTGGCAGGAAAAACTGTGGTGCAGTCCTCTGTCTCTGAACACCTCTAGCTGATCTCTTAGCTGACATTGGCCTCTTGCCCTTATCTCTCTCCTCTGCCCTCTCGGCTACTCGGCTCATAGCACCCATCCTCTGTAAACTGGCCTCTGATCTGAGGGCTCTCCCCAAAGCATCACTGAACTGTTGGGGAGGGTACGGTCCAGTCAAGACATCCCTGGCTATTGTAGGATGCAAGCCATGGATGAACTTCTGCACTCGTCCTAACTCAGTCCCCGCCAAACTAGGGACAAATCTCGCCAAAGCATTGAACTTGGCAGCATATTCCTTTATTGAACTGGGCCCCTGAACTAATTCAATGAACTCTTGGGCCTTGGCATACATCAACTCTGAGCCCCGGTACTCGGCATCAAATAGCCGTCTGAATTCTACCCATGTCATCTGCTGCTCACTGATGGTAGCCTTAGCTAGGCCCCACCAAACCTTGGCGTCACCCCTGAGATGGAACGCCGCAAATCTGACTTTCTCTTTCTCTGACAGAGTGAAAAGACCCATGATACTCTCCAATGACTCTATCCACTCTTCTGCCACTGCAGGATCTCTGGACCCACTGAACTTTACTGGCTGATACGGTCCTGGCAGATGGTAGATTGGATGAAGTCTACCTGATGAACTTGTACCGGCTGTTTCTGTACTTGTAGCCTGACTGTGCTCTCTGTACTCTGCTGGATACTGATACCCCTCTCTAGCAGGCTGAGACTGAAACTGATAACCCTCTCTTGCTGCCTGAGGCACTGAGTAATACTGAGGCTGAGGCTGAGGGTAATACTGCTGCTGATACTCTGGCTGAGGCTGAAACTGAAACTGAGACTGAAACTGTGGCTGTGCTTGTCCTCTTCTTGAAGACTGATAAGCTGAATACTGAGGGGGATTAACTCTGGCTGGTTCTTGCACCTGTCCCACACCAGCCTGCTGTAAACTCTCTCTGACCACATCCCCAATCATTTCTCTGAGCTGATCTGGTCTGATAGGCACATGGGAGGAACTCTGAGATCGCTGCCCCTCACTGACACTCATGGGACGGACAAGGGGACTACTACTGGCCTCGTCTATGTATCTAGGGACATAGGCTTCTCTATCTATAGCATCACAAGCAAATGGGGTTAGAAAACATAAACACAACAAATCTGGAAAGAAAATACCTGACTGTGCTGTGAGGAGGGTCTGGATGATGGCTGCGAAGGAGAGAAAACAGGCACCACACACTTACAACTCAATCTCTACTGAAAATGGCACAGAGAAACGCTCTGATACCAATAATGTAGGACCCGCCGCCACGAGTATCCCTGATGCTGAAAGATATTGATCTTTTATTAATTAAACTGGAAATCTGGGTACCCGCGACGGGAATCTTACGAAAAAGAAAAATACTACTCCAAATCTGCATTACAAGCGGAAGCTAAAACTAAATCTGAAATATACAATGAGCCCGACTGGCTATCATACATCAATAACTGTTTTATACATCTGTTTTACAACTGAGTACCTATATATTTACATAAAGTACAAGTACAAGACCTCACAGGTTTAAAACTGGAAACAAAATACAAACTGGAGAGTGTGTGTGGGGTCCTCCTCGCCAGCCTCAATCCACCCGCTCCTCGCCAGCAGCTGACTAACCTTAAAAGGAATGAAGAAGGAAAGGGATGAGTGATAAAGATCACCCAGTAAGCATTCCTTACTTCCCTCGACCCACGCAAGCAGCAAATAAGGGCACACATACCTGGCCGGCCCTATACATGCATCTAAGCGCTTGCGGGTGCTGAATCTGATTACCTGATTTCTGATTACTGGTTTCTGATTATTAATTAGTCATGTCATAATATATGCATAATGTCATACTGAGCTGGGAACTGAAACTGACTGATGATGCATGCATCTGTCTATCTGAATCTGAATGTACCCGAAGGTACCTGCTGTGCAGATCAGGCTGATGAACACAGGGATTCGGCATCTTGGCCAAGTGGGCTGAAAATTCTAGCTACTGGCTAGAAAACTGAAACTGATCTGCTGATATGCTGCTGAGCTGACTGACTGGTGTCAGAGAGCTGGGTCCCACATATGCCCCCTCGAGTTCACCCCAAAACTGAAACCCATACATTGGGTTCTGACTGCTGAAATCTACTGAATTCGGATCTCTGGATCCTCATTCAGGCTATATGTTGTGCTATGCATGCTTATGCATCTGTTCTTAGCTGAAATCTGGATTATCTGATGATTATTAGGCCTTGGATGGATTACCAAACCTTTAATAAGTCAATTTCTGAAATTCTGGGAAAATCTGGCTGATACACGACCGTGCAAGGAAAGCACACGGTCGTGCAGCACTCACACACGGCCGTGTTGGGCAGGGCACACGGGCGTGTGCCCCAGCACACGGGACCGTGTGCTGGCTGTGCGTCTGGGCGTGTGTGCTTCTGGAATTTCTGGGCCATTTCATGTAAAAATGGGACACACGGTCGTGTCCCTCAGGACACACGGTTGTGTCCCTGCGTTTCCTGCCCGTGTGCACTTTGTGCACACGACCGTGTCCTTGCAGAAACAAGGGCACACGGGCGTGCTCTTGCGGGCACACGGTCGTGTGTCTTGTTCTGCTCAGACATGGTTCGTCTGAAACGCGCTGGAAACCAACCGAAACTCAATCAAACTGAAATTAACTGAAAACATGCATAAATGGCACTTCAATATACACACATCAATCATCAATTTCAACATCCATCCATTGCTATTGATTCCACCATCAATGCATCAAGTTTTCTCACACTACACTCACACAGCAAAGCATGCATGATTCTGGGCGGAAAATAAGCATAGCAACCAACATATAATCATCATCTCATCATCATATACACATGCAAGCATAGCATCTCAAACTGGAAATGGAAACACACGTTTCCATCCACACCAAACAAGCTGGAAAACTCAAAGAGAGAGTAAGGAACACTTACCTCTCGACATGGCTGCTGGAAGCTTATACTCAAGTTATTCTCTCTGATCTCTGACTGGATTGGGAGCTGCTGGAAGCTGGATATCACGCCTAGGGCTGGGAGCTGCTGAAATGGAGAAGAAAACTGGCTGAAATGGGTGAGAATAATGAAATAACTCCCGTCTCTCTCTCTTCAATCCCACCTGCACGGGCGTGCAGGCTTGGCGCACGGGAGTGCGCCTGGGAAAATGGATAAAATCCATTTCCCGCGCTTCACATGATTAAAACCTCCCTAAAGGCATCATACGAAGGCCACACAACTCTGGAAAATTACCAACTCACCCCTGAAATCTGTTGAACTCCCAATCTATCTCTGACTTTTATTTCTAACCCCAAAACTCTACCCCTCAGGGCTTTTCTAAAACTGGGATGCTACAACCCTTAATTTAGTTTTACATAGGAATGCCCAAGGGTGTGTGGAAATTACAAGAAAATGTTGCCTCACAAGGCTGATACAACAATTTAGCTTACTAGGTTTCTCTCAAATGATTGTCTAATGAGAGAAAATATGGAGAAAAGTATAGAGAATAAAAGAATGGAAGTATATGACCTAATTCTCTTACTATTGAATCCTTAAATTAGCTTCAATTTATAGTTGGTGAGAAGGTCTAGTCGTTACTACTAATTTGAGAGTCATTGAAAACTTTTTAGAAAGTTACACAGTCGTGTACTTCTCTTGCACAATCATGCTTATTTTGTTTTATGCTCTCCAATGGTCATATTCCTCTTATTGATTAGTATACCCACATGGGTGTGTGCTCCACACACATGGTTGTGTGTCTTCAAGGATTTAATTTTTTTCTTTCTCCAGAAGCTCACATGACTTTGTGTACAATACCCGTACGATCATAATTTTTAGACTAGCACGAGCGTGTGTTGTAAAAGCACAGACATGTGTCTAAGTTATTTAGTAAAGCCACCAGTATGGTTAGAACTACACGGGAGACTCTGGTTGTGCGCCCTTATATTTTTAGACATACGATTGTGTGCTTGAAAAGTACATGATCATGTATCCCAGCTTTTTCACACATGGATGCTTCGTACGACTCAATCAAGTCGTGTATTGCCCATATGACATCCACACGATCGTGCAACCTGACCACGCATGATCATGTGTCAGGTAAAACTTGTAAAAACAACCCTTTTTGGTCCTCTTTTTTTCATGATCGATGCATGTATAGATCGGTTAGATATTTTAACATATATTTTGCATTAATTCAAAACCCACAAAGGTCCAATATGATCAAACTTTTGATAACTAACAAATATGTCTTGTCCCCAACCTCAATCACCACGTATTATGCAAGTAGTTATTATAAATCACAGGTGACAGTCTCTAATTATTTCACATACAAGTTCAACTCTGATATGTTTTTTAACTACTTTGATAATTTTCTATCAACAAACTTCATCCAAAGTTGTAAACAAATTAAGTTTATAAACTAAAATATATTCGAATGTTCTAACACTTGAAATTGTTCTAAATCAATACAACATAAGTTAAATCTCTATTTTATGATACTTAAAATTGATTTGCTAATCTTTGGTCTCATTTTGTTGCTAAAAATAATAAAATATTGTAAAAAACATGAGTGAT
Source organism: Anacardium occidentale (assembly GCA_026122585.1). Classification (NCBI taxonomy): domain Eukaryota; kingdom Viridiplantae; phylum Streptophyta; class Magnoliopsida; order Sapindales; family Anacardiaceae; genus Anacardium; species Anacardium occidentale. The sequence goes on along the minus strand of JAJEJH010000348.1, from coordinate 250,084 downwards.
TTTTTTATGGATTTTTGGGTGAAGATTGTCTCTCATAACACAAGTGAAAGTAAATGTGCACCATCCACACAACACACCCTTTATATACCAAACATTTTCATTATTTTCAAACAATATTTAATTCAATGCTAACGAGTACGCACGATATGCGTGACATGAGTGATTGGATACATGTAGAAAAAAGATTAATTTTGTTTAATAAAAAAATAATTTCATATAAAACGTTTAAAAAAATTTTTAAATTAATTTTCTAAGTACTACTTTATCATTCAAAATCAATCTCTATTTAAAAAAAAATCATGACACCTAAAATCTATCAGTTGAAAAATTGTTTTTAGGCTTTTGTGGAAAAATGTAATTTACTCAAAATATAAGCGTGGTGGCTACTTGGGTAGAACATGAATAAAATTAAATAAACAGGCCAAACGACTTATCCCCATCCAAGATTTTCTTAAATGATCAAGTCTTATCCAAAAAATTTTTAAAAATTAAATATTTATTTATTGACAAAATTAGAAAAATATTTTTATCTTTTAAAATAAAAATTACAAAATAATAAAATTCATTTTATAAAAATAATTAAAATATAAAATAATAATTAAAAATCAATAAATTAATAAAAATTCTAAAAATAATAATAAAATAAAAAAATAGCCACTACTACTGTAGTGGCCCAAGGGGTAGATTGTCATTTTTGAGAGTTCAAGGGGGGTAGAAGAGTCTTTTAGAAGTCCTTTGGGACTTGCATGTAGTCTCTGCGCATGTGGGGGTGGAAATGGCTATTTTTCACTACACACGACCGTGTGCCTAGGACACACGACCGTGTGCCTGCCCTTTTAGCCGTGTATAAGTTTATTTTCTTCAGTTGCGCAGTTCAGTTTCCAGCTTAACTCCCAGCTTATTTTCTCTTCTTCTTCCTCAGCTCCAGTGAACCCTAGAGTTCCAGAGAGAGATCCCCCAGCAGCTCAGCTTCAGATTAGAGATCCAGAGTCTTCCAGGGAGAGAGATAGAGCTTCCATGGCGCGAGGTAAGTGTTTTCCTTACTTCTCTCGCCGTTTTCAGAGTCTGATTGGCTATTTCCAGTGTATGAGAATGTTATGTGTGCTTGTTTGAGATATTTCCAGCATGTTTGAGTTGTGATATGATGGATGATGGCATGATTGAGTGGTTTTCCATGATTTGAATGCATATATATATTGTTTCCAGATTATATATGTTCTATTTATGCTATATGGCGTGTTTGAGTTGATGATTTGATGTTTATTTGCGTGATTGCAGTAGTAGTATGCTTGTATGTGTGTTGATTTGGAGTGTGGAAGTGTTGATGTGGGAATTTCTAGATTTCCAGACGTCTTCTGCAGTTTCTGGGTCGAGCACACGACCGTGCGCCCCTGAGGCATGCCCGTGCGTCCTCATTTTCTGCATGGGACACGGCCGTGCATGCTGCCCGTGTGCGTCTGAAAACCCAGACACACGCCCGTGTGCCCGAGTGACACACGCCCGTGTGCTTTCTCCCCCAATTCCACACGCCCGTGTTGCTGAACACGGGAAGAAGAGGAAGGCAGACACACGCCCGTGTGCCCGAGTACACACGCCCGTGTGTCTTGCCCAGCTTTTATGAAATGTTCCAGAGCCTTGCACGCCCACCTGCACGATGGCCACACGGTCCCGTGTGCCTTGTCACACGCCCGTGCGTCCCAGAACACACGCCCGTGCACTTCAGAAATCAGCAGTAATTGAATTGAAATGAGAATTTAGCCACTCTAAGCCATTTCTAAGCACACAGAACTCAGAATTAATATCAGAAATCAGCATTTCATGCATGATTATCAGCATTAGCACGACATGTCATATCAGATGTTTTCAGACTGGATCCAAGGATCCAACAACATGATTTTCAGATATACATATATGATTTTTCATATATCCGATAGGGGTGGATACGAAGGGGCACCTGTGAGTTCGCACACCCGCTAAAGAGGGAAACCAGCGTCCACCAGAGGACATGGTCACTGACCAAGCTCAATAGAGAGTGCTGGTTGTGCATCAGTAGATTCATTAGGACTTTGAACTCACACGGCCAGGGTGCCGAATCCCTGTATTCATCAGTCTGGCCAGTACAGCAGATATTTTCAGATATTTCAGAGATTTTCAGTACTTTCTGATATAGATTTCAGATATACTATACGTATATATATATATTCAGGATCTTCGGATCACAGTTTTATTATCAGAAAGAGTTTTCAGAAAAGACAGTTTTTTCAGAAAAACAAGCCTACGGGCAAGTTTCTACAATTTTCAGCATACATGACATCAGCATATACATTTCATTGTCATGTACAGCATCTCATGAGAAACGGAATAGTAACAGAATAGAAATATAACATAATTCAATAAGAAACTGTCTAGCAGAATCTCCTACGTGACGAGTCACGTAGTCAGTGATTGTTTGACCTGCGAGTGTTTGAGTTTGGAAACGCTTGCTGAGTGACTTTGTCACTCACTCCCTTCCCTGTTTCCTTTTGCAGGTCAGTAGTTTGTGGCTGAGCTGGAGCGAGACAGTTGCGAGATTTTGGGGATGTGGCTTGGCAATAGCAGTGGCATGTTGGCTCGCATGTTTTATTTCTCATGTACATATATGTGTGTATTACATTATCGTATACACTGTATGATCAGTTTATTTTCTATACATGAGTAGCCTGGGATTTTCCACGCTTATATTTAATTTACTTTCATAGTAAATTATGTTTACAGTTTCTTTATTAAGAAAATTTTTATACAGCAGCAATTTTTCTGTAGAGGTCCCCGTTTCAGGAATATTTTATTAGTATATGAACAGTATTTTCCGCAGCGCACAGTAGCCTGGGGCGGGGGTCGCTACAACTACTAACAACATCACTAGTGTTAATAGCTTTCATGAACATAATCAGGTAGCTGAAAACGGTCATCTAGTTCAATTGATGGCTAAATTTGATCGTCTCAATGGTGGAGACACCTATATCTGTCCACCAAATATCTCTAACTACTTCCGCTATCTAGAATGATCGGAAACAGCCAATTTCAAGCATCTCACCCATTTTTTACTTTCTTTAATAGTGAAAGTAGTTAGATCTGACTATCAATAAAATCAAATATCCGTTTTCGATCACTTAATTAGGTTATTTTTATATTTTTAAAAAATTTTTAATTATTATTTTATATTAAAATTTTTTAATATTAATAGTATTTATTTTAGTAGAGGGTATTTTAGTCTTTTCAAGAAATAATGCTGGGTATTTAACTTTTTAAAACTTTTTGGGTGGGGTTTGTCATTTAAGGAAACCTTGAGTGGGAATTTGTTGTTTGACCTTAAAAAAACGTAGGAAATTTCTAGTAGGCCATTTAGTCTAAAATAGAGCAGACAATAACAGCGTTGCAGTTGATTCAACCAATGAATAATCGACAACGCATTTGACAAAACCACCCTGGTTCTGTGAAACCACTATTTTCTCCCTCAAACCGCGCTTGTTTCCCCTGTGTGATTCCAAGCCTTTTCTATATATATACCATCACATCACTTTCTTTCTTTGTACATCAAAATTTCTCTTCTTTCCCTTGTTTCTTCATCTGTGTATGAACACATTGGAACATATTTCTATCTTTTGCTTCATTAAGCAAAAGATAGAAGATACCACAGAGACCAACATACTCCTCCATATTTTTTTGTCTCTTCTTCTATTATTACTATATTTCTTTCAGGTGAATCTTGCTTTTTTCTTCATCGTTCTGGTCTTCATGGGGAGGGGCAGGGTTCAGCTCAAGAGAATAGAGAACAAGATCAACAGGCAAGTGACATTTTCGAAGCGGAGGTCCGGGTTATTGAAGAAAGCCCATGAAATCTCTGTGCTTTGTGAAGCTGAAGTGGCGTTGATCATCTTCTCCACCAAAGGCAAACTCTTCGAATACTCTACTGATTCTTGGTAGGTACCATCTAACCACTCTCTTTCCATTCGCTTGAAATTTGAAAAACTGACCCGTTAGAAAGTGAAGTTCATGTTTGGCTGGCAAGAAAAATGGACGGTGGTTTCCTGTGTTTGATGTTAGTAAGATTTTGAGTATTGTTTGTCTTCCAAACAGGGAATAATCACCCTTACATGATTGTTGAATTATTTTTGTTTGTAATTAGATTGTTTAATTGGATAAAATGTTAGCCAATCGAATAAATCTGTTCAATCATTCAAAATTTATCTACCTTTTTACTCACTCAATCTTAGATGTAATTTATGATTGGATAATTTAAATTAAAGAAAAAATATTATTAAATCATAAATCAATCTAAAAGTGATTGAAAAAGATGAATTTTGATTGGTTATGAAGTTGAACCATAACCCTAAAAGAACTTATAATCTTCCTGAAATCCCAAACTTAATGGAGAGCTTTGATTTGCACCCCACTTGAACTTACATGTATAAAATTGAAATAAATATTATTCTTTTTTACAATTTGTGACTGTAATAAAATAATTAGTATAGAAATTAAGCTTAGGCACACAAATCTTGAAAGGATTAATCCATGACTGCTATAATTGGAGGCCTTGAGAATTCTAGTTGGACTCCATTAATCAAATTGATTTTGGCCATTTCTTCTTCTTCTTCTTCTTCTTTTAGCACAGCCAATTAAGTTGAAGGTTAAGACTCTGAATTTCTAACTTTCTCTTAGGAAACCTGTAGTTTTTCCTTGCATACCTTCTCTTTCTATTTATTTCCTCATACTTTATATAATAATGAATAAAAATATCGTAATCTTGTTGTAAAATTTTCAAAACCTATTATTCCTACTAAATAATTCTCTCCAAGTTAGCATTTTGACTATAAAATTGCATTCTAATACACTTTTCACTCTACAATTGGTTTGAAAATAAAAAATTCTTTTATATTATAAATAGAAAATACGTGAAAGTAAATTGAAGTGATTGATGTTCATGTAAAATTAAAAGGTTCAAAAATGGCCCTACTTACTCCTGCAGAAATAAATAATTCTTGTATGAAAACTCCTGCCACTATCTACAGCCACAATAAAAATCTAAATTAATTTCTCTTGCTCGAACCATATCCTTTTAGTGTGTCCTCCTCTTCTCACACTGACTTTTGCTGTTTAACTAATATACAGAAGACATATATACCCTCGATTTTGATCTACTATTAATAATTACTTTATTTCATCAGGGATCCTTATGATCAAACTCTGCAGGATAAGATCTTCTCCCCGGTTTTATATTCTTCTGTATTATTTCTTTCAAGTTTCAACTATTTTCAAACTTTGAAACTCTTTGTTTTCAATCGATTTCTGAGTTATGTGCCAGCTCTGCGCTCACTAATCATTCACTGCTGATTTATTAAAGAACCTGCATGCCTGATCTTCCTTAATTTCTGTTCCCTTCATCGCTTACGAGATGGGATATCAAAACATAATCATTTTGGCAGACAGATCTATGTGGATTTTGCATATGATGTTGTATGCTTTGGTGATCTTGATCTCACATATACAGTGTTATCAGTACACTCAAATTTCATGCTCTTTATTTACACCCATTTTTTTAATTAAAAATTGTATTTCATAATTTTCGATGAAGCAATTTATCATTTAAGACCAGGAAACATAATCAGCAAGGATAATGGTATTGGAATTATTTTTGTTTTAAAAGTTTTGGATCGTTGATAGGGTGTAATCCAACGGTTTAAATTGTTGGGTCTTTACTTAAAATAGTCAACGTTAATTCTCTTTCTACATCATTGTCAATTGTTGATCAACTAGAAGTTTGTGTTGTAGTACTCTGATTTTTAGCAAAATATATTTTCTCTCTATACCTCTCTCTTCAGAATTATTATATATTCATCTAGTCATAATATATAATTTATTTAAAATAATTTTTCAACCGATAGGGAAAAGGCCATTGTCGTCATAGAATATTTCCGTATGTTATAGTTTTGCATGAAAAAGATAATTAATTGTTTTCAGAGGGTTTTAATTGAAGATTTTATATCTATAGTTTGCATTAAAACAGTGATTTAGGAGATCTTTAAGATATTTGGTTTACAACTTAAATATAATTTTTTAGAACCAATGAATTCAAAAAATAGAATTTCTTTATAAATGAATTTCATGTGGATTTCATTTACAAATGAATTTTCATGTTTAGTATACTACAATTTAAAATATGTAATTTAATTGAATTTCACATAATTATGTTTGGAATAAATCTTGAATTGAAAATTTATTTGACATTAATTTTTAGTATGTCTTTTACATAAGAATGTTATGAAAACAACTGATATACACATGTTATAATTATTTTATTTTTACTCATTCAATACATATACACACTTTAGTCATGTATTTGACTTTTTTTTTTTTAATAAAAGAGTAATTTGGCTATATAAATGTCAACAATTAAAAAGTTAAAAAACAAATTATTACATATATATGCTACTAATTAAACAGTTAAATACTGTTAGAACTACATCATTATTAATTTTTAAGGATTAAGCCAGATAAATTTGAAAAGAGAAAAGTTGTAAGCTTTAGATGAATGGAACGCTTTGTGTTTAATTAGGAACAAAAATTGGTTTAATTTTTAAAATTTAGAAAAAAAGTTATAAATTCTTCAGTAAGTAATGGTCAGATGTTCGTCAAAGATAGAACAAAAAGGTAATATTTTTAGTGGCATGAATCTCTTTATAGGAGGAGTTTTGCTACGAAATTTTGTGTATAAATTAGCCACATAAGTCTAGTTTTCAATGAAAAACCTTTTGCATCAAAAGGATGCATATGGAATGAGATATTAAACAATTACTAAAGTGTGTTCAAGCTATCCTCTATTCTCTCTTTGCAAGATTTGTATGTTTGATAAATTTCTGAGATTTTTTTGTACACTTTTATGGAACCCTTTTTATATCACTTGAAAAATATGTCTTATTTTAAGAAAAAAAGGCACACGAAAAGAAAAATTTTTTGTGAGAGTTACTAATTTTTCATCTTAAGTTGTACATGTAATAATCCACCCATAGAATGCATATGTTGTGGTAGTTAACTATGGACAAGAGGAGGTTGTATACAATACCCATAACAAATTTAACACAAAATCAAAATCTAACCAAGATTCCAAATCAAATTTTACTAAAATTTCAATCATTTTATATATAGAAAAGAATTTAAGGTTAAAAAAAAAAAAAAAAAAAACTAACGTTAATAAATCTTGAGATTAATTACTAATTTGAAAGTAGTTCAAAAGGGTGATATAGAAATCTTGTTGCTGAGGAAAAGTGTTGATGAATAAGAGAAATAAGAGAGAACAGAAATAGAATGTTGTCTGCAAGAAGATAAGGAATTAATAAGCTAAGAGATATTTTTGTCAAAAAAAAACTGTTTGTTTAATTTTGTGGAATTATTTGCAAATTCTACCTATTTTGGTGGAATATAGTTTAATTACGTTCAATTTCATAGAATCAAAAACATAGAATTGAAATGACTATTTTTTTTCATTTCAAATACAAAAATTTAGAATTACAAATAAATTTTATAAAATTTTGTAGGATTTATTTGTTCCAAAAAGGTTGTGAGGGTTTTTTTTTTTTTTTTAATGCATCAAAAAACAGTTTTTGAATGTAACTCTAAACTAGTGTAAAACTATAAAAAAAGAAAAAATCAAAATTGTTTGCTTAGTTTTTTACTTTTAAAATTCCTACATGGAGTATAAATTTTATTCCTGCTATTATTCTATTTGCTCGTTTCTTTGTTTACTTTCTTATCACTGGTGGTGAATTCAGAAAAAAAAAAAAAAAAAAAACAAATTTTGATTTCAGAAATAATAAAGTGTTTATAATGCATTTTGCAATAGATTCAATCATTAAAGCATAACGACCTTAGGGAATTGAGGATTTAATGATCAATCCTTGGTATGTTAAGATGATCTGTATCATCTCCTGCAGTGTGGTTTTAAGAAAAGAAAACTGTCGAAAATGGGTTTCAAATTTGAAAATAAGAATGCACCCAGATGGGAAGTATGGGTATATAAAGGCCCTGTATTCTGAATTCAGCGAAGCCTAATGCTTTGATTGAAGTAAATAACTCTCAACTTCTATGTTCTTTGATAATCCCCAACGCTTGCACTCTTAACTTTATTCTGACCTGATTTTGATGCTATCTGGATTTGACAAATTATAAATAGCAGTAACTTTTATATAATACATTTCACAGTAACTAACAATGTAGACGCCCAGTTTTGATGAGTGATGTCTGCATGCTGGTGCAAATGATAATTCTCCTTTGATGTTTTTCCTTGCACTTCTGTATTCTGCTTGGTTCGTTTTTATCTAATGAAAAAATGGTTGTTCTACAAATACGCATGTATTCAGTGAATCAAAAGGTGAGTGCACGTGTACACCATGCATTTCATGATTGGTTGAATGTAGGAACCTTCAGTGTGCAGATGATTCTTTCTTGTCTGTATAATGTCTCATATGTATTTGTTTTAACCTCATAATTAGGAATATCAATGTGTGTTGCAGATAATCATTTTGGATTTGAAATCATCATATAATCAGTACAGAACCCCATTTCTTTTCGTCTTGGAGAAATGATAAATGCCAGGAGTATGAATTTGAGTCGAAGAACCAGAGTTTTAATTAAAATTGTTACTGTAGAGCTCAAGAATTCTATAAGACTTTTCGGTCGTTTAGAAATTTAAAAAACTTTACAAATGATCAAGACACAAAAATATGGGAGACCTGAAAAAATTTGACCATTGTTAATTAATTCTTACTAGATAATCAGAAATTTCTTCTAGGATTTTTAATTTACATTTTTGGTGTAATTCAGTCTTAAAGAAGATTTGTCTCATGAAACTAGGTTAGGGAGAAAACCATTAATTCCAATGCTGGTTGTAGCTTTTTGATACCTAAGAAAAGCACAGCATGGTGGTCGATGCTCATAAGAGCTACATACTTTTTCAGCAACATGTCAATGATTATATCTTCACTTGCAAATCTTCATTAAAATGAGGAAAAGAAAACCATCACGTTGAAAGAAAGAATAAGGTCATTTAACAGTGAGGACCCTTTTTTTCTTATAAAGTTTTAGTATACAGACTCCTGAAGCATTGCTCAATGCAGGCATTATTTCCAGGTCTCAAGTCTGTACTTTAACAACTTACTATTTTATTTTTCGTTGGTATCAGCATGGAAAAGATCCTAGAAAGGTACGAGAGGTATTCCTACTCTGAGAGACAGCTTCAACCAAATGATATTAACAATGTAAGCTATATATCAACTGATCAAATCTTAGATTCATGAATTTGTCAAGTATTCTTTCTTCTTGTTTGAGGATTTCCATTTATGCATTTTCAAGTGCTTCTGATTAACACAACAAACCAACTTTTGCTTTTGTATTTCTATCTGAAATATATGATAGTTGTTTGTGTCTTTACATATATCTTAGAACATTATTTTATGATAATATGTACACACCATTATTACATATGCAGCCCGGAAGCTGGACTCTTGAGCATGAAAAGCTGAAAGCAAGGTTGGAGATTTTACAAAAAAATCAAAGGTATGGATATGAACGCATGCTATTTTCTAATAAAACAAGTAACCAACAAAGAACAGCAAGAAAAGTATGCATGTTTTTCTGTTTGCAGTCATTTCATGGGACAAGAGCTGGACTCCCTAAGTCTCAAAGAGCTTCAAAGTTTGGAGCACCAGCTCGATACTGCTCTTAAGCACATACGCTCAAAAAAGGTAGTATCACAATGACATTTAAGTTTTTATATACCAGTTTTCAACCCCACTTAAAAAAAATTTCCCTAATTGAAATTGAGTATTATTTTTGGTACAGAATCAGCTCATGTTTGAATCCATCTCGGATCGTCAGAAAAAGGTAAGATCTAGCCTCCCTGGAGGACCACAATGCTCATGGACTAACTGATCTTTTCTTTTGCAGCACAAATTACTCCAGGAGCAAAATAACTTACTCTTAAAGAAGGTAATGCATTTCAATACATTCTCTAATTTGAACTCAATTTGTTATCAAATTGTAAAGTTTTTGCACCATCACTAGAAGAGGGAGAAGGAGAAGAATTTGGCCGAACAGGCACAGTGGGAGCAGCAAAACGATGGCCTGAACTCACACCCAGAGCTTCTAATGGAGCCAATTAACAACAGGTTAGCACTGAGTTTTACAAAATTTGAGTCGGAAACTTCTTTAACTTATATTTTTAGAAAATATATCAATCGATATAATGGAAATGCATGCAGCGGCTCATTCCAGGTAGGGGAGGCCAATGGAGGAGAAGATGATAACATTCCACCATATCGAGTGAATGCAGAACTGCCCCCATGGATGTTTCCTCCTAAATGAATAAAAGAAATAATAAAGCAAAAAAGTGGTACTGTATTTAGTATATGGGAGCTTTTTGAAATAGATACGTAGGTATGGATATAGAAATAAAAATGTGAAGTGACCACTTTTTCATTTTGCACGATGTGGATGGATTGGGTAATGGGTAAATCTGTCTCTTTCTTTTCTTTTTCATCAAGTCTAATGTTTAGAGGCAATGGGCGAGCATATGAAGCTGAACACAAGGGTGGACTAGAATTAATGGTGATGTCAGAAAGGTTGGTATCTGGGTGATAAAAAGGTCTTTCTGTCTGTCTGTCTGTCTGTGACTTTAAAACGCAATATTTATAATAAATGTTATATGTGTCGATAACTGAATACTACTTTATATATATATATAAAATATTAATGAGAAATTAATTATTTGAGCTAATTCTAGTGACCTTATACGTATATAAATACAAAAAGTTACATATTTGTAGCAAAATGAATTGTAGTTTATTGGAAATACCTTTTTTTTTTTCTATAAAGGAGGGTTTAGTTCAGATTTGATTTTTTTTATACAAATATTTGTTCATCATTTTTACTTAAATTCACAGTTTATTGTTTATGGTATATTCATAAACAATTTAATAAGTCAATAGATGTTTTCGTTTAGAACGATGATTTGAAAGTAGCTTTTGAATAGTTAATCAAATATATTGAGTTACTGATTTTCGTTCATTTAATTGTAGTTTGCAACAATTTCGTTATTCTTGATTTCGATATTGAGTTTGGTTGCATTTGTATTCTATTTTTAGGAAATAAATATAGGGGTTTTGTTAGGAAGATAACAGGACAATGTTTAGGTGAGTTGATTGCATAAAAAAATGGTCGAAAAATAAGTGTTTTTGACGAAATAAGTTTTTAGGTTGCATTTAAAAGGTGAGCATAACACTTAGAGAGTTAATGCAATTTCTAAGGAGCAAGCATTACATTTAGGGAGTAAGAATTGCACTAAAAAGATCAACAAAAATTTTTACTCTTGACTGACCCTTTTCTATAAAGAAGTCTTATCCGGTACATTGTAGTTAGTTTGCTACAAATGTGTAACATATTTTTCAACCTATATATGCATAAAAAATAAACAATTTGACTAAAATAATTAATTTTCCTATTATGTTTATAATATGTTCTAAAAAGAAATATTAATCCTACAACAATAACATATCGTCTATAATGGAAATTATATCAAGATATATGTCAAGCTTTCATAAAGATAAAAGAATCATTGAACTTTAGCAATAACATAGTAAGAGAATGATACCTGAACTCTACACTAGAGTGAGACATAACAATCTATTTTTCGATAGGCCAACAAAAAAGGTTGGGATAAAAACACTCAACTGTCAATTATAAATTATTATTGGGAAACATCGATAACTAAGTCAACAGCAAAATAAAACAGAATATGAATATTAGAGCCACGGTGAAATGTGAGACTATAAAACATGATGCTTTTAACATTATTTAAAGGTATATTGAAATTCATTTGATATGGTGGACACATCATATGATACGCCACTTACGCTACAATATGATACATATTACTAATATAAATCGATAGAGTTTTTTGGAGAAGTGTAAAAAATTTTAGAATTTTTAAAGGTGTTTGTGATATTTTTCAAAATGATGATGTAACAATTAGAATTATTTATTATTTTATAATTATTATTATTTAAAAAATATATCTTATGACATAATACAATGTATGATATATGATAAGAAAAAATATGCTTCGATACATTATTCAACTACGATGATACACGTCTCAATGAGTTAGACCTAGACAATTCTTAGCAATTTAGTTCACAATAGATGCAACGCTAGACATAATAAGAATAAGATACTGAAGACCACCAACTATGTTGTTATAGATTGTGGTATCAAAAAACAATTAATTGTCGATGCACTATGACGTCTTGAAGTAAACAAAAGGCATAACATAAGAACATAAATGATAAGTTGAAAGCATATAGTAGATTTACCATTTTAACACTCTCACTAGATAGTTACCCTTCAAAGATAATGTGTATCTGAAAACAATGTGTCACTACTTAAGCTTACATAACGTATTCATATACATAATTTTCACTTATGCAAAATTAAATAAAATTTTAAACTTCATTACTTTATAATTATCACTAAACCAATAAACATAACTTATAACAAAAGCGTGCAAAAGATGTTTATAATAATAGAACTTGAAAAATAGTCCAAAGTATTGTGCAAAAATAACAATAACAATAAATCATTATATCATAAAAATCCCCTTATGCAATCACTTGGTTGACTTGCATCTTCATAGTCATTAGTCATTTGTTACTTACAAAACATGAAAGGAAAGAAATGAGTATTAAACACTCAGTAAGTAAGCGACCAACTAAACACCTTTATTTTACTTCACTTTTCTTAACATTTTTTATCGGTTAGCTTTACATGTCTTATCGCATAACCTTTTCATCAAGGATAGAACAATATGATGACATGAGATGCAAGGCAAGGTGACTTGTGAAAATTTACATTTAAAACATTTCAAAAAATTGTATCTATTTATGTCAATTAAACTAAGTTAAGGCAGAGATTTGATACTTTATTCGTATGAGCTAAAATAATTTATCCCTTTCTTTATGCACACAACCTGATTTGCACATAACTACGAAATTTTCACTTACCCTGTTACAGGCGTATGCATGAAAGAACTCACATGTGTCCTCTTGTAACATTTTTCATGAAAGCATACTAAAATACTCATGAAAAAACATGTTTTCATGAAGTGTTCATAAAACATTTATAACTTTTAGGATCATGTCCCATGTGCACACAATTATGAGATCAAATCCTTTATCCTTTATAAAACTCAAACGCTCTCATGCTTTCTCAGAAAGCATTCATATGCACACAACTAACTCATCTCATGTGAGTATGTTTTTCTGAAATTCATGACTATAGTTGAGCTAACATTAATATAATATAATGGATCTACTATGTTTTCATATTATTCTTATGTTTAAGCCATTATATTTTACTTTCATGTGGCTTGTAGATTCAATTTTTATGTCTTTATATCACATAAAACTAAAGACAATTCTCTTATTCAAACATACAACTCATAGTGTTCTTTTATACCTTAACAAGAGTTTTAGACTTGGAATGGTTGTTCTATTATATTAAATTGGAACAAGTATTCCTCTTGTGGAACGATTAAATGAAACATATATTTTGACCTTTGGAATGACTATTCCTCTTGAAATCTAATTCATCATAATTTTCATGAAATGACCATTTTTGACTTTGGAATGAGCATTTCATCGCTATTGTTTCATATATATGGAACAATTATCTCTACCTTTGGAACAATCATTTCATCGTAATGTCTACAAACTTAAACAACATTTGGAACCATTGTACCTCCGTAACTGTTTCTATAGATCTATTGTTTCATCAACTTTTCCTACAATTCTAATCATAAATCTTATACTATTGTTTGCCAAATGGTTGATTAATATCACCCTTACATTAATTTCCAAACTACCAATATGTCAATTGAAGTCAAATATCTAACACAATCCATAAACAATTAAATCACACCATGATTTTCATCATCATACCCAATCATTAAAAAATCATATGCATCATAAATAAGATATCCAAATTAGTCTATAACACGAACAAATTACCTGTAGCATCCCATGATTAGAAAAGCCCTTAGGGGTAGAGTTTTGAGGTTAGAAATGAGATTCAGAGATAGATTGAGAGTCTAGAAGAGTTTAGGGGTGAGATGGTAAGTTTTTAGAGCTTGTGTGGCCTTCGTATAATTCTTTTAGGGAGGTTTCAATCATGCGAAGTGAGGGAAATGAATTTCTTTCATTTTTTCATGTGTACTCCCATGCACTTTGCCCTGCACGCCTGTACAGGTGGGTAGAAAAGAGAGAGACAAGAGATTTATTAGTTTCTCACCCAGTATTTCCCATTTTCAGCTTAAGTTTCCTTCTGTTTCAGTAGCTCCCAACCTTAGACAAGAAATCCAGCTTTCGGTAGCTCCCAATTCGGTGAGAGAAACAAGAGAATAGATAGCTTTGAGATTTCTAGCAGTCATGGCAAGAGGTAAGTGTTCTCTTACTTCCTCCTTAAGTTCCCAGCATGCTTGTGATGATTGTGGATTCTTGGAAATGTTTGTCTACATTTCTAGCATATTATAATATACTTGTATGTTGATATGAGAGAAATGATGTTTGAGATGCATATTTCTACCCTTGAACCATGTTTGTCTTGCTTGTGTGTGTTTATGTGAGAGAAATGAGACATTTCTATGGTGGATTCAGTGATAGTTGATGAATGATGAAATTAATGCTTGTAATGTGCATGTTGAAGTGTTGGGAATGTTTGATATTGATTAATTTCAGTTTGGATGAGAAATGGCTTGGATTCCTACATTTTCAGGTGAGTGTTGTCAATACAGAACAAGACACACGCCCGTGTGCCCGTAGGAGCACGCCCGTGTGCCCTTGTTTCTACAAGGACACGCCCGTGTACACGAAATGTACACAATCAGAATGTAGAAGACACGCCCATGTGTCTTGGGGGACACGGTTGTATGTCTGATGTTTAAGAGAAAATACGCAGAAAATTCTAAAAGCGAGCACGATCGACTACACGGTCAATGCATGATCGACTGCACGGCCAGTGCACGACCCCGTATGTCTGGGCACACGCCGTGTGCCTTTGCCATGCACGCCCGTGTGTGTCTCCAGCACACCTGTGTGCCTTGCTCACACGCCCGTGCGTCAGCTAAATTTTTCAGAAAGCATAGAAAATGAACCTTAAAGCATGGAAAACCAATTTAAAAGCTAAATGACATCAGATAATGACATAATCAGTCAAGTAATGTTGCATGAGCATATCATAGCATGTCATGTAGCATGAGAGAGGATCAAGGGATCTTAATTCAATAGCATTCAGCATTCAGAACCTGATATACGAGTTAGAATTTGGGTGAACTCAAGGGGGTATCTGTGGGATTCAGTTTTCTAATACCAGTCAGACTGTTCAGCATTTATTCAGCTTTCTAGTCAGTAGCTAGACTGTTCAGTCCATATGATCAAGATGTCGAATCTCTGTGTTCATCAGCCTGATCAGTACAGCAGGTATCTTGGGGTATATATAGATTCAGATGCATGCATCATCAGTTATTTCCAGTTTAGCACGGTATGACATATATTTCATGACATGATTAATAATGAGACCAGATAACAAAAAAATAAGTAGCTTTCAGATTTCAGCAAGCGACTAGATGAATAATTAGGGTCGAGGCCAGGTATGTGTGTTTGTATGTTTGCTTGCTTGGATTGAGGGAAGTAAGGAATGCTTACTGAGTGATCTTTATCACTCATCCATTTCCTTCTTCCTTCCTTTTACAGATGTACGTGCTATTGACGGGAGCGAGTGGACCAAGGCTAGCGGGAGAGGGCCCCACACCACAGTTTCAGTATGTATATTTCTAGTTTTGGACATGATGGGTCTTGTATTATAAATCTTTGTATTTACTCAGTTATAGGCACAGTGTACAAAACGATATGTATATATATGATAAAGGCCAGTTTGGGCCCATTGTACAGTCACTTGGTTATGGTCGGAAAGAGAAAGAGAACCAAGTATCATCAGTGAAGAGAAATGAGCAAAAGCAGGAGATTTATCACTCGTCCTTTATCAAAGACAAGGAAAGAATAATGGGTTGTTGTGACTATATAAATGAAGCAAGAGGACAACCAACTATAGAATAGCCATCGACAAAGTGGAATAAGCAAGAGTAGGAGCTCTATTGCACATTTGTGATTGGAAAGGAGAAAAAGGATAGTGTTAGAGTAAGCACCAAAAAGAAAGTTACTACATTGTAGGGGTTAAATTATAAAGTTTTAAAAGTGTAGAAAGGTAGTTGTAAGAAGAAAAAAACATCCTAATTTCTGGTGTGAAAAATTTAATATTTAATTAAACTATAGGGGTATAAGAGGCTACTCTCGTATCAGAAAAAATTGTGAATAAAATTGTATATCATTAAGAGTAGACTGTACAATTTATACAATTATAATATGTTCTAAAAAGGAATCCTAATTCTACAATAAATGAATAAATGTATTACAATCAAATAAGATAACAATATATAGTCAATAATGAATAAGGAAAGCATACATGATGCATGAATAAATGCTGAAGACACATTTGGCCATAGAGAGAGAGAGAGTTGTCCATGCAAGAACAAATGATGCATGGATTATCAAGAAGAGAGAAATTACGGCGTTGGGAATCAATCTCATAAGTGAATAAAAAATTAGAAATGGAGTTTGGTTTCAAACCCTCGTTCCAACAGGATAAGTATGGTAACTTAGTTGAGGCTTCCCCACCCCCACAATTTGGGGTAAATTGTTGAGTTTCAAACTAATTTATTTTCTTTTCATTGATATAGAAAGTGGCTTTACACCATTACTTGTGCCAAATTGACCGACTACTTTCTGATAAGAATTTCAACTCCACCCACAATGGCGTCGTGTGAAAAAAAAAAAAAAAAAAATCCAACCCACCAATCTTGCCATCTAATTTCATATTCTTATCATAGAAAACATTTTATCTAATAATTAAATTTTGAAATCCTTCAGTGAGAAATGAATTATAAAGTAGGAATCGTGTCTCGCATCAAGTCAGTTGAATGACTCTTGGAATTTCGCCAAACTTTTTTTTTTTTTTTTATTCAAACAAAGCACGATATATACCAACAATACCACTGTCACGTCTATTTCAATTCCATTCTTAAGTATGGTTTATTAATATAAAATGATGTAGTTAACAATCTAATCATAGGATTCCGTGCATCAACTTTATTTAGAATTTGAAAATATTAATTAATTCATAGTGACAAATCTCAAACTGGACGACTTTTATCAAGTCAAGACACAAACAGATTCATGGGAAGCATGTTCAACATAAGTCCCACAGGATTTTAACTTCATGTGTGTGTGTGTGTATATATATATATATAGAGTTCAGTTTGTATCAATATTTGAGATGAAAGAAAATGGGTTGTTCACATAACACATCTCCTCGATTGTCCCTTAGTAGGTCTGTAGGTCGTGTTCGTGTTCTTTCACCTTCACTTCAACGCAAAAGAGCTTCGAATTCTAACCACACTGACCAGAAAGTTGAGTTCTTAGGCAAAGGGGAGGAGATTGACTGTGGCGGGAGCTATGAAGAAGAAAATGGTAGGACAGGAAATAAGGTTATGGTGGTGGTTGATTCTAGTCTTGATGCTAAAGGAGCTCTTGAATGGGCACTGTCACATGCCGTTCAAAACCAGGATACCATTCTTCTTCTCTATGTTAAAAATGTCAGGTCCTCCAAGCAAGGTGAGTTTGTAACTTGTTTTTCTTTCCAGTTTCTTCCCTGAAAGTTGAATTTTCAGGAAGATTCATGATTAATTAGAGATTTAATTACCTTATAATTGTGCTGCAGGTGAAGAGTCTCGTGGAAAGATGAATTTAAGAGCTTATGAAAAACTTCGTTCTATGAAAAACACTTGCCAAACCAAGAGGCCTGGGGTAAGTCAATTTCATTTGCAAAGTGTCCCAACAGGAAATGTGGGCTTCCTTGACGAACATCGCGGCAGAAATTGAATTTCTGATCGCTGTTAACAATCTCTGGCGCAAGTTCGTCGGGTCATGCTTCTTGTCTGCAACTAGATTCTTTCCATAAGAACATATTGAGACAAGTCAACCACGCGTTAGTTACAGCCAAAAAAAGTGAACAAAAGTCAATAATTTCAATTGGAACATGCATGAATACACACATAGGTAATTAAAAAAGATTGAAACTTGGCCAAGAAATTTAACCTAGAACTTTATTCTGGGCAGGTGGGAGTTGAGTTGATAGTGATTGAAGGAAAAGAAAAGGGTCCAATAATTGCGGAAGAAGCGAAGAAACAGAAGGTTTCATTGTTGGTTCTGGGGCAAAGAAAGAAATGGACGGTGTGGAGATTGATGAAGAAATGGGCAAGCAAGAGTGCCACGGCAGGAATTGTGGATTACTGTATCCAGAATGCTTCATGCATGACGATTGCTGTGAGGAGGAAGAGCAGCAAGCTTGGAGGATATTTGATTACCACTAAACGCCACAAAAATTTTTGGCTTTTGGCTTAGTATGATCTCAAGGAAATTTACTCATTTATTTGGCTGTTCTTCCATGCATCAAAGGTGCAATTCTGGATCAGTGAGACAAAAAAAAAATTGACCATAAATTTAGGTTATTTGACCCTAATGGTGCATCTAGATTGTTGATGAAGTCATGTTCAGCTTATATGAACAAGTTTTCATATTCTATTTCTTTGAATTGAATGCACACAATCTTGTATCAAGGTTGTAAAATTAAAGAGACAACTGGGTTTTTATTATTCTCTAAAAACAATAATTGACCAAAGACGCATTGAATTTTAGTGGAATTTTAAGTTTATGGATGAGAAGGTTTCAAAGCATTTCATTTTTTGTAACTTGAGATACCTTGAACCAAAATGTTTCTGTGAGCTCACCACAGGGAAAGCTTAAAAGAAGTCAATTTTACTCAAATAGAGAGGCTTAAATTCCAAATCAAAGGATTGACTTTCTTATGCAGAAAACAGAAAAAACTATATTTAGGATTATGGTTTACATATTCAAATGCTTATTTTCTCATGGATTAAATTCCAAGATTAAAGAAAGAGACTAAGCAATAGGCACCAATAACAAAACCATAAAAAGTCATATGCTGCTCAAATTCTCAATTACTTTATTTATGAACTCAATAATCGAATAAATTGTTTTACAAATAAATCAATTAATTCTTTCAACTGTACAAGCAGTTTACATGGAAACCTTTGGTCTCCCCCACGCAAATCTAGGAGGAAGCCATGCCAATAAATGAACATTTTCTTCCTCACTCTGCCCCGTTTTTATTATTATTCTTTCACTCTAAACCCTTTAATAAATTTTCAGCCCCTGATAGACATGATCAATGATGAATGATCAATGTTGAATTGCACTAGTTTACAGTTTCCAAGTTCAGGATTCACTTTAATACCTTATGATGTGGCTCAAAGATATATCCACGTGTATATGCAATTCGATGAAGCTTATCATACCCTGCAAGCACTCCAGCCCCTGCCACACCAAGAAGCATATTTGCAGTAACCCCTCGGAACAGTGCTCTGAAACCCTCAACTTGAATGATCTCACATAATGCATGCATGGTATTGCGATATTTAATTGGTTGTCCAGACGTAAGCATCATTCTCCTACGAAGAGTGTCGAAGGGATAGGCACAGACTCCTGAGACGCTAGTGATGCTCCAACCCAACAGAAAACTAACAAAGAAATTTCCCTGCAAACAAGGAAAAAGTTAGCTTGAAATTGGTATAATAGGTTCTGGAAGAGCATGTTTACAAACATGTGAATCAGGATGAAAATTTGACTTTGAATAAGATTATAATTCCAATGAAAAGACTATGAGAACTGGTAAAGAGCCCTCAGATTGGAAGTTCAAAATCATTTTGCTATTATACTATCTGGTATAAAATATTTACAAGCATCTATCCAAACATCAATGTGCTTAACTTAAACTATTACAGGTAAAGTCTATGCACAAATTCATAGTTTCAAGTTCCAAACAAAGGAATGGAAAGTTACCTCGAAAGGCCCCACCAAAATGATAGGCTTCAGTGTGTCATAGAGCCCAAAATACATGCCTCGGTACAAGGTAATTCCAATTATTGAAACCCCAAATCCTCGATACAGGCCTGCTATGCCATCAGTAGATATGGTTTTACGGTACACATCCAGTAGCCCTTTAAATTTACGTTGTCCATCAATAGAGCACTCTCTTGCATCAGTGCCTAATCGAGTACGTGCATAATCCAAATGGTATAAGAACATTGAAGTCATGGCTCCAGCAGCACTCCCTGAAGCCACGTTTCCAGCAAACCATTTTAGGTAGCCATCCTTCTCTTGTGAGCAGCCAAAAAGATTTTTGAAGTGACCTTTGAATGCAAAATTGAAAGCCTATTGACAATCAAGTATCTGTTCAGTAAAAAAATTTTGGAAGAACAACATATGTCTATAAGAGATGCAATAAATTAAATACAAATTGAAAATCAAAGTTCTCTTTCGCCACAATTTAGCATATCACATTAACAAGAGTTGTGTGATCAATCATAACGGTATATCTTCATAACCCAGAACTTTCAGAGATGCTTGAAGCGTTTAACTGCAAATTGAAAACTGAGTCACCAATCTACCAAGCATCACATGATTGATAACAAGAATGAAATTAGTATAATATCAACAATTTTTTTTCTGTCAATACCAAATACATGTAGCATATAAGAGGCAGCCGAAAAGAGATGACAGCCAATTTCAGAATGGGACACAGAAATCTAACATATAACTACCTGACATTCTTACAAAAGTTTATACACCATTTAACTTTATTTAGCAGGTTTAAAGCTTGGATAAAGTGGAATGGCATCAGTAAACAGAATCGTTTTGTATAGTAACTCACAAAAAAAGAAGTTACAGTCTGACACAAAACTTCAAACTGCTACCATAATATAAAACAAATTGATTTATATCTGATATCTGTGTTTACTTCATGAAAAATCAATGACCTGCTTTGCTGATGGCATACAACATCACGCAGTTGCAATAACAAAAGGCTCAACAATATCCCATCAACATATGGGTGAAATAATTGATGGTTATCATTAAGAAAATAAAAGTTAACTGAACACTGAATTAAATCACATCATCTTGAATGGACACTTTCAGCCCAAACAATCTAATGTCACCAGCTATAAGTTTTGGTACATACTGCCAATGTATAAACTTTTAGGAGAAACAATCAGATTAAATAGTATGGTAAATACTAAAGAGAAAGAAGATATAGAGTCCAAGATTATGTTCCTAAGTTGAGCTTCATATAAAATCATTGTTCATGTTAGCAAGATATGTCAAAAGTTAAACCCAAGTACAAATTCTCATAAGAACATCCAGAAGTTTGGCCGGCAAAGAGAAGAAACACATGCTCTTTTAGAAATAAAGACCATCCAGCAAACAATTTAATCATCTAGTTTCTCATCACCCATCTCCAAGAAAAAGGGAACAAATTTTCAAATCAATCACTAAGGATACATTATGCATGGGAGATAATATACTGCTTCTAAGAAAAAATAAGATCAAACAAAGGAAGATATAAAAGAAGAATCATATACCTGAGTAGGGAAGTATCGTATGACATTAGCCTGGTTACCTCTCCAAAAAGACAAAAAACCTTCCTCTCTCAAGACCCTCTTAAAGCAGTCACTAACACCCATATAAGGTCTCTTGAGCTGTCCTCTCTTGACCATCTCTCCTTGGTTTTGTAACAACAGCTTTACTCTCTCAATTGGTGCTGCTGCACTCTTTGCCATTATTGCTGCCAACCCTCCCATCACAAAATCTGCAGAAAATCTCTCAGGTGGTTTAGCTACATCCATTCGCTCTCTATGCCCCCTGCAGTCGTAGCAACTGTTAAAATAAAAAGAAACCAACCAATAAAATGCAAATTTCATAAATATGAAAAATAAAAAATTCAAGCATCAAAAGACCATGGCTAAGTGTAGAAACAAAAGCAGAGATAAGATAATTAATTCAGTGCAAGCAAGCGAAATAACCAAAGTTAATTAATTCAGTGCAAGCAAGCGAACTAACCAAAGTTCAAGTAACCATTTACAAATTTAACTTATCTAAATTTAGCAGCAGTTTTGCTCTGACAGAGCATATCATATCTAGAGTGAAATAGAAACTCGTAATCAAATAATGTGAATGAATTAGACATTGCATCACTAACAAATTATAGACATAATGAATGGCTTTACACATATATCAAACATCATTAAAACTGCAATATCAACAAACTGAAGAACTGATCCAATCTAGTTAAATAATTGCTTAGGCATAAATCATCAATCAGCCTAAAATTTTCAATTCATATGGACTTCAAAAATTTATAAGTATTTTCTTTTATAACTTAAAATATCCCCATAACCAGCTTAGCAATTTTTTCTTTTTTCTTTTTATGAACTTCAGATTCTGTCCAACCTTATGAGATATGGGAAGCAATAAATTCATGGCTTTAGCTCAATGTCTTGACATACAGCTTCTCAATATATCGGGCACAATACAAATTGACGGTGTATTTGCTTTCATTTTATCCTTTCGAAATAAAACAAACCAAAATTATCATAATAATCTACTTTCCTTTCAGAAACCAAAAAATTAAAATAAAAAGCTGAATATGGCAGCATTAAGCTCAGTTAAGCATATTCTATCATATTCAATGTCAAAAACAAACGAAAAACCCGTGAATCAAATTGTTCATTCATTTATAAAACTCAAACAACAAAAAGGGCACTGAAATCAAAAGTCCGTGAGACATAAAATCTACCATATAAACAAATTAAAGACGAAGAAGAAGAAGAAGATAACTGCGCGCGTAAAATCAAAAAAATGAGAGGTTAAACTAACCTGGTTGCCGATTAAGAACACAAAACTTCCGGATTTAAGCGGCAAGTATTTGTTTGGAGAGAGCAGCGAAGGAGATACTGGAAAGATTCTTTGGGTTGGCAACCTGGCAATTTGAAAGGTGGACGATTATTCCTGTAAATTTGAATATGAACATATAAAATTGGTATTTCCGATAGCTCACTGTAATTTCTGCAAATTGTTGATTCCTCCCCTCGATATATGTTTCGAAATTTTGGTTCTTGGGCGAACTTTAGGAATAATATGATAAATATTATTTATTTAGAGGTAAAATTGAAAACTAGCATACTCCCCTTTTCCATCAAACCAATGTCACTCTCCCCCTTTCGCAAAGATTTTTCTCCAAAATACTCTCAAACCCAAGTGCAAAAACCAGTTTTCTCCATCATCAAATAAAAAACCCTTCGCGTCCCTCCAGTGCAAACTCATAAAAAAACATGTTGGAAATTTTCTTATAATGGGCTCCATTAATTGTGAGTTTTTTTATAAAGTAAATCAGGTTTGAATAAATTGCCTATTATCAAATATTCAATAACTAATTACCATATATATATATATATTCAATAACTCAAATATAATTGTTGTAAATAAAGTGGGTTAATATTTTAAGTTTAAAGATGTAGATCAAATTATTAGTATAAAATATAAAAACACATTAAGTTATGATAGAATGACTAATTGACACTCTATATAAAAAAATTAGGTTTTTTCCTCTATCTTTTAACCTTAAAAGAAAAAGAGCTGACATTATCTTACTTATTTGAAATTGCTCAAGAGGAAATAAGAAGAAATTTTTAGTTTTAAAATTCGTTTCTACGTATTTCATTGCTCAAATTGAAACGGATCTAAACACAGGTTTGTTTATAAATTCAAATAATTTGGTGTTTTAAGTAATCATGTATAAAATATGAGTTTATATATTATGTTAAATTTATTAACATTTAGTATCAGATACCAAATATTTGGTATTTTATACATATCTCATGTTTAACGTAAATTTAATTATTTTGTTTTAATACCAAATGTTAATAAATTTAACATAATATATAAACCAGAATTTTGTACATGATAATTTAAAACGCCAAATCATTTCAACTTATAAATAATCTTGTCTTCATATATATCTTAACTTGAACAACAAAATATATAGAAAAGAATTTTAGAAGTAGGAATTTCTCCCCTTTCTCTCTTGAATAATTTTTCAATGGGTAAATTAATGACGACTGTTTTTTCTTTTGCGGTTAAGAGGTAGAAAAAAAAAAAAACCCTAACCTTCATTATATGGAGTATCAATTAGTCTTTTTATCATAACATAATGAGTCTTTATGGCCTACACTAACATTTTGGCCCACATCTTAAAAATTTAAACTAAGTTGTCAAGCAAATGTTTTAAAATCAATCTCTTAATGTTAGATAACACATACGATTAGATTTTACCCACACCGCTTGAGCTTGTTTTTCTGCATCAATACTAGTAGCTGATCAGAGAAACACAAGCATAAAAGTATCTCTTTGACTTTTGTTGTTTGTGAATCAAATTTAGCTATAACCTCATCCATTTCGTGGTGGTTAGATAGTGGAGCAACTACTCATGTTGCCTTTACATTGCAGGGTTCGTAAACAAAACAAAAAAAAAACCCGAATTAGGAAAAGTCGAAGCTCACTATTGGCAACAATGAAAAGGTTGGCGTAAAGTTCATAGGAGTAGCTTGTTTAAATTTAGATCTCATATTTAAACTTACTTTAAGGAACACATTTTATGTACCATCCTTTAGACGAAATTTGACTTCTATTTAATCATTAGACAAATTTGATTTCCATTTTATCATTAGACAAAGAAGGTTATGTTTTTGAATTTAAGAATTTTATGGTTAATTTATTTTTTGATTCAAAAGTCATTGGACTTGGTGCTTTGTCATATGGTCTATATAAGTTATACTTTGCTCCTAATGAACTATATTCTGCCTTATATAATGTTGAAAAGTTTGCTATTAAAAAACCTTTAATTAATGAACAAACTTTCATATTATGGCATAAAAGACTTGGTCACATCTCTAAACATAAAGTGGAAAGATTGATAAAGGATAACATTCCTTAAATTCTTGACTTCAGTGACTTAAAGATATGTGTTGACTGTTGTAGGGGCAAATTAACTAAGATAATGAAAAAGGGGTTAACTCGTAGTTTTGATATTTAGAAATTACTCATACAAACATAAGTGGCCTTTATACACCTACAATTTACAATTACAAGTATTTTATAACTTTCATTAATGATTTTTTCTGATATGGTTATTGTTTTTTATTAAGCAAAAGTGAAAAGTTCTTGATAAATTCAAAATCTTCAAGACTGAAGTTGAGAAACAATTGGAAAATGTTATCAAGATTGTTAGATCTGATCAGGGTGGTGAGTATTATGACAAACATGAAACAAGTGGACAAATTAAAGGTATGTTTGCCAAATACTTAGAGGGTTGTGGAATAATAACTCAATTTACTATATCAGGTAACTATGTACAAAATGGTATGGTTGAAAGGCAAAATCACATACTTAAAGATATGATGAAAGGTATACAGAGTAGAACTAATCTTCCAAACTTTTTTTGGGATGATACTATTAAGATAATTAAGATATGTAACCAAGGTTAAGGTTCTAGAAACGAAGGTTAAGGACTTTGGTTATTAATTAATTTGTCAATTATTTCAATCCTTTCTCCTTGTAGGAGTTAGTGCTTGGTAAGTGGTTGTGCAAGATGCTACTCTATCAAAGGGACCAATTATATAGCTATGAGATTTATGGATTTTATGTAAATATGGTTTACGTTCAAACCGAGCTTGTTTGATCTCAGCTCAAGGGGTGTTCAATTTGTCAAACTTGTGAATTTGGAAAAATGCAATTCAAATAAATTAAAACAATATCATATGACCAATACACATCAAAATAATATCATTTTAATGATGTATTTTAAAAAACTTATTAAGATACTCGTTAATGACTTATGTTATAATCTCGTTAAAAAGTTTGGTTCTATTCACCAAGTCTCAAACTCAAGCTTAAGTTCATATCTATCAAATTTGTCAAGCTCAAGTTTAGACTTAAACTTGACTCCTCTTAAACTTGAACTTATCTCAATTCGAATTTAGTTTAACTCAAATTCAGTCCTAACTATTGTAATGCTTGAGTTATGATAATGGAATAGAAATTTTCATTTTGGTTTGCATTTTTTATTATGATTAAGTTATTGATAGTTAACATGGAACAATAACAAACTGCTAATTGTAATGACTAAATATGGAACAAGATTGGAAAAAGAACTTTAAAATGTGAATTAGGATACAAAATGTCTCAAGTGCTTTTATATAACAAGTTCAATTAATTTGAATATTAAGCAACTTTGAAGTGGTTTGAAATTGCAAAAAAAAAAAAAGCTACAAAAAATGGTTCAAAAGAGTAATTATTTTTTATTTTGAACAACTTCAACGGCTAATTTTAATTCTAAATAATATTTTACAAAAAGGTTATAAAAAATTGTCCAAAAAAAACAGGGGTTGACTTGAAGGTGTTCAAAGCTAACAATATCTATCAATTTAGATAAAATGTGAAAAAAAAAAAAAAAAAAAAAAAACTTAGGAAGTTTGATAGTTTTTGTGAAAATTTTAGGATGATATCAAATGTAAATATGTTTATAATAAGTAAATAAATAAAAATAAAATATTGAATATTATTTGTAAAAAATCTCTTTATGATACATCAATTGATACTTAGGTGTAAGCAAAATACCCGATTAAAATTGAAAGCGTTGAATACTCAAACTTTTAATTATGAATTCTATCCATAATCGGCCGACTCCAACTGGTTTTTGGTTTTAGTTTTTATTTTATTGGAATAAGTCAGCTTCGACTTCAATTCTAATTCCACTTCTTAAAAAATTAGAACCGACCCAAAAACCAAATCTGGGATCATCTTTAGAACATTGGATTTGACGCCCTTTTTATTTTTGTTGTAACAAAACAACACCGTTTTGTTTCAATTATTAATAAATAGAAAAACAAAAAAACAAAATAAACCATACCCTCACTTAAATTCCACA
The DNA here is from genome assembly GCA_026122585.1 of Anacardium occidentale. Lineage (NCBI taxonomy): Eukaryota > Viridiplantae > Streptophyta > Magnoliopsida > Sapindales > Anacardiaceae > Anacardium > Anacardium occidentale. Next base: position 222,985 of record JAJEJH010000348.1, on the reverse strand, counting down.
ACTCTTCCCTTTTTCTCACCAGTCCTTCATTGCTTCTGCACAAACCCACCTTCGTCGCTTCTTGCCTTGCCTCGCCTCAAATTTTTGTCTCAAAGTGTCCTCTGTTTGCCGACGGAAGGGAAGGCTCGACTCATTACATTAGGTGAACTCTTTGGCATTTTCATTGCTGTTTGATGGGAGCTTATCTGTGTGAGTTCTAGTTTCAATTATTAAAACTTAAGAAATAACCGATTTCCATTCTTGTTGGTTTGATAAGACATCTATGCCTATTTACCCCTCTTGGTATTACATGTTAGATGGAAAAAATTTGGAAGCGTAAATTAAAGGACAAGATAAAAGAGAGAGCAAGCGTATTGTGATAAAATAAATTGATAGGGGAATGTAATATTCATTATTTATGTAGTCCAAAAACCAAGGAGAGGAGGCTGCGTACCATATAACAAAGACCACTTATAACAAAAATAATGATAATATACTATGGTTAACATAATGTTCATGGGCCAACCCAATTCTAATGGGCTTTTGAATCGGTTTTACAAAGGCCGATGAATATATTCTCACGTAAAGTTTATTAAAAAAAAAAACAAAATTTTATCTTTTAATTTTTAAAAACTCAAATACTTATTTATTCATCAAACCTAACGATTAAATTTAATAGTCAACAATTAAAAATTAACGATTAAAAGGGTATTTTCATATTTTTTATAAAAAAATATTAGAAATAATAAAATAATAATATAAATTTTATAAAATAATAAAACAATATTAAAATAAATTTTAAAATTTTTTTAAAAATATAAAAATTGAAATTAAAAAAATAAAAAAACAATTGCTATCGTCGACAACATCATTGACGATAGTGATCACTGATAATCAATATTCTAGTTCACAAAGCGGTCAAATATAGTTGTCTCCGTCATCAATCGTGACTGAAAACAGTTAAAAATGATCGGTCTTGACCTACCGACTGTTTCTAACCATAGTTGATGATAGAAATGACTAAATCTAGTAGTCTCTGTTAAAATAGAGCAATCAAATTTGGCAACTTAATGAATCGGGAGGTCATTTTTGACCTCTTGATTCGATTATTAATGGTCATCATCAAGATGATGTTGTCGATAGTAATAATTATTTTTTTATTTTTTTAAATTTTTATTATATGTTTTTTAAAAAAATATTAGTTTAATCATTTCACAAAAAATGTTTTAAAAAATAATCAATAGGTGGATGTTTAGGTTTTTAAATGTTAGAAAATAGAATTTTATTTTTTCAACAAACCTGGGTGAATATAAGTCCTTTGGCCATTTTGTAATTAATTTGAAGGCTCATTTCACTAATACATTATATTTAACCCATTAATGCATTAAATTATGTTTCTAATATCATTTGTAACTCGTCCAATTTAAATTTTGAAACCATTCTAGATAAATCTAATTTCAATTTTTCCTATTACCTTTTTTAACTTGCCCATTTAAAATTTTGAACCATTCTAGATAGTCCTAATTAAATTATGTTATCTATTTTAACATATGTTATCTATGATAACTTTTATTAGTTATATAGAGGTTTTATATAAAAATTATAATAACAAGCTTCGTCGTATTCGATCGAGACAATGTTATACTCTTAAATTATTTCATTAAAGTTATCAATTTTGCTACAATTACATAAATACCCTCATAAAGCATTATAATCAAAACTAGATCAATATACCAATATATCTTTTCAATTATATTTTTTTTCCTCGCAATCAATTTTACATTTAATAAATGGTGATGTTCAGTCAAGTTTCATCACTCAAGATTTTATAAAACCTACAAGACAGTATCCTTTAAAATTTTCAAAATCACGAATTCTATATCTACGGAGTAGTATTTCTGACAAAAAAAAAAAAAACTTATATGCACAAATATTTTTGTCTAAAATATCATTTGAAATAATTTCTGTCAATTAAAAAGAATATTATTTTAAAGATTAAGATTTAAGATATTTAAATAATCAATTTATGATAATAATATAATTAAGTAAGGAGGGTCATTTTTTATTTTGATATTCATGAGAAACTGTTGAACATCCTCTTTAATTATAATTTACAAAAATTATTTTTCTGTTAGCATTGGATAAGGGTCAAATTTGTCAACAAGGAAACAACCCAACAATTTAAGGCATCCCAAATTATGCTATCAAGGATAACAATAAAGATTAAAAGTACAAGAATCATTCATGAAAATCTAAATCATTAAATGCTAATTCCTCATTTGAATAATTTCAATAAGCACCTTCAAACTTTCAAAGATCACATATTAAAAATACCCCACAAGATAAATACTCATAAACTAAAATGTGGGTGTTCTAGCATCCAAGGGAAGAGAGTTGCCCCTTTCAAATATTAAAAGCATCAGGATAGAATTAAAAAGAAAAAAACATCGAAATATTTTATATTTTAATTTTTGAAAATTATCCCAACACCCGAGTGGTTTTTGATTAAATATAAGACCTTCTTGGGGGTTAATGATATTTTTAAAACCTTGTGGGTGTTTTATGAGTTGATACCGAAAAAGAATTCAAGTGGGATTGTCTTTAAGTAGGCCAAGGGTACTCTTTCAATAAAGTGCCACATTAATTCAAAGAAACGACATCCCTTTCACTTTAAATGCTTAATATTTTGCTTTAAAAGGGCAAAAAAGTCAAAGGACTATTTCCCGTTTAATATCTGACCAAATAATATATTTTTTATCCTTTAAATTAAAAAAAAAAAATTTTGCCTTTCATATAAAATTTTTGTTACATTTTTTTTATGCAATTACCTAAAAAAACAAAAAAAGCCCTATAATAAATATCACTCTACTCCTAAAAATTTATTAAATAATTTCACACACTAATTTATATTAATTTTAATTAAAATAATAAAAAATTATTAGTATAAATATATATATGAGTGTGAATAACATATAACCGTATATTTAGGAGTAAATAAATTTTTAATAATATTGAGGGTGCAAATGGAAATTTAAGAAGTTTTAAAATTGAAAAAAATTTAGGATTATTTTTAAAATTTTAAAATTAGAAATAATAATTATACCCCTAATAAATGAACATTAGACAACCAATTAGGGGTGTACAATTATATTATAAAATATTAGGTCTATAATTATATTTTTAAAATACATACAAATAATATGATAATTTTTTGAATAATATAAAAAAATATCCATTTTCTTCTTAATAAATTTTGAAAAATAACACTTACATCTTATAATATTATACACAGTTTAATATATCAAAAGTTTTATTATAATATTTTAAATTTTAAAAACAGAATGATAATTAATTATATCTCTTATTATTATATTTAGATAAAATGACATAGATAAGCGGGTGAAATGTTAATTTTTTAAAATTAAAGGGTGAGAATATTGTTTCATCTAACCTTAAGTGCTATCTAGGTAATTGGCAAAAATAAAAAAAAAAACCAATTATTCTTATAAATTATGTTTTTTATCAAATTATAGTTTTATCCTTTACACAAGAGGCAAGACACATGTTGAATAAATTATTTTATTTTATTTTTTAAATCAACAGCCTAAATTAATATTAGAAAAATGAAATTGACTGCATAATGGAAATAATATTATATTATATTATATATATGGTAAAATATAAATGTAGGAGTTATTCTGTGATGCATTGAATTTGGAAAATGATACTGGCAGTAATTTTAAAAAGGATAAAAAGGTAAATTTAAGAGAGGGGGGGTGTGGGGAGGAGGAGATGGTGAGCAAATATATGTTAATAAATAGTTGAAGATGAAGATGGTAAGTTACTAAGAAAGAAAGGAAGAAAGAAGACATGGGCGCATGTAGTGATGTGTTTTTGTGGGTGGCTCTGCTTCTTTTGTTTCCCTCCCCAGCTCCCCTAAACAAACTGACATATTTTCATACACAAAGGCCAACATAACTCAAAACTCTTAACATTCAAAAACCAGCAACACAAGAAACCAATCGAAAGAAACCCCTTTTGGTTAAATTTGTATCAATCTTTTAACTCTTTTTCACTGTTTACGACAAAACAATCACTCTCACTTTCCCTCTCTTTTCTTCCTCTTAACTTTTCTTATGTGTCTTTGATTAGAAAAACATTTAAGGGTTACTAATCTTTTCTTGTTCATGTCGTCCATGCGGGGATTGGGATGCTGAGACATTGGTTTTTTGCTTATGCACACTGATTTAGTGATCAAATCTGGTACATGAGTCGGTTTCGATTCTTGATTTGGTGTTAAATTGTGGAGAGAATCAGTGAAAGATGCGAAGGCGGGCTGCCGACCATCGGCGCCCGGTTCGAAGGAGGTTGTCTGAATGGATCTGGCTTCTTCTGGGGTTGTTTTTGTTTGTGGGATTGGTTTTGTTTGTACTTCACCATAATCAACATGAAGATCGGGTTGACAAAATAGTTCAGGTAATTGTAGTTTGGGAACGCTTATATTGTTTTAGTATAGCTCTGATATTCTGTTATGTTCTCGTTTTATTGATATCAAGTTGTTTTGTTCTATATGTTGGGTTGATTTTGGAGTTGCCCAGTTGATCTTGAAGCTTGGGAAGTTATTTCTCTGTGAATATTTAAAATTTCAATTGGTCTTGGAGTTTTGATGCTATATTGATAAAAATGTATGAAATGATGATTGAGTTTTAGTATTTTTGTTTAGATTGTTCTTGTGATTGTGGTTTTCAATTCGTTGTGTATCCTTGTTGTATTGATTTAACATTTCCAGATAAAAAGGTTTTTCTTGTAGTATTCATTTGTAAACATGATATAGTTCCCATTTATGGGTTGTTAAATTATTGGGAGTATGTCCTGGATCTTACGTTTGTTTACTTGCTAGTTTTTTGCTAAAGATATTCTTTCTAAATTGGTTACATTTCATTATCTTGTGGTCTTTGTATAGAGGACTAGATGTCTCTTTCAATATTGATTTTCCCGAAGAAAGTTTCAGGTGATATTTGGTGATGTTTGACTCTATCGTTCTGTTTCCTTATTTCACTAGTAAATTGTTTTTACTGTAGATCACCAAACTAAAAAACATTTTGTGTATCAAGCTAAATTGTTATTTTTTAGATACCAAACTAAAGATCACTTTATATATGAAGTGTTAGGGTGTCAATTTAATTCTATTTATGGATGAATTTTTAGTTTCTGGGTTTGAAGTTTCTGTCTTCTTTAATAAAAATTTGATGGAAAGCCGCATATTGGATAACCTCTGTTCATTTTGGAAATTGGAAGTTCTGTATTATAATCTACACAGGGGACATATTAATGATTGAAATTCTTGACTGCTTGGGCTATGCTAGCTAAGCAATCTTGTTGAGAGTTTTTAGATGTTATATACAGTGACTTAACTGATAGAAAGTTTTCCTGCAAGCCTTGAGGTTAACATTTTATTTTATTTTTTGCTGCTCACTAGTTCAATGGTGAACATACCCTTCTTTAATAACTGTGGTTTTGTGGGTGTTGATAATGTTGATTTAACATACTTTTGCTCCTGAACCTGCTAAAAGGGATGCATTGAGAATATGAGGGATAAATATTAATGAAAGACAAGGGATGTTACATATTGGTTATTATTTGTAACAAAGCATGAACAAGAGATTGAGATGTCCTTTTCTTCTGAGTCCAGAAAAGCTTAGAAATATGAATAGCATCCAGCTGGAATCATGTTAACTTTAGCCTATCAGTGTCTTGTCTGATGTATAATCCTCCTTACAAGATCTAAAAAAAATAAACTTGTGTTTTTCGTTCTGGTTTTGTTGTTTTAATTTTCGTTCATTTTTTTCTTATTAGTATCTCTGGCATTATTTTGAATGTTATTTCTTATTGTGGCCTTCACTACATTTCTTTAGAATTAATTCAAAGATTTTGTACATGCGTTGCTCAGATGTTAAAAATTTTTCTAAAAAGTGAGAGTTTCCTTTTGAAGGAGCTAATCTTTCAAAACCAATGGATTTCTCATCTTACCCTGCTAATGTTGTTTTTTCGAGGAATGAAATCCACCATTTTTGGATTTAGCTGTATCATGTGACCTTAAACTCAGATCAAAAAAAGATGTTAATCTCACATCTTAGGCTTAAAAATAGCAAAAGTTGTGCATTCTGCTTATGTGAATATTGGGTCACATCACTTGTGACATTTTTTTGAATGTTAAGGTTTCTCAGTTTTGTTATGGCTCGTAAATCAAGCTTATTCAACATAGGGTGAATGTTTTGTTGTCTTATGTAGCTTGCTTTTATGCTTTACCACGTTATTAAGGAAATTCTAGATGGTAGAGATGTTTTCTTTTAATATTGGACCAAATTCACCAGTTTTTCTTTGAATGTGACATCTTTTATGCCTGTATGCATGAACTTGATCACTTACCTATAGGACAATCTTAAGTAAAATGCCTTAGTGCTGACAAGTTGTGATATTATTGTATCTTATTCAGCATCTAGGAAGCTGTAGATGATGTGGTCCACTTTGCTTTTTCAAAATGTTCATTCTAATAATCTTAAAATTTCTTCATTTGTCTTTTATCATTCTTTGACAGAAGGATGGAAGAATTTTCAAGTGTACACTTTTAACAGCTACTTTATGAATGTTCATAAGGAGTTATAGGGAATTTCATTACCTGGTTTCATCATGAGAAAATGTGGCTATCATGTTATCTTTTTCCTTCTCTCTTTGATATTGTCTTAACTTGGTCATGGAGTTGGCTAAGATGTTTAGCTAGTCAGGGATCTCCTTCTGGGGAATTCATCACCTGGTTTTGTCATTAGGAAATGAAATTATGATTTCATCTTTTTCCTTTTCTATTTGTGGAGTTGTGATATTGTCTTAACTTGGTCATGGAGCTGGCTAAGATGTTTGGTAGTTCGGGATTGCAATTTGGACAACCTAGAGTCTAAAGAAATGGGACTTGGACTGTCATTTATGTGGTAGAGAATCATGTTTCTGGTTCTGGTGCACTTTTTTTTAGTTAGTATTTATCTGTGTTTAAACTAATATCAAATTGTCATTTCCTATTCTCGTGGCATGTCTGAATGCTAAGGATGCATAAGAAAATAACCTATTTAAAAGGAACTTCTTTTAATAAATCACCACTTTGACTACGCAGCCGTATTGGTACCTGCATTCTCTTCTTACCTGTGCCACTACTGTAGAATCATTATGCCACTTATTGGTAACATCTCACTGTCTTCAGTACTCTGAATTATTATAGCTTCCTTTATCAGAACAGCTGTGTGCCACATCCTTGTGGGTATAAGTCTTGATACAGTTTACCTCTGCTGATGCTGATTTACATCATTTCATGAATCCAGTAACCGCCAATCTTAATGTTTTGTCCAGAATGCCTAGGATTTATAGTCTTAATGTTAATCCAATAACAAATCTTAAATCCTTGAACCAAACACAACATTTTTCGGATTTTCTTGATCGATGAGATGCTTATTTTTAGGCTTCTGGTTGTGTTAGTGGGACAACCTATTAATCCATCCATGTGTAGGTTTTTCCCTTTTCCAAATTAAATTTTATATAGAAGAGTGAAGTGGTTAAGTAGAAAATAAAATTGTGATTATGTTATCCAAGTCAATCTTCAGTCAATTATACTTTCTACCATGTTGGACCTCTTTGCATTTCTTGCAATTTCAACCATTTCAGCAAATTATTCTTTGAAACTAAATTTAGTGAGGTGGTCAAATATTAACTGAGAGAATTAGTTAGTTTACGTGTTGTTGCTCCCTGTTTTCTGGATCAATTGCGTGAGGGCTTACTCTTCTCTTTCTATCGTTTCCAGGAAAAAAGTGCAAGAGCAGAGCAGGTTGCCCTTGAGGGTTTAAATTTTACTGAAGAAATATTGAATGCTACCTCATTTTCTCGGCAGTTGGCAGAGCAAATGACGCTTGCCAAGGCCTATGTCATCATTGCAAAAGAACACAATAATCTTCACCTTGCATGGGATCTCAGCAGAAAGATCAGAAGTTGTCAACTTCTGCTTTCAAAAGCTGCTATGAGAGGAGAGCCTATCACACTAGATGAAGCCGAGCCAATTATAAGTAGCTTATCATCCCTCATCTTTAAAGCGCAAGAGCTCCATTATGACATTGCAACTACAATAATGACAATGAGATCTCATATTCAAGCCCTTGAAGATCGTGCAAATGCGGCAACAGTTCAGAGTACATTGTTTGGGCAATTGGCAGCTGAAGCCCTACCAAAAGGCCTTCACTGCCTAAAAGTCAAGCTCACAGTTGATTGGCTTAAAAACATGCCCCTTCAAGATCTTGCTGTTGAGAGAAGGAATTCTATGCGACTTGTGGACAATAATCTCTATCATTTTTGTATATTTTCAGACAATGTGCTGGCTACCTCTGTGGTTGTCAATTCTACTGTTGTCAATGCTGATCATCCAAAACAGATGGTCTTCCACATTGTCACCAATGGAGTCACCTATGGAGCTATGCAGGCTTGGCTTCTCAGTAATGACTTCAAGGGGTCCACTATTGAAGTGCAAAATATAGAAGAGTTCTCATGGTTGAATGCTTCATATTCTCCCATTCTGAAACAGCCCTTGGATGGAGAATCACGGGCCTCTTATTTTGGTGAGTATCAAGATGCAAGGGTTGAGCCAAAATTGCGGAATCCCAAGTACCTGTTTTTGCTGAATCACCTTCGCTTTTACATTCCTGAGATCTATCCTCAATTGGAAAAAATAGTTTTTCTCGATGATGATGTTGTTGTTCAGAAGGATTTGACACCACTCTTCTCGTTGGATTTACATGGAAATGTGAATGGGGCTGTTGAAACTTGTCTTGAAGCATATCATCGGTATTACAAGTATCTCAATTTCTCAAATCCAATAATTGGCTCAAAGTTTGACCCTCAGGCATGTGGATGGGCTTTCGGTATGAATGTTTTTGATCTGATTGCCTGGCGGAAAGCAAACGTGACTGCACGGTATCATTACTGGCAGGAGCAGAATGCTGATTGGACACTATGGAAGCTGGGAACTCTTCCTCCTGCACTTCTGGCTTTTTATGGACTTACAGAGCCACTTGATAGGAGATGGCATGTTTTAGGATTGGGCTATGATATGAACATCGACAATCGTCTGATTGAGAGTGCAGCGGTTATTCACTTCAATGGGAACATGAAGCCATGGCTGAGATTGGCCATTAGCAGGTATAAGCCTTTATGGGAACGGTATATAAATCAAACCCACCCCCATGTTGATGATTGTGTCACAAGTTAAAATAGGCTAATTCTTGAACATCAGTAATTTATGCCATCTTCAAGATATTAAACTCTCAACCAGGGATCACATCGTTGTAGGGTCAGAAGTAGGAAACTCTGACTTCCTTAGGCTCTTTTTCATTTTTCTCCGTAGCATCGTAAAAGAAAAACAAATTTCTTATACATGAGAAAGTTTTAACGGTACTAGGTGAAGAGTGGTGGGGATTCATTTTTGGCTGATGATGGGTTTTCTTTTTACCCTTCTGCAAATTGTAGAATTATTTGTTCTCTAGCAATTCTTGTAATAATGTCAGTTCATTTGGATTATAATGTAGTTGAACCAAAATATCTTCTTTTGTTTCCTTTTCTTTCTTGCTTTTGCAACTTAAAACAGCATCCAGATAATCTGGTCATTATTGTGTATTTGTGAGATTATGTTTGAAATTGATTCTTTTGAAGTCTTTTGTTTTTGGTTAAGAATTTCTTCTGTTGGAGAACATTTACTGTCTTTTAAGTTTGTCTGTATCGACAGTTCCCATCAGTTGTCAACTTCACTCTGAAAAATTGAGTAATTTTGATTCAGGTTTGATGGCAATGCCTTATTTGATTGGTATGTCAATTGAAGAAGAAAGTATTGCAACCAAACACTATATTGTAATTGATCTGAAATACAATAATCTTATTAATTCATACACCAAAGACAAACAGAATACTCTTCTGGTATAAAACTAAAACATTAATCCACGAGCATGGACTTTTTGCCTTGCAATTTAATCAAGACGTTCCGCCATTTCATTTGTTAGATTAATTCTTCCAATGTCCAACTTTTCCTTCTCTAAAGAACACATCGTTTTTAGTTTTGCGAACACGGTAGAATCCGTCCTTATTCACTCCCAAGTTTTTCATATTGTCAAAACTACATAGCTTCAAAATCTCTTCCACAGTCCCATTGTTTTCTTCTTCTAAAGAAAATGGCCGACCAACAACCACTCTCTTTATGTTCAGTAAAGGCTCCATTGTTCATGTCTTCGTATTTCAGAAAAAGAATCTTGTTGGGGTACTCTAAACTTGCTTTCCAATACTCTAAAACTTGATCACAGAACGATCCCTATGGAGAAATCCCTTCACAGAACATCTCAAATACATCTTCTAGCAACAAAGGAGGCAAATCCATCGGTTTCACTTTATTCACGAATTGCCATCCAGAAACATGCACGTCTTTTGGGTTTCTAGATAAGTAAACAATCGGACAAGAAGAATTTTTTATGGAATCCGGTAACAAAGTGAAAGGTATATGAGTTGCAAAAACACGAGATGATGGAAGAATTTCTGCATCTGCAGTAGGAGTGTTCTTGAAAAGGTCAAGTTCCATAAAGGGAACAATATCATGGACACTAGTTGTAAGCAAGGGAAGAGTTGAAAATCACAAAGATTTCGGTTGATTATAGAGAAGACAAGAGCTTTAAGCCAAGTAGTACCTGATTTTGGAGGCGATAAGGAAAATGTCAGTGGGTCTAAAGGTGAAGTGCTGTTGGATCCACATGATGCCTTCAAGACTAAACATGGGTTGAAACCAAAAGCGTCGATTTTGACGAAGATTCTGAGTGGCCCAACCTTTGGTTCTTGGGAGAGTTGAGATTATGTCTCTGTAACCGTTGTAGAATATTTCCGTTTCATCTTCTTCCTCCTCTGTTTTAGGAACAAACCATTTCTCAGCTGTTATGAGAGCTTCAGCCATGAATAAGTGAAGTACTCGCCTGTGGGTAGCCGGAGCACTGATTGAAGAACTTAAGCAAGAGCTGCTAAGGGAAGATAAATACTGCAATGACAACTGAAGTGACTGCCATTCTAAATAAAGATGAAGGCGGAACTCCCAAAGACTTGTTCCCACCCAGCGCTTCCTAAAATAATAAATTTTCATCCATACATTTTTTTTAAACTAAATACTTATTTATGAAACCAAATTAATTATTAAATTTAATAATCAATCATTAAATTTAATTAATAAAAAAATTTATTATTTTAAATAAAAAATTTAAAAATAATATATAATAAAATAAAATTTATTAAATATTTAAAATATAAAATAATATTAAAAATTTATAAAATTAAATAAATAATTCAAAATTCAAAAATTTAAAAAAACGATCATCATCACTTATAATGATAGTTGAAAAATGTTACTTGATTAAATTAGTAGTTAGATTTATACTATTCGATGATAAAGACAACTAGATCTCACTGTAATATCATCAACTTTTATTAAAATTTTTATTATTTTTAATTATTTTTTAATTATTATATTAATATTATTTTATATTAAATTTATTTTAATATTAATATAATTTGTGTGTGAAGGATATTTTGATCTTTTAGTATAAAATATTAAAAAAAAAGTATGTATTTAATTTTTTTAAAATTTTAAGATAAAAATTTGTTATTTAAAAAAATCTTAGGTAGAAATTAGTCTTTTGGCCTAAAGATAAAATACAAGAGAATTGTCTAGCTATTTAATTAAGATTATGTTCTATTGAAATCCAATTAAAAAATTTTCATCATTATCCATGAGATGCTCACAGAATACAAATAATAAAAAATAAATAAAAAATCAAACTTTTAGCTTAAATATTTTCCATTATAAAAAACAAAATAAAAAATTAATTTTGATTAGGTTTTACAAGTAAATTTACTTTTTTCTGATGCATTTTATAGTTTTTTCTGAAAATAAATTTAGAAAACAGAGTATAAATTTGGTTTTTTTTTTTTAAATTGTAAATATCCATATCAGTACACAAATTGTTCACATAATCATATAAAATACCCACTTTAGTGCTTTTAAAGAAAAACTACCATTTTGTTTCTATTTAATTTCGTTTGAAGCCAAGTGATAATTTTATATCTCTAATAAAAATTTGTAAAAATTTGATTCATTCAATAAAAAAATTTAAAAGTTTAGTCACTTCAATGGAAGAATTGAAAAGTTTAGTCTCTTTAATAACAAAAAAATATATATGATCCTTTTATTTGAAAAAAATGATAATTCGATACTTTCAAATGATATTATCTCTTTTAAAAATGAAAAATGTGTTAAACATACAAAATTAATTTCAATATTAATTCGTTGTCTTGTTTAATATCAGTCGAACGACTATTTCCTACTTGAACGTTGATGAAATGATATTTCCAACCTTTTAAGTTTGTAATGTTTATTTTTCTATCAATTCATCAAAATTGATTATTAGATTTAATAAATAAAATATTATTTTTTCCACTTTGTAAAATCTATAATAAATTACATTTTCACCCTCAAGATTTGATCCAAAAATACTTTTCACCCCTTCATGGCATAAATCACATTTTCCAACCCAAAATCAAATTCCATTAAAAATAATTAACATTACAAAGGCAAAATAGTAATAACAAAAAATATATATTTTTTTTTTGCAAGATTAAAAAGAATAACTTTTTTACATAGCTCATCTTAATGTTTAAATATAATAATATGAACATTTTATAAGTTTAAAAATCTATAATTTAATTCTTATAATTTTAAAAACTTGAGATGCCACCTTAAACAACTATAACATGTTGGTTGTTTCAAAAGATACATTGTGGCTACACACAATGACTTCACTATCAACATTCATCAAAATCGATAGAATAGTTGAAGTAAGTTGTTGACGTGCACTCTTTATCTCTTATAACCTTGCAATTGTCCAGATAATCTTGATGAAGCTATGGGCAAAAAATAGGTAATAAAGAGAAGAGAGATGATTGGGGGAAGAGGAGACTTAGTGGTGATAGTTATGGTGGTGGGGGAGAAAATGGGTGTTAATGCAAATTTGATATTTAAAGGGGTGATATAAAATTTGTTAATTTGAATTGCTATGATAATTTTGAAAAATAAAATAGTTAAAGATAATATAATAATTTAATTTTTTGACATTATATTAGGATCTTTTTCACTAACGAAGTTTGATTTTGGGTGGCTAAATTTGAATATGTGATTTATGCCATTAAAAGGTAAGAAAGTGTTCTTAAGCTAAATCTTGGGTAGGAAAAAGTAATTCACTTTGTATGACATTTTACCCTCTTAATAGTAGAAACAAATTAAATTTTCACTCTAACTACATTATGTTTTTGTCTTTTTGCTCCCTCCTTTTTTTTCCCTTTCTTATATCTTGATTGTTGCAAATCACCCAAGGAAGCCAACACATTTGGCCATTACATTGTTGTGTTCCCCTTAGTTGTAACACTGATTGATTATGATTTGATTAACATTGGATACCATAGATGGGTATATTTTCATTTTAGTGGCCTTCTATACGATATAATGATGATGAACATCGTGAAGTCCTTTAACGCCTTAACCAAGAATGCTTGTATGTTGTTGATCATCATGCTTGTAGAATTCATTTGAAGGACATTACAAATATGGTTTTACAATAAGTGAAACATTGCAGATAATTTGTAACTCATATTACTTATTATTATCTTGTGTTATTAAGTGTTTAAAAATTCCAAATTTTATTTTTTAAATGCTCATACGCATCTATTATTTGTTTAGGCCGAACACAAAGTAGTTGAACATGTTCATAAATCGGTAAACATACTTGTCAAGCTAATCAATATCTATAGATACGAAGTCCATAGTTTTAGGCAAAAGATTGACATTGTTGACTTAATGGAAATGACTTGCAATTGTAGCAAAATTTCAAAATTTCAACTTTCTCATATTATTTATACATATGTTGCAGTCATTGTCGAGGACATAAATTTTTCTGACTATTATCAATGGGTGCATCTATTCTACTCAATCGTATACTTGTAAGTCGTTTATAATAAAAACATTAATAGTTTGAAAAAACAATCATTGGGTTCATTTGAATAATCTTCATGTGATATCCCCTTGAAATGGAACATCAATATGAAGTTGGTTGTCAAGTCATAGCTGTAAATCATCACAAGGCGAAAAAGTTTATATATATCGTTACAATCAACAACTTACATTTGAAATGCCATAAAGAGCACAAGTAGCAAAATGTGTGACACATCTAATGTAAGGTGTGAACGTATCATCAAAATGTATTACAAGCATAACATGAGTCTCCATATATCTTCCATTCATATAAGAAGGCAAAGAGTTTTTTAAATCCTATTTGCACTCTAGAAAATAAGAGGCAATTCTTATGTGGTAAAAACTGTTCTTTAGTCACACTTCCATAATAGCACCTAAAGGGAGACTAGCTACTAGTGAGTATCAATTTACTTGATTAAAGATCAAAGCATGTTATATACTCATATGTCAATTCAAAAGATGGATATAAATCTTTTCACCTAGAGGCAATGAGGAGGACACAACTTAGCAATTTAACTCTTCAACATCTACTGTATTATCTTTTTATTTTATCTCATGTTTACATAGGAAAGTTATCACTTTTTACCAAATCAGGGTAATTTGATTAATATGATTGTCCTATTTTCATAGGATTAGAATATGAATAAAAACTTTACATTCAATGTTGTATTAAGGAAGTAATGTAGTGTACTTTCATGCAACTCTACCTCTTTGTCTTATAAATATAAAAAATTGTATAAAAGCAAAGGAGCTTGAAACAACTTTCTTGTAATCATAATTGATACTCTCACAATTTACAAAGACATAAGTAACATAATCATAGATGTTGACTCTTAAATAGCAGGTCCAACCATATTCACCATATTTTATTTTCATTACTCATATAGCGATGTATGTATACCATCATTATTTTCGTTTTTTACCTAGTATAGTGGACATGAGATCATATTAGTTTCTTATTACCATTTTCATATCTTTGTATAACACTCAATTTTGCATACTACTCATTAATATACAAATTTTTACATTAATGTTATCAATGACATTGTCAAGATCGTGATATGCACAATATTTATTGGCCTTTTTGTACACCTATAACCAAGTTTTTATCAATTGGCATGCACCCTCTAAGATAATGAACTAAGTCTCTAAGAGGAGTTATCTTTCTAGGGTTAAGATTTCTTACCCATTGAGATTGTGATGTATGGAACTTGATCTTGCCTTTTATTGATATTAGTTGTTTTCCAAGGTTAACTCGTATTTACGTTTGTCAATTGAGCCAATAAGCCTAAGACTTGATTGTTTGGTTCAGAAAAATTATTTTTAAACAGAACAAAGTTTAGGTATTAGGTGAACTTGGACAAAAAAAAAGTTTAGCCATTAAATTATCATGTTTGGGCTTAAACTTGAGCAAAGATTGTTCAAGTTTGAGGCCTGATAAGCCCAAAAAGTGTAGTGTTTTATTAATTTAAATTAATGTTATATTTAATTAGTGTTTGTTAATTTATTTTATGTTTAAAACGAAATAAATTTGAAATAAGTTTAAATATTATATGTACAAGTGCCAATATGTTAGCATAAAATGAAGATAAACTGACCAATAGCTTCCTAGGGCAATGGACATCTATCCACATGACAGACTACGGGTTCTGGTTGGTGTTCCTGTAACATAATGTTCCGTTAGGTGTCATTTCATGAGTTTAATCGAAGAGGTTTTTTACGACAACAATTACAAGATTTTACTCCTTAATGCAAGCAAAACACAACGATTTATTACATAACTGGTATGAATGTCTTGATGAAACATCAACATTCATGACAGATATTTATCTTACAGCAATTCCATGGGCAGCAACATAGGTTCAAACCATAGAGAACACAAAACAACTGTAACTCAAGCTAATAAGTTAATTTTCCTCATAATTCCATATTCCAATTTCTGAATTCCCATCTTCAGTAGCACAAGCTCTAAACATGCCAGTGGTATTGAAAGGCATTGTGATTTCCCCTGTGGCAGACACCGCAATCAACCCAACATTGCCTTTTGGAACGCACACCTCTACAACATGAGCTGCTGCTTCCTTCAGAGAGAGACCTTTAAATTCAATAAGAGCAGCAACATCTCTCGCAACGGTAGCTCGCATTATTGCTTCACCCTTGCCAGTAGCAGAAATTGCACAGAGGTTGTTTGCATATGTTCCTGCACCAATGATGGGTGTATCCCCAATCCTACCCACCATTTTGTTAACAAATCCACCTGTAGAAGTTGCGGAAGCTAAATTTCCCTCATTATCAATAGCTACACATCCAACAGTTCCAATTTGGCTATCACCTTGGGCAAGTTGAGTTTCAACTTTGCTATCCTTCGGAATTGGTTGTGTATAATCTAACTGCACAGTCAATTTAAGGCATGTGGACATTAAGTTGAGAGAATGAACGACCAAAAATAATATGCTGGTTAAAGAAATATATCCAAAAAATACATTACATGTAACATGAATTAAAAGTTGATATTGTATAGAGTCAATGCATCACATTGATATTATCCTGTTATCAAACCATGTTAAATACATATATTTTCATTCTAGGTTTCGATGAAAGCCACAGGTGTATTGGTAACCTTAATATCATCAAGCAGATGAATGAGACAACTAAAAAGTAAAAATTTATTTGAAAAGTTAAAAGGATCTGATTTCTGAATCTCATTTAAGTATTATTTTAGCAAGAAGAGATAGCAACCATACCTCAACTCTATTGGCTTCTTTTGCCTGCTTTAGCCTTTCAATATTATTTGGTGTTATAAAATGACTTGAATCTACGGTTTCAACACCCTGGACAATTTAAAAAGTCAGAATTATATATGACAATTTGAACAAGATCAAGCACGCATCTAACAAATGCTAGTAAGGATACATCTAACAAAGTGACTGACAAAAGATTACTGTAATTCAACTTCAAACAAGTAAGAACAAACTACAAAGCCAGTGTATAAAAATTCGGTAGCTAACTATTTATGTAAAATGGACAAAAGAAAAGAAAATGTGTAAAGTGGTCTAGATCACGCAGAACTAGAAACGCTTTTCCACTTACCCGTAAATTTTGATAAAGAGCTTTCTTCAGTTACTAAAAAGAAATTTACCTCTCAATTTTCAATTTGATTAAACAACTATTAAATAATGTACTAACTACTGTGTATCCATGCTACAGGACACATCTGTTAAGAGATTGTTCAAAATCAGGAAAACAACAATGTGGAGATCGAGTTTCCTTCCAACAAACATACGTTTCAAGGAAAACAACAGTAAAGAGAGAAACAAGGTCAGACAACAAAGGAGTAAATTGAATACTATATTACAACATTAAATTGCATAACTTCTTGAGAAAATTTGCTTACCGTTATTTTTTCTTGGTAATAACAATACGAGAACTTCATAGCAATATCAACACAATATGAATATAGTCATTGAAACATGGGGGAACCAACTAAAGCTCAATGCTTGCAAGTTTGCAAATAAACAGAACTATACATTTAAGTAAGGGTGAAAAAAAAGGGGCCCTCAGCTGTACAGTTATCAGCTTAACATAAACAGCACAGAGGAGGCAGAGTAAGACTGAAACTAACTTGCTCCCTAGCAAAATCTTCTGCTCCGTCAAATGCAAGATAAATATGAGGAGTCTTCTCCATGACAAGTCGTGCAAGAGATATGGGGTTAACAACAGTAGTAAGTCCGGAAACAGCTCCACATCTTTTTGTCTTGCCATCCATTATGCTAGCTTCCATCTCAACCGTGCCTTTGGTAGTTAATACAGATCCCCTACCCGCGTTAAAGTCTGGATTGTTTTCCAGTTCACGAACCTGTTAAGAGCAAAATCAGCAATTACATAAAACAAAAAAAAAACAAAAAAAACCCATCAAGTCGAAAACACTCATTCATCAATAACAGAAACATACAGTTTCATAAACATTGACTGATTACTGATCCTAAGCAAGAGTTAATCTGTAAACAGATTCAATAATCTCAGCAATTTCATCCGGAATAAAGATGACAAAAATTCAGAAAATTAACAACAAACATTCTAAACTTCATCTTTCAACAAGCTAATGAACATAAGCCTAAACTATATTACATATAAACTAATTTTGTAATCACAGTGTTAATCTTTTTCTTTTCTTAATTTATATAATACTTTTCATCTCCTAAATAGAAAAAAATGGTGAATTTTTTAATGGAAAAAAATTTGGCAGATTTATAAAATAATAATTATAATAATAATAATAGTATTCAGAAGGAAAAAACAAAAGAGTATATGCGAAGGTACCACAAGCTCGACAACATCCAAGGCCTGTTGTTGGGTTCGGAGGGCGTTGACACCGACATTTAGGCAGTGGCGAAGGGCGGCCACGCGTGTCTGTCGACGGTCGTCCGGCATAGACGGTGAGATGTCTCCGGCCCCGCCGTGTAAAGCTATGGCCCACCCCATTTTTCCACTCTGTCACTCAACCAAACCAACTTTTGATCGTCTACTTGGAACCTAGTTGAGGAAATGGCATGTGGCTTGTGCATTTATAGAGAAATGGAGATTGGAGAGAAGCGAACAAATCATCTTCTACTCTGCCCTGTTGGGTGACAAAGTCACCAATGATTTTACCGGTATCATTCATCTTTTCACTTCAAATAATACGAAATTAAGCAGGAAAATTCAATGAATCCAATTTATGAAGATGTATATTTTGTTTTTATTGTTGCCATTATCCATGATTTATAAAGATATTATGTCAAAATAGTATTTTATGAATAGAGGATCATTGGCAATACCGTACATAATCCGATTTTATTTAATTTTAAACTTGACAAAATTTTTAAAAGTAATATTATCTCACACACCAAAAATTAAATATAATTGTTAACTACGTAATTAAAAGGAATGTTTATAAAAAAATTTTAATTCTTGATTGAAAATAATATAATTTTTATATTAATTTTGATTAATATATTATTGTTAATTAAGAAACAACATATTTTTTTTTTTGGGTAATAAATACTTTATCTTATATTTTATTGCCTTAATTTTATATATATAGATGGGAAAAATAATAGCGAAAAATGGTGATCGTTGATTAGGAGATCCGATTATTGAGGGATCTATGATTTTGACGTATCCGTCTTCATACGGAATCGAACCGTTGAAATTTTAATAAAGCCAAATAAGAGATGAGGTCAGGGCGGCCAACTGCCTGCCATTGGAATAAGAATATATATTTGTTTATTCATAAAGTTTCCCTCGTGACCATATTCCATGCATTATATTTATCACGATGCAAATGCTAATTCCAAGTCAATTGGCGAGGCTTTTATTTCCACCTTATCTTCTCTACAATTATCATTTACTCTTTCAAATCATTTACCCCTTGTGCATGGATACCCATTATAGTTTACCGCATTGAAGTTATTATTTATCTCCAACTACCCATTTAACCCATTTGGAAAGGGCATTAAAAACTAATGTTAAATTCAGTCCAAACATATTTAAATTTGTAGTAATATTTGAATTATATTCAAACAAAACGATATGATAAGTGAATAATATAAACACAAGTATTCTGGGACTACAAACACGAAAACAACATATGAATAATTTGTATGTCGAACAAAGAGTGTTGCTTAAAAAAAACGATACAACATCGTTATGAGTATAATTTATACCCAAAACGAATACAAACACATATATTCACACAATAATGAATAAAATCAAACCGAATCTAAACATAATCACTGTTTACAAAAATAAACACAAATATTAAGCTAATCATATTCAACAAATATAAATCAAACACAAACACTGTCCATTAACAAACAAACCAAACACAATCACATATTTGTTCATGTTCAATTTAGTTCAAATTTAATTCTATAAAAAGTGTTATTATAAAGAGTATGTAATATTTCTCAAAACTCAGATCACGCTGACCTATTATAGTTCGATGAGCATCTTGCTAATGCAACAAAACTCACAGGTTTGAGACCTGCATGATGGAATCAACTGAGCAGTATAAATCAAGATATAAGTATCTATTTTTTTTCCTTTTTGGCTTTGGAAATAAATACTCATAAAATGCAACCCTCTATCAACCCAAAAGTTTTATTTGGCTGTTAACAAAAGAGGGTTTACATTGCCTGCTGTACACTAATTATCAGTGGTTTGGTTAATGTCCACTGTTGGGGATTCAAAGGAGTCAGGCAGACCTTCAAAGTAAGATTTCTCAGTATCCAAAACGCCCTGTACGATACAAACAAACATTATTAAGTTTCTGAAAATAAATACAGTAGACATTTGGGTCGATGAATTTCAAAGCCCAACCTTAATAATCATAATGGCTGCATCCTTGTGTATGAGCTCATTATACTCACTACAACTGAGATTCTGCAACATAATAGTATAAATGTTAAATATTATTACTCTTCACTGTGAGTTGCACAGACATGATACATTATCAGCAAGTGACAATTCAGACAGACCTGAACACAATTGGGGCAGCCAGTGTCTCCCGAGCAGAGGCAAGATGTTAGAAGTTCTAAAGCCGCAGTTAAAAGCTCTGAAAAATATGGTTGAATCTAGCACCCGTCCATATAAACCATGTTAGCAATAACAGATGCATCTCCTTCATTTAGGAGACAATAAGATCAGAAAACAGCTGCCTCTCATAAAAAAGATCTCGTGGACAATCAAACATTATTGGGATAAAAAAATTGCTGACCGAATGCCAAACATAATAAGGACTTAACAGTTGCTGTCCAGTTAACAAATGCTTAAAATCAAATATCCTTGGTTTACTTAAAGCTTGAAGTATTATCAAGAAATGAAGTCAAAGGCCTTCTTTAAATTTAAGCAAATTCAAATTAATGTTAATCACCTGTTTTGAAAGACCAGTCCCGCCAGGATGCTGATCGTACAGTAGGATTCTTTCTGGAAAATAGCGGGCATCATGAGGGTTTGCACACTCTGGAGCCAAGTCAGATAAGTTGCATCTTAAAAATCTACATGCCAAAGAATTACAAAGCAGTCAGATACACAACCTAGAAATAAATGGTGTTAGTGATTAATAAGTCTAAATTGTAAAAACAATGGGATGCTGCCAATAATAACCAAATCTCACTCAGTAATGAGTTTTTTTCCTCCGTCAGTTTCAGTTATAAAATGCATTGAATAATTCTTGCACATCAGCAATATTCCTTACAGACATCATCAAGCAGAAGTTTGAAGACTATCTTAAGGTTCAAACATCAATCTGACCGAAATCAGACAGATAGTAGCTTCATTTTTTTATAATATTAAAGAATTGAAAATACTTACATAGGCACTACATGCACAACAGCATGAGAAGCAGCATGCAGGCCTGATCGGAACGAAAATTTTTTTTCCACCTCTGCTTTTACTGATTGTGGAACTTGAACCCAAACTGCCTGTATTTGTGTGAAAATGAGAACTATTTTCCATAAAACTACAGAAACTAAACCAACTACTGGTTACTTTACAAGCACACATTTAAATAAATTTTGCACAATATTCTTGACAGATACAGCAACGTGTAAGATAACAATTGACAGTAAATTTCATAGAATGTCCTTAAAAGAACCTGTGATTCATACGAATATTTAGGCAGATAAAGATCAACTGCATCAAAGATTTTTCTGCTTCCTCTCCATAAACGATAGAAACCAAACCAAGTAGTTGTTACTTTACAAATATGTGCTTGGGCTGTCGTTTTTAGCAACCGGTTTTTGGAACCCCTTGAAGGATAGGCCTAAACAAATTCAGACCAAGCATCTCAAAGGCAAATTATATTTCAATATTCGACAGGAATCACTATTAAAATGCAAGAGAAATTCACAACATTTGAAAATTTCCTCAGAGAAAATGTAGAGAAGTATGTTAATTATAGCAGTCCCAACATGCCAACCATTTTATGAACTCTGAAATATAATCCTCCTGGTGCAAGTATTCAATATGAATCAAGACAAAAATGCAATAGAGATTGAACACTACTTGGAAATTTCATCAGGCAAACGTAGGCTACATTTGTCAATAGCAGAGCAGTCCCAACATGTGTAGCCATTATAAAACTCAGAGAGTAGCCTCCAAGAAGTCAGTAGCAGTCTGTTAGACCTCCTATAACTAAGGTCTGCAAGAAGAGACACAAGGCAAGCAGCAAAGGGACCTTACCCTCAGAAAATATGGAAATTTTACAAGATATGAACACAGCTGGATAATAACACACAAATGGGCAAATAAAGCAGCTGGATAAGAACACACAGATGGAAGAATAAAGATTACAGGAGGAGTTAGAGAAATAGATGAAAAAAAGGTAATCACAATTGAAAAAGGAAGGTAATCACAACAGTAGCTGGAGATAGAGATGATGCGAAGAGTGGTAGGCAGTATCCATGGTAATTTACTAATTCAACGTGATATTGTCCAATATTGAGGCTTCCCATGGTATGGTATCTATAAAACCTTATCAGGAATTCCAGTGCTAACTATTGAAGCATACAAGTTTTTATCCTCTATCACTGCATTGTCATATTCCTGGGACTTCATACTACTTACGAGATAAGGTCCTAAATGCATGATAGTAGAACTATAGCATAAGGACTTTAATGTAAATACTTCATTAGCAAATTGTGGTTCAAATATTTTAAGAATTCTATGATTCAAATACACAAGGTTCCAACTATAAGTCATTATTGTGCTTAATTAATTGTACATAAGTCAAAACTCAACAGCATGATATAGAATCACTAGTCATTTCCAAATACCAGTTAAATGAAAGGCAAGATGACAGTGTGATAATTACCCAAAAAAAAAGATGACAGTGTGAAAGATGCACAATTAGCGGATGCCATTTACAAAGTGGTAACAAAAAAAGAGGTCTGACAGTCAAGAGTAGACATACAATATTACCACCAACAACATGAATATCTGTGTAATCACGAGTCTTTGTGTAATACTTCAGATCAGCTTTTTGGCAAAAGGCAATCTTATCAGATAAATTTAACTCCTTTACCAGATAGTTATGCCCTTGGTGCAAGTACACAGCACCCTCATACACCTGAATATTGAATCATAATATAAGGTCAGAATATACTAGTTGTCTATGAAATGAAAAGGGAACAAGGAACAATTCCAAGTAACAACTAAATAAATGGGAAATTACCATTTGAACTTAACTACCTGGAAGAAAGCTTTGCTTTCCTCAATCTCCTCAAGAACTTCATTGTTTTGCATGTCTATTACTTTGTATTTCACCGTGTCTATTGCCCGTATACTAATTGCATGTGAAGGCATTTTCTTGAAATACGAAACATACAAAACTTTTAAAAAGAAGATGACATTCGAACAAAGTACACTAAGCAAGAAAGGAGAAGAGATATTTAAGCAAGTGAAAAACTATGCATTGAAATAAGAGCAATGTTGTGTATTTTTAATAAGTACTAATTTAAATACCAATGATGATATCTTTTCGTGTAATTGAATGTTATTTTATCTTTAATTCAAAATTACCTAATTACATAATGATACATCATCATTGGTACCAAAATTGGCACTCATTATAAATGCACAGAATTTTATTGTTGAAAAAATATACCTCATGTCCAATGTAACTCCATACTTTGGCAGAAGATTCATTTGATGGATCAGAACTGAGGTATCCCCTATTTTTAAGGGTTAGAATGGCACCGTCTAGACCACATCCAAAGTATTTCTCATCATGAACCAAGCTTATTGGGTGTTCAAGAGCAGCGCAGACCAGATGCTGCTCAAGGACCTATAATTTATCAAATAAGAAAAGATGAGCATAAGTTTGCAGATTGGTCATAACCCATGGCCAATTTAAATTTAAACCTGCTCAAGAATCGGTAATTTATCATGTCACAAAATATGAAAGAAAGAAAAATCCATACTTGCTGGTTTTCAGTATCAATATGGCAACACTCAATTGGGCTATTGAATAGTTTCTGAGGAAATTTCATAAAATATTGATCAAGAGGTCCTTCAAATGCAACATATATGGCAAGAGATGGTTTCTCCCTTCTTCCAGACCTGCCAGCTTGTTGCCACAGGCTAAACACAAAACAAAAAAACAGCCCAATCAAAATTATGAAGCAAATAGTTAAATTACCAACCAAGGACAATAATGACAATAAACAATACCTAGCAATACTACCAGGAAAACCTAAATGCAAAGTTACATCAATGTGTCCAACATCAATGCCCAACTCAAGAGCATTTGTAGCAGCAATACCAAAAAGCTTCCCACTAAAGAAATCACTCTCTATTCTCCTTCGATCCTGCTCAGCCAATTTTACAACACAACGAAAAAACATCAGCATTGTCCAGGGATAAAAATAATATCCTGGTGATGATTTGGAAGGTTATAAAGTGCAACTAAGGGAGCAAGAAATTGTAGCACTCTGAAAACAGGGATTCTTAACAATACAAAATTAACTTTCTTTGAGAAATGAAACACTCTATTAATCATATATGATACAAACTAGCATGACTTAATCAACAAAATATAGGTGGTACAGAGAAAGGCAATCCCATCTATGTAGTAACAAGGCAGGGGCTGCCTTAATTGAGAGATTTATTTAGTGACCTTCTATTGGTTAGACAAACTGGTAGCAAGTTTACTTGTACAAATCACAACCCAGAACATCAGATTTTATAAAGCAAAATGCAGGGACTTGACGCTTCTTTACTAAGTATAATTATGAGTTTGAAATCCTAGATTGAAAAAGAAGGATGAAAGAATTTATTGTCAGATGTTGACATAACCGTTCATGGGACAATTTTTTTATGCACATGGAAATGACCATCATATGAAATAATGCAAATAGAATGATAGCACCACCTAATCATAGCAAATTGTCAGAAAACAACACTAACCTGAGCAACATAGCCAGCACGATAAGCGCATACAGAGTTGACCAGGTGAGATGCTGTTTCCTCAAGAATTTCACGCCTACATAAATCATCCCAAAACATTGTTATTCTACCAGAATTTAGTATGGTTTTAGCAAATTGACCATAAATTGAAACCAAGGTATAAGCAAAACCCAAAAAGACCAAAACTCAAATGGATAGATGAACTATTAAACTAGGATCAGAATTCAATAAATGGACAAAACATACGTGTAAGACAAAACAAGCTCACAAAGTTTACGTGACTTGCAAAAAGTAATGCAGCGAAGTCCATGCTGAACCATTTCTGCGAAGAGGTATGACACTTCTGAAATTGGACTGAAAAAGAAGCAATGGAAAATGAGGAACTAAAGTTTTAAGCCAGACAGA
Source organism: Anacardium occidentale (assembly GCA_026122585.1). Classification (NCBI taxonomy): domain Eukaryota; kingdom Viridiplantae; phylum Streptophyta; class Magnoliopsida; order Sapindales; family Anacardiaceae; genus Anacardium; species Anacardium occidentale. Next base: position 197,514 of record JAJEJH010000348.1, on the reverse strand, counting down.
TAACAATAATTTCAACCCAAAATTTTTATTGACATTTTTTTTGAATATATCATGGGTTTAATCATGTTACCTTGAATTTTTATAAGAAGCACAGCCTGTATCACCCATGTCACTCTGAGTTTTATTTGACACCTGAAATCGGGCAGCATTAGAACTAGGTTAATAAACACTAAAGGTGACTAATTTATTCTTCATATTGTCAAAGTATGTATTAGCAAGAACCTACAGTCCTTGCATTGGGAGTAGGATTCCAGAGGATAAAACGCTTTTGAGATGAAGGACTTCCATCATTTTTAATCAGTTCCAAAGTTGACAGATTTGCGAGGTCCTGCAGCATAAGAATAGATTCATTCCAGTCCATAACAAAAACTAAGTAGAGAAAATGTGACACGCGAAGATTTCATAAATGATGCCTATATATTAATCACTTCATGTCCTCAAAATTTCCGTCATTAAAGTGACATGCAACCTCCTCCCAGTGCTCGAACAAAAAAGAGTAAGTTTGAGGTGTCCCACCAAATGAGAATGCCATATGGTGAACAAGTCACACACTACTAAGGAAAGGTTCTAAAACAAATCTGAAAAAAACATCTCAGTATACCTATAATTAGTGGAACCTAGATAATTATGTGCATAGGAATAACAGTAATGTCATGGCAGTAATTTAGGATCCATTAGCTAAGGATACTTTCACAATGGTGCCAACACCAAGTTGGACCAAAAGGTCATATATTCAAGTCCTTCAATTCTACTAATTTAATTGTTGCAGAAAGCTGCGTGACCATAACAAGTACATTAATTATATCTAGACATGCACCTAAAGAGGAGAGTTGAAGTTTAAATACTATTGATCATTTCCTAAGAGCTTCCGCATTTGAAATTATTGGTATTCAAACCATTATCTTGCCTACCAATAGTTTGGATAATATGTCAGGTTTGTAAAATTAGCAAAAATACAAACTAGTTGGTAACAAAACAATAATCAAGATTACATTGCATACAGAAGGATTTTATATATTTCTAAATTTCAAAGATATTGTGGAAACAATATGATGTTTTCCCATAGAACCTTCTACAGTGAAAGAAGGAAAAACAAAAGGGAACCAAAAAAAAAATAAAATCCATCAACATATATTCCAAGAACTAACACTATATTGATACACACGCACACACACACACACTATAAAGATATATTATATATATCTAACAAACAGTAAGAGAAATAAAAACAAATTATGTAATTAGTCTCCAAAAGTTGTACCATGCAATGCTCCCGAGGATTAGCAGAAGTTGCAGTAGAAAATACAAAAGAGGGATCACTACCATATACTGCAAATCAAGAATACTGGACTAAGTTCTCTATGTCAAAGAAAAACGAAAAGAAAAAAGTGAAAAAATGGTACCATGAGTGCAAAGGCGACGTAGTCTTCTAAATATAAAAGCAGTATGACATCCAAATGCTCCTTTATAAGCATGAGCTTCATCAACCACTACATACCTAACAAATTAAAATGTAAACTTTCTTTCATAACAAGTATAAATGTTATTGACATTAAAAGAGACATGATGCTACAAAGAAAACTAAGGATGAATTCCACAGACCTAATTCCATAACCATATTGCAACAAATATTACCTAAGATTCAATAAAATTCGGCTGAATTGTCGATGAAATGGCAAGATTGACATGTGAAGCATATCAGGATTGGTTATCAACTGCATGCCAGTGACAACAATTTCAGCATTAAACTGGAGGTTGTTAGCTGAAGCAAAAGTCCTACCTAAGACAGCTAAAACTTACTAAATACCAGTCTAGCATTATCACGCAGCCATATCCTGTCCTTCTGAGAAGTATCACCATCATATATCCCAATATTAATGGAGGCACCAAATGCTTCTATCATAGTTAACAAAGCTTTTAGTTGATCTTGAGCTAAGGCCTACAGGCATGAAGAATTTGGATATCAATTTCCCCAAAGAATTCCCACAAAAGAACAGAAAAATTCAATGGAATAGGGAAGAACAGAATGCAAAATAGCATACAATAATAAACAAACCTTTGTTGGGAACAAGTATAAGGCACATGATAACAAATTTTGGGATAACGCTTCCAGAACTGGCAGGTTATAGCAAAGAGATTTTCCACTAGATGTCATTGTTGCCACAACAACATTCTTCCCAGAAAGAGATGCCCTTATAGACTCTGCCTGTGCACATGACTAAGAATTGACTGTCTTCACAAAATACTAGGTTTTCAAAAGAACTGCCTATAAGAAAACATCCATACCTGGTGGCTATATAATTTAGAAATCCCAATACATTTAAGAGCGGATTTTGCATTATCTGAGAGTTCATAAGGGATTTCTACATAAATAGCTTTTCTTGGACTGATGTCTTCAACATGTACAATCTACATCAGACAAATACCAGAAGATAGCCCTCACAACAGGTGTCTCAGTAAAAAATGTTAAGAAAAATGCACAAAATATCACACAAAATTACATGTTTGAGTACTTCTTTATGTAGCTTTTTGGAAGAAGTTTAACATATATCTGTTGTAGTGTCAAGGCAGTAAATCCAAAGATATATAGTGGGTTTTAGACTTTTTTTAACTCTCCTTATTTCCTAAAGTGGTTACTTTAAAGAAGCATAGATATAACCTGTCCATGAGATCCAATGCCCTTCTGCAAATGTTCAACCATTTCCAATGGTAGCAATTGACTGGTGTCCTGCTAGATCAAGAAATTGTATAGTGGTTCAGGCCTCTTAGACACACTCAAACAATATATCAGCCTTAAAAACTGTGTATTGCAGCAATATTCTGGGTCAAAAGACTAATATGAGCAGAAAAGTCCAATAACTTTTCTTTCTTTATTTTTTTTTTAATCTAATATTTTATACCTCCCTAAACCCCTACCTATATGTCAGAATTCATTAATGACTGATATTTAACTTTAAACTAAATTCCATGGGCTATTTCAGTACATGTTAAGCAAAAATTCTCAGTGGAACTCACACTTTAATAAAACAAACAAGTCAATTTGTTCTTCAAAGAAAATGAGAAGTCATATAACTTTCTAATTCTAATTCAACTATAGTCTCATATATCAGCAATAAATGATTCTTTTAGCTTGCTATACTTCAATACTAGTGATATAGCTTAAACATGATATAACAAAAGAATGGTAGTATTACTTTAAATAAAGGATTTGTTGCATAAAATCATAGCAAGTATAACGTCACCAATCATTGACCCCCCACAGCAGCATAACTAGATCATCATGAGCCAACATGACATACTATTTGGATTCTGTTCTCTTGCTTAATTTCTCTTCCCATAGAGATTTTATTTACATCTTAAAGAAGGTATAGAGAAAGACAACAACCCATTAAAATGAATATACAAAGATAGATACATACATTACATCGTCTTTGTATGGCATGAGAACTTGAAGCAGTGGATGAGTTTCTCCTAGGTTGTTTTCCTCCATTTCCACTGACAACGGTACCATGTTCCTTGGCAAAGATTAGCAAATGCTCCAGGGAGAGGGATATGGCTGTCTTTCTAATTTTACACTGAAAGAAAAATACTCCATTTATCCAAAAATCCATGTATGACTTGTATAAGTGTTAAATTCTCTTAATTGTATACTAAGATACATAATCTCATGTGTGTCATATACATGCATATGTGCACGAGTACATGCATATAGCTATTTATGAATAATGTTACTATTGCATATTGGGTAAATCAAAAGTTCAAAAAACTTTTAGAAAATCATATAAAAGTATGATTTAAAGCCACTGAGGGTTAATGGAAAGCCTTTGAAGCTACTTTTCATCTTTTTTCTTTTTTGCTCATTCTTATGTTGCTCTCTTTTCTTTTATGGGTTTGTAGCACATGTAGGAATATTTTATCTTCAAACAAATAAAATGATGTGATTCAGCATTCAGCTTTTGCTATTTCAAATACTTGGTTCTCTCAGCTATCTCTTCTACAAAATCAATCATGCATACCATTTTCTAATACTTAACTGATAATTGTTATGCAATGACGCAGAAATAGAACCGTGAACTAAAACATAAAAATGACAGCACATAAGAGACTGCCTAAAAGAAATTGATTAATAAATTTGCTTTTATAGACTCATGGTATATAGAGATGAAAGAAGTTGAAATACCATTGATAGTTTAATAATCTCCCACAGATTAGATTTAAAGGAACTTTCCCATTTCTTCAATGCATTAAATATCTTCGATAAAGACATGTCTCTGTGGCCTGTGAACAGGAAGGAAAAAGTAAATAAAATTTTTTTTCCTCATGAGCTGATCTTAAAATTAGAATAAATTATCTGTTGAGTTTCAACAATACCAATTCTTAGATCATCTTCTACTTGATATCTTTCTTCAGTTGAAGCATTGATGATAACAATGGCATTGCTACAATTTTTAAACTCCGTATCATCACTAGCAAACTGTACCACCTGAGATGGATAAAAGTCTAGCTTCAGGAAAAAAATTTAAAAAGGAGGAGAGATGGGGAGACATACTTTCCACTGCCCTGGATCACAGCTCAAATGAACAAAGGGCAGGGCTGGGGAAAAAAATAGGTCTTTAGCAGAAACTGAACTGGAAAAGAAGGGGAGGAAAAAGAAAAGGTCACCCTAAGAATCAGCACAGTGATTCAGGAATATAATTCATAATACCCACGTAAAATTTTCAGAAAGAATAAAATTATGTGTACAAACAAATCTTACAAATTTATCTATAAATACTAATGTAGCAACATATGATTGGATGATATACTTGTTTATTTTTTCTCTCACTCCAAAATCAACTAATCACTTTCTACCACATTAAGTTGTACGGATAAGTTTGTAAGATTTGTTTATGCATGTAGTATTACTCCTTCAAAAATAAGGGCCTTAGGCAGAAATAGATTAATCACTTACTGTAAACTACATTTGCTCATTATTGTAACACGGAAGAAAGAACCCTGGAAAGTAATCCTCCTTCTGTGAAAGAGTTTTAGAGTAACTAATAGGGTAATTGCAACTAAGAGAGAGATACCAATATTTGCGCAAATCATAGGAGCAAAATTAGGCCAAAACACAGCACAGCATATAAATCAGTAACCTTGTCCAGCAGCAAAAGCAGCTTCACAGAGAAACTAAATTCCTGTCAAATAATGCTTCACCATGCATGAAATCTTCTTATTAACAGAAAACACAAAATCAATTATACAACAGACTTTCTGTTTGTTAGCCAAATTGCAGCCTAACACTTATAAAAGCACTCAAATGAAAAAAGATGACAAGAAGGATAAACGCATCTCTACAAGCTCCCCTTTCATAAAGAAGTCAAATTAGATAAATGGATTACTTCTTAACAAGAAACTAAAAACTATAATTATGTCATATCATAACTTCAAATGCCATTTCAATCACTAATTCTAAATGTGTGCCAAACTCCAACACCCTAATTTCCATGCAGATACTCCCAGCTGATCTCCATTTTATTTTCTTATATTTCCTTTTTTTTTTTTTTTCAACATCATTATAACCAATCAACAGATACCAAATGCCAACTTGGAAAAACAAAAAAGTAACAAAGGTTAGGTTTTGTTAGGCCAAAAACTAACACAGAATTGTGTTTGCCACTAGATGAATATACTATAAAGAAAATGTCAAATATGTGCTCTAGTTGTCAAGTAGCCTAACAATGAGAACTCAACAGAGGAAGCTGCTCTACTGGGGTAATCCATACTACATTTGTGAACTCTTACCTAACGTTTTACTAATAAAATCTCATAAACACTCCAACTGATATAATTCTAGAAATTTCAAACAATTACCTTAGGACAAAGAACAGAAAGATGCTCAATGTCCGCAATATCAACTCTAACTCCAAACTTCCTGAGCTGATTCAGTGCATCTTTCAAGCGAGACAATGTGACCTTTGCCTTTTGCAAATGAAGATGTGCACAAAAGATGCTTAAGAAAGCAAATGCCTCCATAATTTTCTTCAACCAAACCGGACACAAGCAAGAAGAATCATTATCATTGCTTTCCCACAGTCCACCATTATTACGTTGCATACTGGCTTCTCTTAACAACATACATTTCCCTGAATGCGGATCCAATAAACAAGTCAACGACTCTAAAACCTCAACAAACTTTTCACAATTCTGTCCTTCAAGAGCATCTTTGCTTTTAGACCGCCAAACACTCCACAAAAAATCATAAGGACGCCCCTCCGGACTATCAGAATCAACACTTCTCTTGCGTTTTGCCTCCAAAGGACCTCTACTTACATTTCCAAACTCTGTATAGCTTTTTGGTTGATTATGATCAATATTACTTGCTTCCTCTTCTCGTAAAGAAGTTAATTCTTGCATCATATCATTATATGCAGAATCAACAAACTTTTTCAAACTTGAGGTTTGTTCGGCAGCATTTGAAGAAATTTCAGAAAAATCAGGTTTTGGAGTTTGAGTCCTATCCTTCTTAGTGAAGGGTATAAGAACAATGAATTCTCCAGGCTCCATCGTTAAACTGCATACTTGAGTTTGTAAGTTCAATTTAACACCCTGATACAATAAAAATTCAGAATTAAAACCTTTCAAGCAAACGCAAATTTAAAAAGAAAAAAACTCAAACTTCAAACTAAAAAAACTAGAGGACTCACGCATAAAATAAAAATAAAAGGAGATATGAATAGATGAAGAGAGTAGTTGCCTTGAAAAAGAGGTGGAAATTTGGGGAAGAAGAGGCGGAAGGGAAACTGAGCTTCAAGAGAAGCTTGAGTTCGTGAATGGATTTTTCGGATGACACCGAAACGACAGTCGTTTCACCGCTCAGTGTACGGACTTGGATTTTTCTCTCACATTTGTCCATTTCTTCGATCTCTCGCTTCGCTTGAATGGATTTGAAAGGAAAATCAAGCGTTTGTAAATTTTTGATTTGGAGTCGTCGCACACAGTTTGGCGGCGAATTTATTGAAGGATTCGACGTTAAATGGGTTAGGCACCCAAAGTTTATGGGCCCAATGTAGCCCATCTAAGATTTTCCTAATCACAGTTTAATTTTTATTTTAAGTATATATAAGGCCCAAGAACTTAATCCACCTAACGTTTTTATAAATAAGCAAATTCTACTCATTAATTTTTTAAAATTTAAATATTTATTATTGACATAATTTTTTTTCTAATTTTAACAATTTAATAAAATAATCAAAATATCTTCAATAAAAAAATATAAAGTTTTATAATAAATATATAAAATAAAATTAAAAATATAAAAAATAAAAAATTATTTTTAAAAAACAATAAAAATAAAAAATAGTAATACCTATTAAAAATAAAATTAAATGACCAAAATAACCAACTAGTTAATAAAATAGCTAGATTTTGGTTGTATGTCTTTTGCCACAAAAAATGATCCGAGAGATAGTACTTTACCATTTAAGAAGTCCTTGGGCGGATGGAGTCCTTAGGCCTATATATAATAATTTATTTTTAGAATTATATTAAAGATACTATATGTTTCATTTGAAATCCTAGGTTAACGGCTATGTACAGTCTTATGCAATAGAATTCTACAGTACGACAGTTTTGGTGGGCCAAAGGCAACAGCAGTCCCGGTTGTAGGCAGATCCAATTCCCGCCATAAATGGATTCGTTTTGTCATCGACAACCCGCCATGTATGGCCGTCGTCGTCGGTCTCGGTCGTGAGTATTGCTCAGCAAGAACCTTTTTCGTAAATAACAAATATGCCCTGCCATTATCGCATATAAGACCACATTAATACTGGATTAAACTAAACTAATTATCCTGTATTTAAATTAAATAGGTGTGTTCTTTGTAATAAGATAGATATGTGTAAATGGCGACAAAATCTTCACAAATATCTCTTGTTTTTACTGTGTTTAGAGTCATAACTGACTCGGTAATCATCATGGGTTGACGAACAGCAACTTCCATGATTCATTCTTTCATCATTTCAAATTCGAACTCTTTGTTTCTTCCCTCAACTCTTTCTCTTCATCTCTCTTCAAACACAACATCGAGCATGTGGATACAGTGGTCACTCACTAGACTCGTCAGATGGAGAGTCAAGGACTGGGCATCTTTCTTCACCGCTTGCACATTCCCTCTAGGTAATCAAATAGTTGCTTTTGTGTGTACAAATTATAATGTTATAAGGGCTTTTTTTTTTTTTGTTGCAGATGATGAGACGGATACGTATCGGTCAACGTCGCTGCCGCAACTTCCGATGAGGAAACGCGAAGGTTATTGAGAAGAAAGCGATCGTGCAGGCATAAGAATAATAATTTATGTTGTAGTAGTAGAATAAACCTCAGTACATCAACACAGGCGAGGAACAATAATAATGTTGTTTCAAGAGAGATCACCAGAGGAAGGGGTAATGACTCGAGCTGGCCGCATTTCACTTATGAAGATTATATAGCCTTCTGCTTTGGATAGGAGGGAGCATTTGATGTAGTCAAGGATTGCAAATCAGGAACACCATCCAATAATTGCACTGATTCAGTTGACTCTACAAGTGGAAGAAGAGATTATGACGATGGGCCAACAAGTGAGGAAAATATCAAAACCGCTGTCACAAGGGTGATGGTGAGCTTTGATTTTCTATCTCTGTTCGTAACAAACATGGAATTGAATTAATTTGAATGTGGTTTTATGGTTATCGTAGGTTGATGAAGAAGAGATTATATACGTAGATGCAGAGAATAAGGAGGTAGAGAATCAGGGAATGGTGTCAGAAGGATCACCTGAGTCTAGTCTATCGGACAACAGCTCGGGCTCTTTTGCCTTCCTGTGTAGGTTTACATTACATAATTTGTTTATGCAAATTTCCAAAAAACTGATGAGAATGAAACTTCTAACAATAATGCAGATTGGGGTGCGAGTGGATGGGGAGCCCAGCACAAATGCCAAAATGAGAGGGGCTACATTTGAGGAAACACAAGACAATTTCTTTGAGTTTTCAATGTTGTAAATTCTGAATCATAGATGTTCATCTTTGTGTCTCTCCTAATTATATATATTTTAGAGGAGACAATGGATATGATTCGTTTATTCATTTTATATACCAGTGATATAATAAGCTAGAAAGATATTCAAGTTCACTTGGTTATCAAATTAATTTCCTCATCGAAGTACGGGATTAGTCCAATCTTTCATGTTAATTTTTTTAATTAAAGTTTAGAAAATGTCACTTAATATTTAGTACCAAACAATTTATGAGCCATAATCCCTGCTGGGTTTTTTGTTTTTATCTGTTATTACTGTTGAGTTTATTGGCAAATTATTAGGGCAGAAATTGGTAAGAAAGGAGTCAGTTTCGCCGTGTACGTATCGGATGCTTCACGATGCTTATTTTACTAACAAGTCACAGTTACTAAGGAAAATACAAAGCAACATAAGTTACAGGAAGAATCAATCAGTGTGAACTTCAGGAACATTTGATATCAAACTGCAAAGGAGCTAGCGTGCAAAACCTTTTGAAGGCGCTGCTAAAATACCAAGGTTGGAAAAGTTGTTGGATCTGAAGACAAATGATTTAAGAAACAATCTTGCACTGGCTGCAGCAGCTATAGATTCTTCATCTTGCTTCTCTTTTGCGGCAGAAACAGCAACGATGTATGCCTCTCTAGCTTCTTCCATTTTCTGTATCTCCATGTCATCCATATCATCCTTCTCAATGCAACATGAATGTCAAAATTTGTGATATAGAACAAACATGAAGCATCAATTATATAAAATCTATAGAGATCTGAACCACTTCTCAACTTTGAATTGGCTATATTTTTATAAGATGAATATAAGTGTCCCAAGGCAATTTTATATTTTATCACTTATCCCACTATAAACATATTCAAGACAGCCAATTACTACAAATATAATAGCATATATGTATGATGCAGAACACAAATGCATTTAGCTACAGATGTTTTGCTTGTTGACATCCCTCTCTCAGGAATGTTTGTTTCATAAGAATGCAATTAAGTGCCATTCAATGTCCAATAAACACCACATAAGTGGGAGAAACAAAGCCAAACGAAAGAACTAGCACAATTAAGAAAGGAGTGACGGACTTACGATAGCAGAAGGATGATCATGATAATATGGTTTGACATCATAATCATCATCAACATCTATAGTGGAATCAGTCTTAATAATGCCTTTGAATAACTGAATATATGATGAAATCTCTCCTTGCATGGAATCCAGTTCTTCCTGGAGCTTCTCCACTTTCTTATTTGCCGTCATTGCTTCCCATTGTATCCTCTCTAGGGCAGCTTGCTTGTCTGCAAGTTTTATCTGTGGAAAAAGGTATATGATTGCATGAGATTATTTACAGATATTCATTATATAATAAAGCATTGAGAAATGCATTATACGACAACAAAGCCGTAGGTGCTCTTAGTACCTTTGCATCGGAAAGTTGTAACTGTGTAGACTTAACTAAGGAGTCCTTCTCTTTAACCTGGAGTTTCAGCTCATCAAGTTTCACTTGAACAGCATTCAGCTCACTTTTTGAGCTCTCTGCTAATTTCAGTAGTTCATCCTTCTCCAATAACTTTCTACGTAGATCCTCTACTTCTCTCAGTGCAGCCAACTCTTCTTTTTCTTTTTCAGCTGTCAAAGCCCTTGAGGAGAATATTGAGAAACTATTGGCATCTTGGTCACTGCTAGAATTCTTACCAAGGTCTTTATCTCCATGTTCCTTCTTCTTCTTCGGGGGAAGGGACTGAGCCACATTCCTACCTTTTGGGTCTACCTTGATATGGATAGGAAGAGAATAATCAGAGTGCATTTTTTAATACAATGGTAGGAGATAAATATGCCCTATTTGAGACCACGATTTGGTATAAACAAATCACTGTTTAAAAAAAAAGATGCAACATGTGACAATATAATGGAGCAGCAGTTCAATAGAAATGAAATTTTGATATTTATACTCCAGATATCCTTTTCATAACAGAAAAGAATAACTGATTATGTCTGCCCTTAATTATAGCTACAAGTGGCAATTTGGATGCCATGGACAACCATCTTTTCTACCAAACAAAAACAAGAATCTGAATCAATGTAGTCAAAGTGCAACCAAGACATGTGTTCACAGGAGCATTTACAGCCACATGAACAACAGTAAAAGAAATATATGCAAGAAGGCCCCAAACTCTACTTGAGTACTTGAACAATTTAAAAGAAAATTTTTAATATATCACAGTGGCCCAACAAGATACAATAAACTTATTCAAACACACTTGATTCCAGTATTGACAAACCACTCCTCACAAATGGCAAGGCATGAGTGAAAGTTAAAAAAATGTCAAAAAACCAGTAGAAATTTCCAACTACCATCTCCTTCAGTAATTTCTATTATTTAAGAAAATACAGCTAAACAACTCACAAAAATCAGATGTATACAGACACATCCAACATTATTCAATCAACCATTAAATCATGGATATCCCATTTATAATCATAATAATCGATGCAAAACCATACAAAATGTCAAATGATTAAAGACCCACAATTTCAATGTGCACCAAAATGTTTGTAGCTAGAAAAAGAAAATAATATATCAGCCACTCTAACTTAATTATATCTAATCAAACATTGAAATTACTACATTTTCAATTCTCTTGCTGTTGTTAACAAATTTGGATTACTTTAAAATGAACCTAAAAAACATAATAAAGAAGATTCAGAGACAGAAATTGATGCAATTTTCGGTGCATTGAAATAGTAGAATATCCCTATTGATGCAACAAACATTTCTCAGGCGTTAAGATACACCACAACACAAATTTCCAGGTAATTTATTTCATAGTTTTTCAAAAATCAATAAATTAATTAAAAACCCCAAAATATTTTGATGCCAGACGCACTACTTTGCCACCTCTTAGACAACACATAAATTGCCTCAACAAATCTGTTTGACATAAATAACCCAGAAAATTATTCAAATTAATAAAATTATTACTAAAAGTAAATATATAGCCTTACTTTTTTGGATAAGCATTCTCTTGAAGGCGTCTTGGTGTAAAATACAGAACCACGACGAGTAAATGAACTGTTCGCTTTCCGATCCTTAAAATTGAAACCGTTTTTTCCGTTCTATTAAAACAAGTCAAATTAAAATTAAAAAAAATTAAAAGCCAGGTTTACAATGATTACTCACGATGAGGGACTGAACGAGAGGGACGATCTCGACGAGGTCTTTGAAAAGGACGCGATCCACATTACTGTTAGCTGTTCCAAGGGAGGGTTGAGTTCGACGCTGAGTCGGGGACAAGTTGTCGTCTCCGTTGAGGAGCCAGCATTTTAGGTCCCCAAATGTCGAATTATCTTGCAAATCTAGAAAGTGCTGTGGCTCGAACATTCTTCTTCACTACTGATTTCAGAACAAATTTTAGAAAATAAAGTGAAATTTCGAGTGAAAGATGTAACTCTAAAATGCAGACTTTCTTTTGCATTAATTTGTCATTTTTCCCCTTTTTGGACAATAATCTTCAACGGCATCATGAAAATAACAATAGATTTACTAAATTACCCCTGTCCATTTTTTAAAAGAAAAGCGATTAATGTGGTCAGAAAAGGAAATTTTTGGATTGTAAGGTTGCTGATAGTAAAAAGGTATTATAATATTATATTAAATTAAATTTATTAAAAAGAAATAAAATTATAATAAAATTAAGATTAATTAAGTATTTTTTTAATATAAGAATAATTTTTTACCACTTAAAAAATTAAATAAGATAATATGTGTGATAAAAAATATATTATTAAAATAATATTTTATTATCTTCAATTACAGTGTATCAAATGCACCTTAAGTGTTATTAGGAAGTGATTATTTAATTATTATTCGTAACAAAAGGGAAAATTATATTAAATGGTATTATTTGGAAACAAAGAATATAGTCACAAGATAATCAAATCTTTCAAGCTCATAACATAGTCTATTTGACCTACATCATTGTTTTGTACTTCAATGATCAACTATCATATATGACACATCATTTTGTTTAATAGATAGGGTTTATTGTGGTTTGAGAGTCATCGAAATCTGCTTTTCTCCTACTAGTCTTTTTAATAATAAATTTTCGTTCTAAAAAAAAACAGTCTGAGCATTAAAGACATTTTATTCATTTCAACGGAAAAAATAATAACTCTTAGTTTTCTTTGAATACCCCATAAAGACACACTTTTCATAATTCAAGCTTAGCGTGTTCAAAGTCAATTTATTGATATAAGTTTCACAACTCTAAACTGTTAAGTATTTAAGATTGGGTTTCTACTCAATCCACGAGTCATAACCCTAAAATGACATGAATAAATCAAAAATATTCATCATAAACTTGAGTGTATCTATCAAGGTTTGACTCTTCTTTATAAATACACCATTATACTGAAGTGTACTAGAAGGGGTGAGTTATAATATTATCTCATGTTTTTTTAGGTATTCTTTGAATTCAATATTTAAATATTCACCTCTTCAATCATTTCAAATGATCTTTATACTTCTATCCAATAATTTTTTTACTTTGTTTTTAAATTCTTTAAACTTATCAAAACATTCATACTTGTATTTCAATAAAAATACATAATCGTATCTGCTGAAATCCACTCCTATATTGAAGTCGAAACATTTAAAGGTCAACAACTTTGAAAGTTAGATATTTATTGGAGTTTTAGAAAATTTATATTTGCTTTTACAAAGGGTTTTTTTTGGTTAATTCTATTGGGTGTGTGCATACACACACACACACACACACACACACACACATATATATATATATATATATGATGTTAAACATTTTATAATAATATAATCAAATTTCACAAATTTATCAGTGGCAGGTCCACTTACTCTTGGTAAAAATATAAATTAATTATAGTTTCTGTAAAATTTCTGCCAAAATAATTTGATGTTTTTACAATTGTAAACGAACTAAATGGCACATGGTAACAAATTATTTAATCGAGTTGGCAACCAGACAGCAAAAATGGATGATTTTGGATGCGATGGAGAAGAATTTTGTGTTGGCAAAGGTGACAGTTTTATCATGTTGACTGAGCATTAGTTTCAGATGTTAAATTACTCCAACTGTCCGCTTATTGAACCCACTTTTTTAACTAACCTTTGCTTTATCTCATGCCCAAAGCCCCTGTAATTTGTTAGTTTTCACCACCTCTACATGTTCATGCACTGAAATGGATGTTGGTCTTCTTCATTCTTAAATTTCTAATTTTCCAACCGTCTGATTCATTATCTGTTTTGCAAGGTTAGTAGTTTAGAGCTGTCCTTCTGTCTAGTTTTTTTATGTACGTTATTTCAGCTAAAGTGTTTGAGCAATCTTATCTGGAATCACAAGTTTCCGTCAAAATGTGATATGAGATTGGTCCTGTTCTTGTATTGGAATCCAGGAATTGGATGTTTCTCTATATTGTTTATAATGAGGCTTTGTATTTCATTTTTTTTTTTTTTTTTTCTAGTTCATCTATTTTTGTTTGATTTTAAGCAAAGATAGCTGGAGGTAGAACAAAGAATGCAGGGCTAATCTGGAAAGGTTTGCAGAACTTTTTGGAAAATACTTTTTTGGAGAAATTTTTCTTATGAATTCATAATTGAAAGATCGATTTATCAGATCAAAGAACAATTTTGTTTGATCAGATGTGGTCTCATATTTAGGTGATATAATTTGATACGATATGTAACAATTTGTGTGGGCTCTCTGTTGCTACACTTTCTAAAGAAAGTAAAGCATATGAAATGGAACTTGTGTGCGAGTGAGAGTAAAATGATAAAGACGATGACCGAAACAGTGTATGCTGAGAGAAATAGCATTATATCGATTTGGTTGAATATGATTTATCCAGAAACAATCAGATTGAGTAGTTGATATTATTAAAATATATGCAGGGAATGTTTTGTCCACCAATTGACAGAAATGACCCGTCATAGGGGGATGAAGCCCATCATGCCTGGTAATTTGATACAAGCCACTTAATCACTTTAATTGACTTATGCTACAGATGAAGATGCTAGTTGCATTGTGTCAAAGCAGAACCAACCACATTTGATTTGACAATAAGCAGTGATAAGTTCTTTTGAAATTCATGTATTTGCCCTTTTTCTATCAGTGTTACCTTCTAAAATCTAACCATTGTATATGTACTTATGTATTGATATTGAAGTCTTATCCCAAGATGGAAAATATCTTCATTGGTGTCATGAAAACTTTTACTTGATCTTGTTAAATTTGTACCTTCCAGACTGAG
Organism: Anacardium occidentale; assembly: GCA_026122585.1. Lineage (NCBI taxonomy): Eukaryota > Viridiplantae > Streptophyta > Magnoliopsida > Sapindales > Anacardiaceae > Anacardium > Anacardium occidentale. The sequence goes on along the minus strand of JAJEJH010000348.1, from coordinate 182,195 downwards.
ATTCCATGGTTGGGAGTTCAATACTGAACAATGTCAGATTACAAGGCTTTCAAATTCCGCGGGAACTCTCAGGAGATGAGAGTGTTGAAGAGGGATACAGAGAAAATTTTAGAAATCCGGCGACAGAGCAGTGATGGAATTGTTGAGAAGGCGCCTCAAGTTAATGAATTCTTGGCTTGGGAGGATTGGGATCCATTGCAGGCAGTGCCATGTGCTACAAGTCTGAGTATAAAAGAAGGAAGTAAAGAAAGAAAGAAGAATTATACTAAAAAGATAGTGGAGGAGCCTGACACACCAGAGCTGGTTGCATTTTTCCAAGAGCACAGTTATCAGTTTGTTAAAACAATTTTCATGGATAGAGAAGTGCCTCCACTGGACAAGTGCTTGGTGGCAAGTTGTGAGATGAACCACAAAATGCTTGATTCAGAATTGGACAATAAGAATGAATCAACCAAGGGAACTCAAGAGACAATGTTATCTTTGTCAAATGAGTCAAAACTTGGAATTGAAAAGGACTCAAATAAGGATGTCATCAATAAATATGAATCTAAGAACTTGAAGATGAAAGATGAAGAAAATACTGATGCAAGAGATGTTGGATTGCTTGATTGTTTGGCTGAGAAGATTGGAACTGACAGGCAACTGATTGAAGAGGTAAAGAAAGATGCCACATACTTCCATACACAGCTATTATGTATATGACTCCAAGTACTTATTAATAATTATGTATATGACTTGGTAAAAATTGGAAAAGAGAAAAATTGAGGCCTTGCTTTCATGATATGCCAACTAAAAATTGATGAAGATAAAATTGATTAACAAAGAAGAAACATAGAAGTTGATACTGTGTACTTGATATGTCTAATATGGTGTCATACAATCTATCAATTATTAACTGTGCATTCATTCTGATTAGGCTTCAAATGCATAGAAAAGACTACAAACTAAGCAGTTTTTAGCTATATGGATGCTAGAGATATATTTTAGACATAGGCACACTGGTTTAGGACTATACAAATTGGTTCTTACCGACTCACAGTTATTGTTATTGTGTGCTGAAGAAGTTTACTGGAGTTGATCGAGGAACATATCTACTGAACTTGATCTCTTTATCCTTCTCTGGAACTCAAATTTTCAATCATGCTAGCTTGCCGACTAGAAACTAGGCCGGTAGTGCAGGACTTCATATGTTTTTGCTTGGGGATGCCTAGGCAATAAAGACAAAACTGAAGCATAAATCAAATTGAAGCTCTGTAGTGGACCTGTAGTCACCATTAAGGCTGCTACCTGGGATTTCTGATGTTTGCATTGAGGATTTGTTGATACCTTAGTTTGACTTCATAGTTATACTGAATACAGTTTATGCTTCCGCTTGAACATTTGCGCATAGTTATGGCTACAGCATAGTAGTCTTAATGAATGCATAAAAGGTCATTATGTGTAGCTATCACATTTGCTTCATTCTCTTTTGCTGAGCATCAAATAGATGAGGATTGAATGCTATCAGTTTCAACCATTATTTTCATCTGAAGTACATATATTACCACCACAATTTTGACATCACTACTGATATGTGACTGTTTAAGATTTTAATCTCTTAAAAATGTGTTAGGGAGCAAGAGCAAAAGCAGACTTAGAGAACTCTATGGTACAATCTGTTATCGAAGTAATCATTGATAACAGTTCCCATACAACCAACGCCTCTTCTGAAGGTGAGATGGAGAGCAGAAGCATCACTCATAATTCTGATTCACCTACAACGGCCATAAACAGCAAAGAGGAATTCCAACAACATGCATATTCTCAACATTTTATTGAACCGTGTCACAAGCCTCAAGGTGGCATGTCAGAAACAAGTTCAAATCAAGAAGAATCCAATTCCTTGCCATTTGATTCTCATACAGGCCCAACTGTGTGCTCTGAACATACACTGTATTTAGGAAGCATTTCTTGTCAGTCAAATAGCAGCAATGCAAGTTCAAATTCTTTTGTATTCCCCATGTAAGTTCCCATTACTGATACCTCATTGCACTCTTGATATGCCAATGATTTAGATCGCTCATACTTAGGCTTTTGACTTGAATAGACTACCCTCAGAATGGAATGGCAGCCCGGTGAGAATGGTGAAAGCTGACAGAAGACAACTGAGAAAACAACGAAGCTGGAAGATGTGTTTTCTATGCAGTAAATTCTGAGTGCAACATGTTCCCCTCTTGGTTATTTACTAGTATATTCATTCTTTCTTTTACTTTAGAATTGGCATTGGAATGCACAGTGAAAAGGATCAACAATATAATACATATTTTCATGTTCTGATTAAAAAAAAAAAATTATAATAGAAATAGTTGCTTCACCATTAAGTTTTAGTATTGCATCATTATGCTGCCAAATTGTTTCCTTAAAAAGAAAAACAAGGCTTGCTTCCCTCTTCAAATAAATACCAGGTCCCCACAACTCAACTCTCCAATGACTATGGTTAATTTTACTCGCAACACAAATTTGTAGGCATGCCTATACTGCACTGCAAACCAATTTCCCTCAACTGGGTAATCATGTCGTATGGGCACGAAAATCTTTATCAATCATTTTGGGAAACTTTCGAAGCCAACAAACGCATCCAATTTTGATCATCCTTAGCAATCATCATCACTTTGTTTTATGGTTCCACTTCTTCTCTAATGTTTGGTGGAACAACGAAGGGCAAATGGTGCATCAAGTGCGATTAAACACATCAAAATCACTGCCAAAAATTGAGGGCCAATGGCGAAGATGAAGCCCAGGACCACCACCATGTGCCTAACATTGAGGCACTGATCTCTAGTCTCAATCCATGCCACTGTGTTGTCAAGGCAATTCAATAACTCACTGGCCCAGTGCCAGTAAATTATAATTAATCCTCATATTGTCTATTTAGGCAAAAAAAATATGTTCAACTAGACTCCTCATGTCACATCTCGTCAAAGTCTTGGTGGTATTTCATGCCTGGAAGGATTCAATCCCATTGGTTTTATCTTTATCTCTTCATCCGAAGTCGAACAGTATAGAAGATAGATAATTATGAAGCACGGATCAATAATCGTTCTTACATTAATGTGACTGCATGATGTTTGTTAAGATGTCACCGAGAAGAAACATGTGAACTAAGATGATGGTGAAAACAGGAGATTTGAGGCCCATATGCGAAAAAATTCAAACAAATCGGCGGAGAGACATTTTAGAAAGCAGAGAATTATTAGATGCAGCCTCCCTAACCCTAACCCATAATTTTTCCACAACCAATTCATATCCCAGGGAGTCGTAGTTGTAGATGTAAAAAATAAACAACAAAAACCAGATGGGTTCTTTCCAATTTTAACTCATATTGAAAGGGATGTGAGTTAATGTAGATAACATCTGTCCAAAATGACTTGTTCAGACATACATACTAAGTGGCCTGAAAGGACCACTTCAAAACTCAAACCCTAAGCCAAGGAGCTTTAAGATATTCGAATCTGTGATTACCCAAAAATGGAAGCGGAAAAGACAATGGGAAGTGGCCATTCCAATGCTGAAGAAGAAGAAGATAATAGGCATGGGAAAGTCTGGGGGCAGGCAGGCAGGCAGGCAGGCGTGCGTTATCCAGAGACCACTTCCGCACATGCTGCTGCCGTAGCCCCCACAATCACCTGTTTCTCAGTAACCACTCACCCACCTACTCTGGGCCCTTTGATTCTCCACATCATTCTTCTTCTTCTTCTTCTTTCCCAACAACATTCTTCCCGTCACCCTTGAGTCTACCCTGATCGTCACTCAATTTCCTTCACCCAGGACTAATCGAGCCCGCCTATCACGTTAGCCCATGTGGCCATTCTCCCATTAAGAAAAAGTCCGCCCCATTATCACCGCCACGTGCAGTCACATTCACGCACAGGACTTGCACCACCAGGTGAGGTCCCACCACCACTACCGCCCGCATTGCGCACCAGTAGTACACTGCCAACACTACTCCGTACAGTTACAACCCAACGAGTAATTATCATCTCCATTATCGTTGCATTATCCACAAATAGGAGGCTTAGAATTAATAATACAAATTAATTAATAAATAAATCAAAACAATATATAATTGCTCTATATTTCCTTGCTGATGGATTTAATTCTAGATACATTAAGAACAAAAACGCCAAAAAAATATTAGAAAAAAAAAAAACTAACATGATGTTAGTTGAACATGAACATCATAGATCAAACTCATACAACTTGAAAAAATTTACATAGAAGAGTAGTCATATTGATACTTCCCAATTTTCGAAAAACTCTCTGGATTTAATTTGTTTGATATTTTTGAGAGTTGTTTTTAACCCCAAAAAAAGAGTTTTTTTTTTTTTTTTTTAATTTTAAAGTTAAAAAGTTGAGAAAATTACGGGAGATAATCAGTCCACTGGGTAGTAGTGTGAGTCCAGTAAGATGCATGATCAACAGCGTTAGGAAGATCAAACAAGCTTTGATCACCATTTCCCTGCCAATCCAACGATCCAAATCCTCCATTCCCCGATCCATCCTGCAGTTCCGACAACTCCACCTGCACCGTCTGATCTAGTAACCCAGTATGATGATCCTGAAGTCCTCCCATATGACCACTCACCATCTTCGGCTGATGTTCTTGTAGCTGTTGCTGCTGCTGCCACTGATGATGACTCTCTAAACCTTGTTGAGCGTTCATTAAACCACTGAACCCAAACGACAACGGCTCACTCGACGAGGTAATCAGGCTCGTGAAGCTCCCAATTTCTGAAAATATCCCACCACAATCTGAAACTTGTTCCAGCAAAGTAGTTGTCGTTGTTGCACCCTCAAAACCACCTCCGTTATTATCATCTTTGTTGTTGGTGCTATTATTATCGAAAAGCTTGCACTCATTTTTCATACTCAAGACGTTCGACACTGAACTCGAAGAATGTACGGACACAGTTTCAACATTTGTATTATTCGTTGTTACGGTGAGACTGGAGCTTTCGCTACTGGAGTTATGAGAATTACTCTTGCGCTCTCTCTCTGAAGCCGGTGCTAGAATTTGTGTTTGTGTTTGTTGTGCAGAGGAGTCTGAAGAGGGTTTAGGCTTGGAGTTACGTTTGGTCTTGCGGCAGCCACCACCTACCGGAACGTTTCGGAGGACGCCGCCTTTGGTCCAGTAGCGCCGGCAGCTCTTGCAGAAGTGTCGAGGCTGAGAGAGATTGTAGTTGTTGTAGTAACAGAATTTAGTATTGGTTGAGTCGCAGCGAGGGCACTTCACTGCCTGGTGGCTCTGGTGGTTGTGGGGGCGTAGCCGTCTGTCTCCGCCGCCACTATATAACCTACCTCCTCCGATTGAATGGATGTCTTGCATTCCGTACCTGTGAAAGTGCGGTTGAAAACCAATCTCTGAAGATCCAAGAACCCTTTGGATATAGCAACAAAGATTACAGAAAAACAGTTCTTCACATTAACTAATACAGAAGAATCAAAATTTTCTTTGAATAAACCTTTTCAACTTTTTTTTGGTTCTTAGTTGAAAACTAAGAACAGAACGGAATGTAAGCGTCTGAGAGAATGATGAAAGATGATCTGAAATTCTGACAAATATCCTCAACATATCTCCTAGTAACATACCATCATTCTCCAATACCCATATTATCCAGCAACTTTACACGTCTTTCCCCTTAAGTCCTCATTAAGCAGAATATACAAAAACACCCCTATTACGACAGCTTGTATCGGGGATAAATTTGGGATTGGACTTGGATGTCGATGGAGTTGGTTTGGTTGGAAAAAAGAGGCCGTACAAGGAAATGGAGAAATCAGAAGCGTTAGTGGGAAGGTTACGTGGACGGAGAAGAGAAGGAGAGAGATGATGTCCGTAAAATCAGGTTGTCTACTTGTCGGCCACCCCCGTTCATACGCTCTGGTATCTCGATGTTAGAACCCGTGGTTGAGGAACCGCCACGTTGCCCTGTGTAATTGGCCGGCTATAGTAATAAATTGTGCGTCTTTTCCAATTTGGATCCTACGCAAATAAAATAGTGTTTTTATTTGAAAACATATAAAATAATTTCAAAAAATATTTTTAAGACATAATTGAAACATAATACAATGTAATATAATCTAACGGCTAATCAATTGGGAAAATATAGTTATAAAAGTTGGCGAGATATCATATAATTAAATATTAATTTATGATGATATTTTATTTAAATATATAATATAAAAAAAGTTATATATATTTAATTTAATTTTAATTTAATTTAAATTTATAATTAAAATTAAAATTGAATTAAATACAGAGCGAATAAAATACAAATATGAGTATGTTTGGATACATTTCGTTTGCTATATTGTTTTCATTTATATTCGATTTGTGTTTAATGAACAAATGTGTAATGAATATTCGTAATTCGTAATTCGTATTAGTATAAGCGAAGAGGGTTTAGGTTTATTCGTCAAACTCATTACTATTAAATCAGATGAACATATTTGTTATTATAAACGAACAAACCTGTTCTTCCCGGGCTTTTGCATAATAATTAGCCACCATCACAAAATATAAACTACTTTAAGGCCAAAGGGCTTATTCATACCCATAATTTGCGGTGGGGATAAAATCCCATCCTCCAAGTTTCAAAAACCTAATTTCTCATATTTTGATTATTTAATATTAAATATAATAATAAATAGTAATAATTCAAAAGTAATTTTGTCATTTTAAGATTAAAATTTTATAAAATAATAAAATAAATTTATATAAATATAAAAATTTTAAAAAATAAAACAATAACTACTGTCGATGCCCACTAATAATGAAACCAGGTGACCATTTCGGGTCACCTAATTCTAATAGAGGCTAGATCTAGTCTCTCCGTTTAATAGAGATAACCAGATTTGATCATTTCTAATTTTTGTTTGTTTTAATAAATATTTTAATTATTTTATTATAAAAATTATAAAAAATAGTTTTAAAGATAAGAAAGTAAAATTTTAAAATGGGTGGGAGTAAGTCCTTGGCCTTACTTTAATTGCTAAATAGGAATCCAAGGCATACTCGCTTCAATCAACAAAGAATGAGTAGCCCTTTTCGAATGTGATATTTATCCACTCAGCTTGGGCAATGTCATCGCGACTTGGTTCAATCGACTTCACTCAGCCCGTATTTATTGCTATGTTAACCATGATTGACTGATGGCCTGTATATACATGCAGGAATTAGCTAAATAATATACCTGTGTGGTATCCATTTCTATCCTACTGTATACGTATGGAACCTGTTTCATAAATGTCAAATGGACATAAACTGTACAACTTTAATGCTGCTGACTAAGTGGTGGCTGTAAAATAGAGCTGCTTCCCCCATCCATCACAGCAAACAGTAATTGATACAAGGATTTTGAAAAGGGATTGGAAGGCAATCAAAATCAGGCTGTGACCACCAGTCACCAATGTTTGAACCAAAAGCAGGGACGGATTACCATTAACCTAATTGAATCAAAAGCAGGGACATATCATTTTTTAGGATATCTGTTAAGGTTATAAAGCAAGATTCTGAATGCAGCATCAAAGAATTCAACAATCTTATAAACAATGAACTACAAGAACTTGAATGATAAGGCAAGATTCTGAATGAGGCATCAATGTTCACCATGTCAAACATCATCAATGAAATTTAAAAATTACAAATTACTGACCCACCACGTAATATGTGAACAAGCTTCTAGTTAGTACATAAACAGAACCAATATCAGATGATTACTCCAAGATATTAACAATTTTAATTGAAATTGGACGAAAACCTTAATTTAGAAGCGAGATCACAGACCTTAACCTCAATGCTTTAATTTAAAAATTATGTAATCAATATTCACCGTAGCAGCATCACAACTTCTTCGTTAACTTGAACACCTGAACGAAACGGGACAAATGGATGGATTAGAATCGAGACGGGAAGGAGAGGAGCAAAACGAATGGGTCAGGTTAGGACCAGTGTGCATCGTGCATCAATCGGATTTTGGAGAGAAGAGGAAGGCTATCTGAAAAACACTGGGTGGGTGCCTGTTATGTCCAAATAAAACGACATCGTTTTGTTTAAAAACAAAACGGCGGTATTCTATCTTTTAAGCAAAACGATAACGTATTACCCACTAAACAAATAATTTACTTTAAACAAAACTGTTTATTTCACTTGGTTCAGATTTGTATTCATTCTACCGAATACTCAATACAAATGTTCTATTCGGACTCGGTCTATTTGGTGCTTATATTGTTTCGTTGGTGAATGAAACAAAGCTCCAAAATAAGTCCAAACTTGTTTGCTTCGTATCCAATGCTAATTCAAATTTATGGTTTGAGTTTATAGCTTGAATATATTACTTGAATTTGTTATTTAAACTTGTGATTCAAGTTCACAATTCATTAATAAAAAAATATTATTTCATTAAAACATAAACAAGAAATTTAGGCCTCAATTTTGAAGCACATATTCAAACTATGAATTCCAATCAAATTCGAACTAAATTTTAAGTTACAAAATTCAATCCACAAATTTGAACTAAACTTGTGTTTTAAATGTAATTCACAAATTCAAGACACAAATCTAAACCGAACTTAATCCATAAATTTGAACTAAATTTGTGTCATGAATGTAATTCACAAATTCAAGACACAAATTTAAACCGAACTTAAACCATAAATTTGAGCCACAATTTAAACTATTAATTTAAATTAAACTGAAAATGAATCAAATTAATTCTTTTCAGTTCGAATTTGATTCAATTATAACCATGAGTTGATTTTTTGTATTCGAACTCAAGTTAAACAGATTCAATCTAAAACAAAACTAAACTGATACCCTAAAATATCTAGGAGAAAATATCTTATAATGGTCTTCCCTACCAGCATTATCAATAATTGCGCGGTGCACGCCTGCAGTGCAGTGCAGGGCAGAAACTGGCCGTCGTGCATGCGTGGACGGAGAGCAGTTGGAGCCCATAGGCCAGCCTCAGGGGTATAAATGTAATTGCAAAATAAGGATGTGATGGATAATAGATGGAAGGACAATGTGCAAATGCAATGTTGCGGCCTCCATAAGTAGGCAAAATATTATCTGTTATGATTCAGATAGGTACATCTTTTATCATATATTTGTACCATACAGAAAAAGATTATTCCAACCAAATGCTTGAATGAAGAGGTAATTTGATGGCAACATTTCGATAAGCACTTTGGGGGGCGGGGGCGGTGCCGGTGGGTGGTGGGAGACTCTCTGTACACTACTTGTCTGTACCTCCCTTTCCTCGTACAACATAATCCTTTCCTCTCTTCTTCTCTTGTATGTATGTATATATGTATGATAGAAGAATGAATGCATGCATGCATCGCCATGGGTAAGATTGGGAGAAGATAGGATGAAGGGTGCTGTGGGTGTCGTTTTCGTTAGGCAGCCACCGCACCAGCTTCAAAGGTGGAGTCGGTTGGAGTGGAGACATCCTCTCAGTTTAGTCCCTACCATCACTACCACCACCACCTATCCTCAGAAAATCTGCAGACCCTCTCTTCTCTTATTTGCCTATGTTCTTCTAGCGTCATTCTTTATTATTAAAAATATATATATATAAAAATTTTAATTATTTGAGACCGTTGAGTTGATTTAGGTGAAATTGATTTAAAATGTTGAAAAAATGGAAACAAATAATAAACAATAACTTAATTCAATAATTATTTGTAAGCATTTTCTCAACTCAAAGTCTTCCATATGGGGTCCAACTGAAGACTCTTAGTCCAACCCCTTCAAACAAAATAATCTAATTTCTTCAGTAAAATATGATATTTGGAAATGACACTTGAATTCTTACGCAATAAAGATTAAATTATTTAATTGCTAATTAAGAATGGTCCGGACCCCCAATTATTTTCCGTCATGGAATCGGGCAGTTTTGGAATTCAATAATCTGGGCCCTTGTCTGACATTTGCCAAACCAATATTTATTTACATATTTTGTCTGAATCTCATGGTTTTGCCTAATAAACGCAGGTTTTGCATATAGGTTCCTTTTTTTTAGGGCTGGATACGAGGCGAACAGGTTCGGACTCGTTTCCGAGCTCGCTTCGTTCGTAGGTGAAACGAGTCGGGCATCAGGCGAACCGAAACGAATACGAGCAGACGGAGCGAGTATTCGGAGAAAACGAACACGAACCCGAACTCTGTAAAACGAACCGTTCGTTTATAAACGAACTATTCGTTTGTTTTGCCTGGACATAAGCACCATCATCAGCGAGCTTTTTCCAGAAAATTTTTTTCCATTTTTCCGTTCCTTTCTTCTCTCTGTCAAACGACGCTCGCTGCGAGTCAAAAAAAAAAACCCCACAGAACTCTCTTCTCCACTGAACTCAAATCAAACCCATAACAGAACTCTACTTTTTCTTCAGTTCAAACTTCAACTTCGAACCTCAACTTGGTCGCGCTGCGCTTGGTTTCTCTTTCTTCTGACAGTTTACCGGTAAGTGTGGCTTAATTAGGCTTTAATGTTTCAAATTTATGTATTTATGTTTATGATGAAAAATTGCAGTAGGAAGTAGGGCTGGAGTGTATTTTTGGCGCCGAACGAACATGTTCGTTCGTCACTGTAGCCACGAGCTTCACGAACGAACCCCCCTCCAAAAGCTCGCACGAACCCGAGGTCGAACTTTCTGCACAAACGTTCGTCGAACGCGAGCCGAACGCGGATCTTCCACCAGTCTAACCGAAGCAAACCCGAACGTGCTTGTGTTCGTGTTCGGCTCGCTTCGTATCCAGCCCTACTTTTTTTTTAAAAAATTGTTTGAAATAGCAATTTAGGGTAATAAAGTTGATTCGCATATAATTTTTATTTGTCAAATTTGCGTTGACTCTGAAGAGAAATCCAAGCGTTTTTGAGAAAAGGGGTTGGACAAAACAGGCTTATAGATCATTAGGCAAGTTTCATCTAACTTTTGACATCTTTGTTTTGGTCAACTTTCAAGTTTAGGGTTTATTTAAGTTTTATGTTTAAATTTTATTTGCTATTTTAGCGTTTATTTTTCTCTCTTTTTTTTTTTTTTTTGTGTTGCACAGGGAATGATGATTTGAGGACAACGGATTATGCACAATGAATGTAGAAGATAATATTAGTCAATTATGTATTGGCATAGATAAAAAAGAGGGAGTTGCATAGATTTGAGATATCGACAAAGAATACCTAGAAAAGGGAAGATATATATGAAGGCAAATGTCCTTTGGATATACTGGCAAGTGAAGTTGAACCTTTGCATATCCAATATTTCTGGTCACATATATTAATTAATGTAAGCTTATGTAATTGCCAATAAACAATATAGAAAGCTTATGATTTGTTTTGAGGGTATGGAGAGAATTTGATTCACATCATATAGTGGATATCTGTTGAATGCAATTATTGTAATAGGTGTACTCATTATAAGCCCATTTTGACTTCAAAAGCTTTACGCTTTCCATATTTTGAGCTTGAAATGAATGACAAGAAGAATTCTGTAAATGAACCCATGTGCGTGAGAAAGGGCAGAACAGAAGTAGCCATAACAAAGAAAATGTCAAAGAAACTACAAGATAGGGACACAAATACAAATACAGTTATACTGGTGTCGTTTATTAAACATTAATTTTGAGTGTTTGTTTTGTAATGTGAAAGAGAGTACTTTCAAAAGAAATATTGAACAAGTCCCCACTTGCCTTGCCTAATTGATAACAACAAAACTGCAATTGACTCTTTTGTTCTTTTGCACTTGCTGTTATTGCTTCTATGACACAAGTCATGTCACTCTGTAATCGACCACTAAGTCTAGATTAATCGACATTAATTTGTTTTATAATTAAGTGATAATTATTTTCAACTCTGCATGCTACTGATTATGACTTATGATTAATCTTGATTATGAAATTGAATAAAATTTTCCACCAGAAATTTTTAAGCAAGATTAACATCTATGCACAGTTTTTCTTCATTGGTCCAGAAATTTCAGCACCACCATGACTAAAATACTTCAACTGAAAAAGAGAGCCAACTTTAAAACAAGAGCAGTACTAAGTTACTAACCATGGTGCTAGATATCTTAAATGATATATGTGAAAAATTCTCTGTGCATGACCATTGTTTATGAAACTAGGAAATCCGTATAACAAACAACTTGCAGACCAATATTTTTCAGTACCATCTATCACTACGTTTATATGCAAAGGATGACAACCATTATTGATTTAGGCATAGCAAAAGGAAGTGCAAAGAGAAAGAAGAGTCAAATCCTAACCATAAAAGATAGGTATTAACCAAAGAACCATGATAATATATACACGTACCTGATGCATTGCATATCACAATCGAGATGGTCTTGTCAATGTAGTTGCCTTACTTCACACACGATCAAATAATGTCATAAAAAAACTGCTCATGCAAAACCATAAAAGTGGAAGAGGTTTAATATCAACAGAGAAAAGCCATAAAAATCATATAAACTTTGAAGGAACAAACTAAATGTCACCAATACTTTGTACTTCACACACAAGTTTCATATAAACAAGTTCCAACAAAAACTGTCTGCTCGGTTGGCAGTGTTATGCCCCCAATTACACACAGTTACTGAATGTAAGGAGCAAAAAGTGCTGAAAGACACATCTTACATAAGCAAAAGCGTGTGAAGCATTAATCTCTCATTAACAAAACTAGCAAAAAAAGAAGATGCAAATATGTTAGGGGTTCAAAAGTTACACGTGGTGACTATTTCCTGCACAAAAGAGCTAGTGAGAACAGAAAACATTAAGTTACCTATAGTCAAGGCTGAGGAAGTTATTAAGTAGAAACAACTTCTCCTCTAAGTTGCTGTATTGCATTATACAACTTCCTTCTAGGCCCAACAGCAAAAACACCCATTTCTTTGAGATCTTCAAAGGTAAGCAACGGCAAGGTTTCCTCATCCACCTTATGCATTTCAAACACACCAGCATACTTACCAAATCCTAGCTCCTCTAACCATCTCCGAACGGTATATACATCACCATTTTTAATAAACACATCATTCCCTTCATAAAATGTATCCTCTTTCCAGAAGTCACTGCAATTGCCAGGTTGGCATCCATCATTTTCATTTTCATCAAATTCACAAGCTTCTTTGCTAGTAGCTGGTGTTTCATGATCTGAAAAGTCTTTACTCCCATTCTCAAGGTAATAACCATCACAGATATTTGATGCGAATCCAACATACCCCTTCTCTCCATCCTCTTTTCCATCTTCACTACTAAACTCAGGACTAAGTTTAGAATTCCAAGCACCACCAAACGCATTATTTTTGCCTCTAGTGTTCCGGCTTCTCCGCTTCATGACCCTGCTTTTCCGAGTTACAGTGCCAAAATTCACAGAAGACTTTATTATATCAGTTTTATCTAAATTCACATGTTCAAAGGCTAATTTTGAAGAATTTGGATTCTTATTCTCCCTGTTCTGATGGAAATCAGCTGCAATCCTCGGAGATACACCAGGCTCTATAACGGTGAACTCAGGAGATTTTTGCTTTGAAAACTCAAAAACGGAACGAGGGTCAGTCGCACTTGGGTTCACAAAATCATGTTTCCATCTCTTATGCCCCAAATTCTCATGCGTTCTTTGCGAAAACCCACATGCAAAAGCTGCAGAAACATCTCCAATTTCCCCCAATCTAACATTTGGGCGTCTTTGTCTCTTTGAATTCATGCTTAGAACCAACATTTTACACAAACATGGCTACCAATCAAAATCTGAACCGAACCCTAGAAACACAAACTCACAAATTAAACCTTATATTAAACATGGAAATTAATTTCAATATTAAAAAAAAAAACAAAAAATACTCCCAGAAACCACCCTTTTCCCCAAGATAAAACCTCTGAGAAATAAAAATAAAAATAATACTAAACACAAAAGCAAGAGAAAAAAAATCAACAAATAAGCAACTTAAACAAAACACACTAATTAAATATCAGTATCACTCTAAAAAAATTCAATGATAGAAACCACAAGAAATCCCAAATAAAATAAACCAAAACACTATAAACTCATTAAAATGCAAAAAAAAATAAAAAATAAATAAATAAAAATTACAAGAGCCATCCATTCAGTAAAAAAATATAGAGAAAAAAGAAAAAAAGAACCTTGCGTGACAGTAGCAGTAGAAGAACTAAGTTTGAAATTGTGCATGTTTCTTAAACCGGAATGTAGTTGATAGCTAAGGTGAGCTCTTTGAAACAGCCAAAAAATAGACAAGCAACCATGTTCGGTTTGGTTTACTTCTAGGAAAATGTAAAGCTGGGGAAATGGCCCCCGACTCGGCCCCATTTCGCCTTCGGCATAGATGGCCTGGGCCCGTTTTCTGGTCCTTAGGGCCAGGACCGGACTGACCGTTGCTCCTAGTGCCCGTTTTATGATGTCATCATCAAATTCTATAAAATCAATTGTTGCTTCTTCTCCGTCCCTAAAATCCCTAATTTTGAGTATGCATGCATTGGTATTCTTCAAACCACCCTAAATGCTAAAATTATCATGGTTTTATTGTTGCCAAACCTTTCCATGTCGTGCATTGAGTTACCTAATTGGGGCAAATGTCATTGGATGTAAATAGACTCATTAGCTAACTTTAAAAAGCATAAAACTAAACTCAGTTGCTAGAAGTTTCATCTAAAATAACGTAATTGATTACACAAAACTTTTTTCTCCTATATATAAGAAATATTCTTTTTATATAATTATGATGTTAATTGTTTATTTTGACTTAGAATTGAACACGATATTACTTAATTGAGATATATGAGAAGAGGTTTATATGAAACAACCAGAAAGATTATTTTTTAGTGATGGTGAATATTTGGTATAGATTGAAACAAATCTCTCATTAATGGTATTTGAAATTCTATAATATTATCTCTATATTCAGTTTTGTAAAAAATATTATGAATCAATGTATATATCAGAAAGTTAATAAGAGTAAAATTTGTTTCCTTGTTCTATATGTGAATGATATTTTATTTGTAATTAATGATAAAAGATTGTTTTATGAGGTGAAACAATTTCTCTCTAAAAAATTTGACATAAAATATATAAGATCCATAAGAATAGATCTCAAAGTGTTCTGAGTTTGTATCGAGAAATCTATATCAATAAAGTCTTAAAGAAATTTTAGATGGAAGATTGTTTACCAAGTATAACACCTATTGTGAAGAGTGACAATTTCAATTTGAACCAATGCTTGAAAAAATGAACTTGAAAAAGAACAAATGCAAAACATTCCTCATGCTTCAGTTGTTTAAAGTTTAATGTATGCTAATGTATGGACAAACCCTCACATTACATTTGTTATTAGAATGTTAGGGAGATATCAAAGTAACCCATGTATTGAGCATTGAAGAGCTGCAAAAAAAAGTGATGTAGTATTTTTAAGGAACTAAAGGATACATGTTTATGTTTAGACAAACTAATTATTAATAATTGGTTATTCAGATTTTACTGGTTGTGTTGATTCAAAAAAATCAATCGTAGGATTTATTTTTCTGTTTGTTGGTAAATTCATATCTAGAAGGAATGTCAAGTTGTCATTAATTGTTACATCTACCATGATGGTTAAATTCGTTTCATGTCTCGATGTTACATCACATGATGTATGATTAAAGAGTTTCATGTATGAGTTTAAGATTGTCGAATTTGCTTTTAAGTTATCTAAGATTTATCGTGACAATTCTCTATAGAAATAAATATTTTTATTTACATAGCGTACTTTTAATTCGTGACATTTATGGGTTGATTTTGCAAAATAACAATTTTTATGTGTGGTTATGTAAATAAAAATATTTATTATAAAATAATAATAATTAAAATATGCTAATTTAAAGTCAAATTTTGAACTTAAAAATTAAAATATTCTACAAACTTTTGTTATGGATACAATTAAATAGTTCTTTATTACCAGCTCAATAAATTCTAAATTATTTGATTGCTAATGAATAAATATCTATAAATTAATACCATATTAGATTAGATTAGGATAAAATTAGCGTGGTCCAATGTAGGTGGTTCAAAATTTCAGTCATTAAAAATAATTGAATATTTGTTATAAAGTCAGAGGTTGACATGAGGGGACTTTTCTAATTAAAGTACCATATAAATTCGGCCAAACAACTTACTCTCATCCGAGGTTCCCTAAATACCATTTCCATCCAAAACTTTTAAAAAATCAAATAATCACCCCATAGATCAAATTCCTTCTACTTCTGTTAACTTTTTTTAATGACATAACTAAAACACTTTTTGCTAGAAAAATAAATAATAAAAATAAAATTTAAAAAAGTCACTATCATCGACAGTGTCAAAAATTTAAACAGATAGTAAAAAATAACCATATAGTTTTATTGATGATTGAATTAACTGTTTCGATGACGAAGATGATCATATTTAGTCGTAAAAAATTTGATCACCTTCGTAATTGATAATGACTAGAAATGATCCGTTTCAAGTATACTGATCATTTTTTACCATCTCTAATGGTGAAGACAGTTAAATCTGATAACCTCTTCCAAATCTTTGACGGTCAAATATGACTGTTTTTGTCATTGAAGCGGTCAGATCTGACCGCCAATAAAAATAAGTTGTTATTTCTAATCACTTAGTTAAGTTTTTTATGACCATCACTTTCGACAATGCTATCAGTAGTGGTTGTTACATTTTTTTAAATTTTATTTTTTTTAAAATTTTTTATTATTTTAATATTTTATAAAATTATTTTATATTTTAACTATTGATATTTTAATTATTTATATTTTTATTTAAAATATAAAAATACACTCTTAATCGGTTAATTTTAACATTGAATTATTAATTTTGATTAAAGGACGTATATTTATTTCTTAAAAATTTTTCGGTGAAAAGAACTTTAGAGGAAGCCTTGGGTGGGAACAAGGATTTGGTCTATAAATAATAAGAAAACAAACATAGTGTTAATCCATTAATTTTCTAGGCCTGACCCTTTCCTTCTGTTTGAACGGCAAACCAACTAATTACCAAAAAAAAAAGAGCAAACCAACTGATACTGACCACAGATTTAGATGCCTAAGCCCGCAGATTGGGAGCTGAGCTGATTTATATTCTTTATTAATAACATCATCTCCACTCCACAGAATCTATTATATATTATGACTGAAATGGCCGGCTTCTGGGACTACTCAGGAAAATGGGATCAAATGAAGTCGTTCGAACAGACACAAGTGTCATAGCTGTCTTAGTTTCCTAGCAAATGGCTATGGAGTTTTGTTGTTCATCTTGGTAAACAAGCTGAAACAGTTCCTCTCCACAACAGTAAAACAAGATGAACAAAAATTGTTATTTTATATCACGAGACTGAAAATGGTACAAAATGTAAGCATCAATTATACATCTTTGGTTTCTCTGTTGACATGAACTGTGTAAATAGATTGGCTGCAAATTTTTGTTCGAAATCTATGGAAGAAAACAAATTTTACAGAGTAAACAGTATGAAACTTAAGCATTTTTTTTGTCATGTGCTTGAGATAGGTTTGCTGCGAAAGAGCCAACAGATTGAGCAAACTCTGGACCAGAGCCCTTTCTTTTTCTTCACTGGTAGAGATTTAGCATCCTTACTGGCGACAAGCTCAGCCATATACTGAACAACAGCCTGATTAACAAAACAGTTGAATTAAGTAGTTTTTAATAAAGTAAATATATGTTAATAAACTGAAGTTCTAATCTGGCAATACCTGAGCACCCAATTTAGCAACTTCTCTTGGTGGAACTTCCAAAGGAGTCTCATCAGCTCGGAAGACTCTCAATTTCGATAATAATCCAAAAGATTCTGGTAAAATTCTAATCTGGTTATCGCTTATATCCAACTCTTCAAGCAACTCTAGATTTCCAATTGCTCTTGGCAAGGCTCTAAGATCTGCAAAGTTCTTCCCCACATTCAGTTTCTTGAGGCTTACTACAAAACAGAGGCTCTCAGGTACGGACTCGAGTTCATTGAAGCTCACATCAAGCTCCTTTAAATTGCAAAGGTTTCCGATGGTTGTTGGCAACCCTTTTATTCTATTATAGTGCAAAGTGAGAATCTCCAAGCATTCAAGCTTCCCAATTGCTTCAGGCAGAGCCTTTAGTTGATTGAAATCTAATCTTAGCTCCACAAGTGATGAACAATTTCCAATTGTGTAAGGAAGTTCTTCAAGTTCATTTGTTTCCACATCCAGTTTCTTCAAAGAGGTCAAACAACCTATTGTCTCTGGCAAATGGGTAAACTGGTTTGAACTTATATCAAGATTTATTAAGTTGACCAAGTTGCCAAAAGAAACTGGTAAGGATTTCAACCAGTTTGCATGAAGGTCAAGATCAGTTAGGTTGATAAGTTCCCCAAACGAGTCAGGAAGGTTAACAAGTTGGTTTGAATGAACATCAAGCTTTTTTAAGCTCTTGAGGCCATCAATAGAGGATGGAAGAGCCATGATGCGGTTTTCTGATAAGTTCATTTCGATCACATCCTTTAATTTGCCAATTGATACAGGAAGCCACTCAACCTGGTCTACTAACTTGCCTCCAAGATCAAGAACTATTCCTCCAGTTTTAGCAGTATTTTCAATAACAGCAGCCATCTTCATCAGACTCAACTTTTCATGGTTTACTTCACCTGTAATGCCCCAAACACCACATTCAGACTCAAACTTCTAGGTCGACATCTCAAAATCAGGTTCGATTCAACAGACTTCAAAAAAAAAAAAAAAAAGTAGACTCTGAACTAATCATTAAAAATCTGTACATAACATAACAGAAATGAACTCTTTCCTGGATTATCTCTCTATACGCCCCAAAATCAACTTCAGATGTAAAAGAAACTTGATCAGCATGCCAATAGAATTTATTTATGGAAACTGCAAATAGCTCAAAATTCAAAGGACAAGCTAACCAGCATCAAAAAATTATCAAGCAGAAAGACAGATGGTCTCATCAAATAAAAGGGAAAAAATTATCCTTCAATCACAGTTTCAGTCTTCTAAAGATTAAAAATAAATAATAAAAATAGTTTTTACCTGAAAAGAAAGCAGCTTTAGTAGAAGAACTCTTCATCAAGCCTTTGATCCCATCTTTGTCTAACTGCTGATCATCTTCCCTTTTCTTCACCAAACTCTCACCATCGATTACGCATTCTTTCTCAAATTTCTCAACTGGGCCATCAAAACCACCCACTTTCTCCACCTGGGTATCCCCATAAACCAACCCAGAAGCTCTCTGAATCAACTCATCAAAGGTTCCAAAATACTTGTCAACTTCAACCAAGTGCTGAGCCTCTTTCCTCAGCTCATGACTCTGAAACAAAACCAAGCTCTTTTTAAACTGTTGCAAAATGGAGAAAAGCTCTTCAGGAACGTCTTTTGACTTCTCCTCCTTGGAGATTTCCTCAAGCTTCGTTTGCTCCTCAGTGTTGACCGTTTTGATCACAGACAAAGCCGCTTCCACTTCTTCAATGGAGGGCCTCGGTGGCAGTGATTTGTAGAGTGACATGATGTCTTCAACAGTTCGTACAAAGGCGGGTGACGGTGAAGGGTCATATTTGGATATTTCAGCCATGGATAGGGTTCTGGCTACGGTGGTTTCCTGATTCTGCAAGAATGGCTCAGAATCAATCTTCAAAGGCTTTTTCATTTTGGAAAGTTATTAGATATAGGGTATTTATTAATGGATTCTCATGTAAATCAAATTAATTAATAGTATTTTAAACATTAATTAGTCCAATTATTGTTATAAATTATATATTATTTCAACTAATCTGGTTTTGTTGTCAAACAAGATTTTTCAATCTTCAAAAATCATTTATACTTTCAATGGTTTCACATGTGATATACCAAAATTAAATACTAAAAATCATGAAACTGTATTTATTTTATTTTCGAAAAATAGTATTGGAATATTAAAAAATAAATATTTTAAATTTTCTTTCATTTTCCTCTCAATATATTATATCATGGTTTAAAAAATCATTGCCATGAAATGAGTTCTTATATTTGTATATTCAAATGTCGAAATTTTGTCAGAAAATGTCAAAAATAATTCAACAAAAATTAAAAGCAATTAGATAAGAGATGATGGTAGAAAATATGATAAGGTTGAAATCAATTAAGCTGAAAATGACAGAAAAATTAACGTGACAAAGCTTCATTTTTTATCATTTGATTTTTTTTATTATTTATTTTGGTAAATAATACTTTTTATATACCCATTTAATATTTAATAATCATTTAAATTTTATAAACTTAAAAATATATATAAATACCTATCTCCTCTAAGGTTTGAGTTTAACTTTCCTTAAATCTATTAAATTATAACAAATTAAAGATTTGTGTCAATAATTTTAAATTATATAAATTATTCTTGAAAATATAAGATGGGGTCAACTATAAGATAATGGGCTTGGGTTAACACTCAAAATGTGGCACTACCATGCCCTTATTTTCTTAGAACACAAAGGGTTAACTACTCGAAACCAAATTTGATATTTAAATTCGATGAAGAAAAATTAGTTTGTTAAAGTTGTGTTATGTTACCATAGCAATTATAAAAATAATTTTTATTAACAAAATTGAATTTATTTCAAACCTATGAACAATCTTAAAAATGATAATAAGATCCTTTATTTGGTTTCATCCCCTCTTTCATAAATCTTTCTCATTTCATTTTGGTAGATATAGAGCTCTAATAAGATTGGTGGGAAATAATTTTTTTCTAATAAGGTAATGGGATGAGTACTTTGTTGGTGGACATTTATGTGTGACCTTAGTTAGCCCTCTTGATACGGAAAATAATTCAACTTTGTAATAATGGTTTGTCCAATTTCTGAGTTTCGTGGCAACTTCTGTAATTACCTGATTATTTTCCTTCAAATCCTAATACATTAATTAACTCATAAAGGAAATCTTGTTACAGTCAATGTGAATGCAAGAGCAGAAGGCCAAAGAACTAGCGTGGAGGAGAAACGACGTTGAAAGGAAGTAGCGAAAACTACTGAGTTGATTCATGCATCAAATATTTTCTCTTTAGGAAAGCCAGAGAGAGTAAAGCCCCAAGGAGAAACGATTGCTAGGTCGCTACATGGGTTTACTTGCTGTTTTCCTTTATTCTTTTGTTATAGCTACACCAAACTTAACATCTGGTGTCAAAGAAGGTTTGAGACCTTTGAAAATTCTCCAAGTGGCAAATAATCTTAATGGGTTGAATCTTTTATAGCCATCAATTCCAATTTTTCAATGCAATAGTATGAAAATGAGAACTTTGTTTTTATCCTAAGACGTGTGGCATTTGGTTGCAAATGGCTATAATGAAGATGGAGAAGGAATTGGTACTCACAAAGATGCTCGAAATAGAGATGCCAAGACCTTGTCTTTCATCCAACAAGCTGTGGATGATACAATTTTTCTTCGTATTGTAACTATTGTTGTTGCAACAAGATCCAAAAAAGTGTGGGATATGCATTATAGAAAGGGTAACAAGGTATTGCCAAGGTGGTAATTGTCAAACTCCAAACCCTTGTAGAAAATTTGAGAGTTCATTTATAAAATGGTTTCATGTCTTGTATGATTATGTTTCAAACATAATTGATGTTGTGAACCAAACTAGAAAATTCGGTGAAGATTTAAATGAGTAAATGGTAATTGAGAGAATTCTTAGAATTTTGCAAACAATATATGTGTAGGTTTTTTTTTGTTTTGATATATGATAGAAGGAGCTATAACAATGAAATTTATTTTCAATTGGCAAAAAGATATTTTTATTGAGCAATCAAACATCTATTTATACAGCAAATGGAAATTGAATTTGCAAGATAATCTACTATAATTTAAAATTTGAATTCTTAGAAAAATCTTATCTAAATTTAAATTGAACAAAAGATAATAACTAATCTAAGATGATAACTAATCTAATCTTGAATTTTAAAAAATAATTTATTTTGAATGTAGCTTCATGAGTCATCTCAATCAACACTCCCCCTTGACTCTGAAGCTATCTTATCCCATTTGTTTCTCTTGACCTGAGGAATATGATAAAAACAACCAAAAGATTTCAAATTAGACAATTTTTGTTTGTAGTCATACCATACTTCAAATGGATTCCTTCTTTGTAGAGATTTTTTAGGCAATTTGTTTAGCAGGAATGTTTTTGTATTTGCAACTTTAGCCCAGAACTTCTTTGGCAACTTGTTGTCATGAAGCAAGCATTTTCTCATGTTCATAATTGTCCTATTTTTTTTCTTCACACCATTATTCTGCTGAGTAGTACAAGGTGCAACTAATTGATGTTCAATGTCTGCATCTTCCTCTATAAAATTCAAGACAAAACTTTTGTCTTTCATTTTAATTTTGAATACGTCTCTATCTTTTGCATCGTTAATTATACAAATTTTATCTTCGAACGACACCTTATAGCCTTTTTTCTAACAGCTGACCAACACTCAAAAGATTTTGATCAATTTCAGGAACATATAAAACATCAGAGATTAATTTCAAACCTGTGTGGCCTTCAATTGCAACTGTTTCTTTGCCTTTTACTGTAATATGTGCTCCATTCCCAATTCTAACTTTAGAAATGACAATTTTGTCAAGCTCTTTGAATAGCTTTTCATCATGGGTCATGTGGTTTGTACAACCACTGTTTATCAGCCAACCTTTTTTTGGGATGTTGGTGTCATAACATGATACTGCAAATAACATCTCATCTTGAGGTTGATCTACAACAGCTTTGGCTTCACATTGTTGCTGTTGAGACTTGCATATCCTCTCAATGTGTCCTAACTGATCACACTTATGACATCTTCCATCTGGTCTCCACCAACATTTTTTTTGTGGGTGATTGGTTTTTTTGCAGTGAGGACAGGGCGGAAAAACTTTATCATTGTTGTTGTGTTGTCTTTTTTTCTCGTTTTTGGCTTGAAAAGCTCCTTCTACATATCCTTCTTGCCTCATGAATCTTCTTTGTTCTTGTGCCTGCAATGCATTTAATATTTCTGCCAAGGTGATATTTGAAAGGTCTTTTGAGTTTTCTAGAGCTGAAATTGTAGCTTTAAATTTTTCAGGAAGTGTAACTAGAACTTTCTGAACTATTCTTGATTCAGAAAAATCAGTACCAAAAAGTCTTACTTTGTTGACTATGCCAAGGAGTCTGTCGACATAGTCTTTGATTGTTTCAGATTCCTTCATCCTTTGCATCTCAAAATCTCGAATTAAATTTAACACCTGCATCTCTTTGACCCTTTCATTTCCTTCATACTCTTTTTTCAAAAAATCTCAAATTTCCTTGGCTGTTTTCAGTGTCATTATTCGGGTAAAAATGGTTTGTGAGACAGTTGCGAACAAGTTTGCTTTTGCTTTTGATTTTCTTTGTTTCCTTTCCTTTTGATTTTTGATTTGTGCAAGAGTTAGATTTTTTGGCAGTGGAAGGACTTCATATTCTTCTTTAACAGCTTCCTAAAGATCATTTGCATCAAGATAGGCTTCCATTCTAATAGCTCACATTTGATAATTTATTCCGTCAAACACTGGAGGTGCAATCGCAGTAAAAGAAACTTCTGAATTCATTTTGAATTGTTTGTAGGCTTTTGTGTTGATATATGTGGGTAATGGGGTTTGTGTTTTTGGCTCACTCCAATTCACAAGTCCCTTAAGATAGGACTCTGATACCAATTTGTAGGTTTTTTTTTGTTTTGATATATGATAGAAGGAGCTATAACAATGAAATTTATTTTCAATTGGCAAAAGGATATTTTTATTGAGCAATCAAACATCTATTTATACAGCAAATGGAAACTGAATTTGTAAGATAATCTACTACAATTTAAAATTTGAATTCTTAGAAAAATCTTATCTAAATTTAAATTGAACAAAAGATAATAACTAATCTAAGATGATAACTAATCTAATCTTGAATTTTAAAAGATAATTTATTTTGAATGTAGCTTCATGAGTCATCTCAATCAACAATATGATTATATTGTGGCTATAATAGAGGAGTCGAAAGACTTGACTCAATTAGTAGCTGATGAACTTTTAGGTTCT
This sequence comes from Anacardium occidentale, assembly GCA_026122585.1. NCBI lineage: Eukaryota > Viridiplantae > Streptophyta > Magnoliopsida > Sapindales > Anacardiaceae > Anacardium > Anacardium occidentale. Next base: position 158,080 of record JAJEJH010000348.1, on the reverse strand, counting down.
CTTTATTCCCATGATTCAATTATATAATAGACACATTTTTTCTTTTTCATTTTCATTATGGGTTTAGTGAAACCTAAATCCTTAAATTTTTATTTTTCATCACAAACCATTTTTTGTACGGTTTCTTATATAAAATTAAAACATCGCATATAGTTCTTTTTCTTTAGCGTTATTTTCCAATTACTTGTTTCCTATACCCTATTTTCATAGTTTTTTTTGGTTTCCTAGTTTAATGACTACTTTTGTCTACTAGTTCAACTTTGTTTTTGTTATCTCCGACAAAATAATTTCTATACTATTTCCTTAAAATGTACTTGCTTTATATGATTTTCATAGTTAGTTAGAGTTTTTTTAAGGTGACGAAAGTGTTGATAACTCAAATAACCAAGGTTACTTTTACAAAGGGCACGGTGGGAATGTTTCATGAGGAATACAAGGCAAGTTTGGTGCTCGTTACAAGGGATACAACCAACATCTCAAAAATAATAACAGAGGTAAGAAAGATGGCTTAAAACAATGCTATTATTGCAAGAAGTATGGGCACATTGAGAGGTTTTGCAAACTTTAAGAGAAGCAAATAAAGTTAGCTCAAGAGGACGAAAAAGATGAAATTGAGAGTAAGAGTCTTTTTGTTGCATGTTTTTAGTTTTGAAAATGTCTTCTAGGAGTTTTGTATATTGACAGTGGCTGTAACAGTTACATAACAAGTGATTTGGATACGTCAGTGATCCACTATATTACGTTGGCTAATGAAACAATTTGTGGAGTGCAAGGAAAATGCATTGTGAATCTAAACTCCCTTAGTTGAATTGCCAAAAAAATGCCTTATAAGTTCCCAATTTGAATTCAAGTTTGTTAAATGTAGGTCAGTTTATGTTGGATGGTTTATTCATGATTTGTCTTTGAAGATTCTACCTGCTAATTGTTCAAAGATAAGATAAAGAATAATCTTTCAGTTGAAGTACCTATGGCAAAGAATAAAATAAAATTTTTCCTTACAATCTCACTTCCAACAATATTCATGCTCTGAAAGCAACAGGCTGACGATAATTGGCAGCGCATCATAGATATTGGCAGGAGTTTGAGTTTGTTGTTTGAACAAAATTTGGTTTATGGTTTGTTTGTGATAAAACATATTGATGATGTCTGTGAAAGTTGTATGGTCAAAAAGCAACATAATGACTCTTTTCCAAAAGGAAAAGCAAGAAGAGCCACAAATCCTGCAAAGCTCGTTCATGTAAACGTTTTTCGTGGGCCTATGAAGATACCTTCCCTGAATAAAAGTAGGTATTTCATTTTTTCGTTGATGATTTCTATAGAATGACATAGGTATACAAGGAAAAGTCAAAAGCATTCCTAATCTTCAAAAGGTTTAGAGCATACATTGAGAAGCAAAGTGAGTAGCTAATGAATTCTTAGAACAAATCGCGAGGAGGATTTCTTTCCAAGGAGTTTGATACTTTTTGTGAAGAATCTGACATTAGAAGGCAACTAACAGCTAGCTACACTTCACAACAAAATAGTGTGGCCGAGAGGAAGAATTGAAGTCTTATGGAGATGGGAAAATGCATCTTGAAAGTCAAAACTCTTCCAGAACGTTTTTGGGCTGAAGTTGTCCACACTGCTGCATATATTATGAGTCAATCTCCTACATCAAAATTAAATCAGCAAACACTATTTTGAAGCTTGGCATGGTTGGAAGTCTAATGTAATTCATTTCAAGATTTTTTACTGCATTGCACATGTGCACATCCCATCTCTAAATAGAGAAAAGTTAGATGATAGTAGCACCAAATGTGCATTAGTTGCTAATTAGACCTGATGTTGTATTTGAAGAAAAAAGTGATTGGATTTGGAAGAATATGCAGGCTGGTCCAACAGAAATTTCAGTTGCTGATGAGTTCATTAATACTCCCATGAGTCAAGAAGATGATGTCGGAGGTTCTAGTCCATCTACACTGGCCAGCAACCCTATTTCTACCTCAAACTCAACCTCACAATGCTCATCCTCACCTTGCATATGGAGTTACCTGTAAGAAATCAATACAAGCACAGAACAGTGTCAATTTTACCCAAGTTGAGGAACGTATTTGTTTTGACGAAGCTATCAAATTTGAAGATTGGTGTACTGCAATGAATGGGGAAATGAGGGCTGTTGAAAAAAATCAAAACATGGGAGCTAGTTGATTTATAGAGTGGGAAGGAGTTCATTATATTAAAATGGGTCTACAGACTCACAGGTCTCAAACCTGTCTCTGCAAATACTGCAACATCTTCAAACTTACATTTGCTTTGCATTTACATTTCTAACAGTTTTGGTTAGTTGTTTGTTTACTCGGAAATCAGAATGCAAACACTGTAATTTCACTTAATTAGAAGCTATAATATAAATAACAACTCTCCTTTTGAGTGAACACTGAAAAATTGCTCCAAAATTATTTGAATTTCTCTTTACGGTTTGAAAAAAAAAAAAAACCTTCCCAAAATGATGGCGGATGCAAATGGTCAGTCTTATCTGAGCTTGAAAGAAAACAAAAATTATATGTAAAGAAACCAAACTATAAGCAACAAATCCCACAAATTTCTAATTATTTTCTTACAAAGTATTTAATTCTGTCTCAATTTAAAAAATAAAATAAAATCCTGATAGATTTTTCATTCCTTTTTCTCAAAACACTAAGATTAAAATTTACGATTTGCAATTCTGGGTGGTTCTATTTTTTCTTTTTCATCAAACGACTGTCAGTATCATCTAGCTTCTAAACATTTTCATGTAATTAATTAAGTTACAGTTTAGTTTGAGACAACAATATCATGAAACAAATTGATTCCTGCCAAATGGCTGAAGCTGAGCTAAAGATAGGGAGGTTGAGAATGCACGAGAAGAAACATGAGCAAAAATCAAAGAGCAAAACACAACGTCTGTTGTTGAGAATAACACTCTTACTTCGTTAGTTGAAAAATTTTTAATTAGGTTAACAACAAATTGTTGTAAGAATTGAATGCCCCGTGAGCATACACCCACTTGATCAGTTTGGTCAACTGGCGGTGCACCGTCAATTTATGTGTCAACCACCACCACTTTGCTTCGCCTCCGCCCTACACTTATAGGTCACTTAATTTGGCACATAAATCAGCTTTCTTTCAAATAATGCTATAATTTTTTATAGTAAAATGGTGTCATTGGTGACTTAATTATATTTATTCCTCGATCTTAGTGGGTTCATAGTGATATTATGAATCATTAAGTGTAATTAAGATTATGAAATAAGTAGAAATAATTTAGAAAATCACATGCTTCCTGTGGAACCATATATACACATAATATATATGACGAAGCAGCTTTCTATTGTTATACTTTACAGTTCAATTTGCTTGAACAATGAGAAGGACAGAGAACACAAATTATGTCAGTTTTTAATATAGACTACTCAATTTTGCAAGGTCCAAATTAATTAGCTAGTTACTTTAAACCTAGATTTGCTTCAGCTTTATGATTTGTTGATGATTTTACTAACTTTTGCCAGTCATTTTGATTTAATTGTTTTTGGTGTTAAATAAAAAAAACTTGAAAAAAAGAAAGAAAGAAAGCTAGATCACCGAACATCAAAATTCAACCACTCCTTTGATATTTAATGATTATTTTCCAGCAAGCCCCATGATCTTATTAATTTTCAAATTTCCCATCTCTGCTTCATTTCAGAAATATATTTGTCAATTCTATTTATTTTTCCAAAACTTCACTTTTCTTGGTCAACTCGACTCATCCACAAATCTCAACCCCTTGTGTGAAATCATTTTAATATACATAATATGTTTTCTTTCACTTTATGTTGTCTTGCATGTGAATCCGGGAAAGTTTCCTTGTATAAATTAACCTTAGGATCTTCGGCAAAATGGGTGATTTTCTTATAAAGACTTCACGAAAGTACCCCTTTATCTATATGCATGCTCTATCTTTACTGATTGACAATTGTTTCTAGAGAATTGACCATGTCTACAAGGGTTGTTGGCATTGAGATGGAGGATCACAAGGCTACCAGCGACGCGGCTTCTCACCGAAGTTACGCTAAGGTTATTGGTGAAAAACTGAGGAGGTTTTTCGTTTTGTTGTGGCATTCAGCCTGCAAGTTTGGTGGAGTTTTGAGGAACCATCTTGAGAGGTTTGCTCAGAGAGTGTTGAAATTTCTGGGTTCATGGTGGCATACAATTCGGAAGGTGGGTGAAGAAGACCGTAGAAGAGTGATTCATGCTCTAAAAGTTGGCGTTGCATTAGCACTCGTTTCACAGTTGTATTTGATTGAGCCATTGTACAACAGGTTTGATGACGGTGCCATTTGGGCTGTGATGACTGTGGTTGTTGTGCTTGAGTTCACTGCAGGTTATTAATCATCTTTTTTCTGCAGATTAAGGCTTTAATTTTGAAAGAACAAATTAACATTATTTGCAGTTGCACTTTATTAATATACATAAACTTTCTTTTGTCTTCTAATCATATATAGGTGCAACTTTCTACAAAGGATTGAATAGAGGCTTGGGAACACTTTTAGCGGGATTCTTAGTCATCTTCATTGAATATATTTCAAACGTATCCGGTCATATTTTCAGAGCTGTTTTCATCAGTGTTGCAGTTTGTCTAGTAGGTAAATTTCGTTTTGTCTTGAAAGAATCTGTAGCAGTTCATTGTCAAGATATATAGATTTATCTCTTACACGCCTTAAATAGTGGGGTTTTGAGTTCATTCCTCTTAACCAATGTCACTATTTACAAGGTGGGTAAGACAAAAATAAATCTATAATATTTTAGCAATGACTCGGGTATCACATTTTAACCTCAATAACAAATACTAATTGAATCTAACAGGAGCTGGAGCCACATACATGAGGTTTTTGCCTTCCATAAAGAAGAACTATGATTATGGTGTTGTGATATTCCTTTTAACCTTTAATTTGATTACCGTATCGAGCTACCGTGTTGATAATGTATTGAACATCGCAAAAGATCGAATGTATACCATCGCAATTGGCTGTGGCATCTGTCTCTGCATGACTCTTTTGATCTTTCCCATTTGGTCAGGCCAGGACCTCCACAATTGCACTGTCACCAAACTCGAAGGCCTCGCTAAGTCCATCAAAGGTACCAATTGAACATTAAACTTCCTCATCATCATCTACTGTGTTTAATGTTAATTGATTATGATTAATGCAGCTTGTGTGAAGGAATACTTCAGTGATAACGATGCTGAAGGCAAAGAAATCGATGATGTTATCTACCAAGGTTACAAGCTTGTTTTGGACTCCAAATCCACCGATGAAACTCTTGTAAGTTTTTAAATTTTTACAGTAATTTACTTGTTGAATTTTTTCAATTTTTGGATGGTGTTGATTGAAAAGTTGGAGTTTTGTAGGCAGTTTATGCGAGTTGGGAGCCCAGGCATGCTCGACACAAAATTCCATGCAATCAATATCTGAAGCTGGGAACAGTTCTTCGCCAGTTCGGATATTCAGTTGTTGCTCTTCATGGATGTTTGCAAACTGAAATTCAGGTAAATATTTTAACAGAGTTCTAATCAATTTAAATTGGATTGATCATTTTAATTTGATTATAGACTCCGAAATCGGTTCGAGCCCTCTTCAAAGATCCATGCATTCGCCTAGCCTGTGAAGTCTCAAAAGCGCTTACAGAGCTTGCCTACAGTGTTAAAAATCGCCGCAGATGCTCCCCGGAGATACTCTCCGATCACCTCCATGAAGCCCTGAAAGACCTCGACACTGCCATAAAATCTCAACCGAGGCTGTTTTTGGGATCCAACAAGAACCGTGAAGGCAACATGCTAGCCCTAGCAGCTGCCCATGCAACGCAAAAGCAAGAAAACGAAAAAGAAACTAAAATCTCATTATCAAGCGTAAAAACCGACTCTTCTGCGTTGCTGGAATGGAGAAAAAAGAAGAAAACCGACTCGTCCTCGTTGCTGGAATGCACAGACAAAAGAGCATCGGAAGTGGAGCGGAAGACGTTGAGGCCCCAGCTGAGTAAAATAGCAATAACGAGCCTTGAATTCTCGGAAGCGCTTCCTTTTGCGTCTTTTGCTTCGTTGCTATTAGAGATAGTGGCGAGGCTGGATACTGTCATTGAGGAAGTGGAAGAACTGGGGAGAATTGCGCACTTCAGCGAGTTCAACCAGGGCGATGATCAGATCATTGTGACCTGTGAAAGGCCATTGCAAATGGATAATCATTTGCCTTCACATGTCGCATAATACAACAATTTATATATTACATATCATATGTTCTTCGCTCACAGATTTAAGGTATTCGCAATGTAAATTTAGAAGGTTTAAAAGATTGGAAGTAAGTAATTTGAGTATTTTTGTTGGCACCTTAGTACTGTAGAATCACTGGTTTTAAAGAATTTAACCTTATAAAATTTATAAAAAAAAGACTCAAAATCTATGGAGTTATAAAAATAATTAAAATTTAATCAAATTGTTCTAAAAAGGGAAATTTTTTTCAAAAAAAACTTTATAAAAATGTTTAAAATTGATCAAAAAAGGACTTCAAAAATTATTGAGAAGAAAGAGATTAAAAAATTATCAATCGGAGCCCGACCGGGTTAGAATCGGTGACCTCTTGACCCGCAGCCAAAGCTCTGCCACTGAGCTATAGACCCAGTTTGAGTCTCAGAGCCTAATCGTTACCTAAAATAGTATAAATATTTTTTAAAGTTAGATTGATTAAAAAAAAGAAATTATAGAAAATCCTCCCCATATTTAGATTTTGTTTTTTCAAAAAAAAAAAAAAAACGGATGGGTTAAAATTCAATGTCATCTATTGAATCTGAAGGGTTGGGGGTCCATATTTTACAAAAATATCAATCAAACCAAAGACGAGCACTTTATTTTATCCTTTTGATGTTAAATTAAAGGACCCTTTTATTTTTCCAGCTAATTTGGTCGGTAAATCTGCACTTTAACCCTACTCTCTCTTCCTCTTACATGCACTTTGAGCGGTTACTATTATTCTTAACAATATTTTTTAAGCCTAATAAATAATTAAAAAATAATATCTAATGACGATGATTGACATAAATTTTATTAGATAATCAAAAACAGTCATCTAATTCTATTGATAGTCAAATTTGATTATCAATAGAATCAGATAATCGAAATGATCATCTGATAAGGTTTATGTTAATAGTTGATAGTAATTGTTTTTTAATTAATTATTTTATTAATTTATTAAATTTATATTATTATTTTATTTTAAATTTATATTTTAATATTTTTATAAAATTTATTTTTAATTTTAATTTAAAAATATTTTTTAAATTTTGATATTTTAATTAATGAATGAGTATTATGCTTTCAAAATTTTTGCAGTTGAGAATGGTCAAAACCTTGGTGGCAATACGTGGATCGAGCTATTTTTTAATTGGATAAAAGTTAAACATCATAGGAAGAAGACAAACTGGAAAGACGAAAAGATAAGGTAGTGCTGTTTTGTTTCTGTAGAATTTGTGAGGATGCATCTGAATCAAAGAAGGAAGTGAATTTCGTTAATGGCTTTTTGTGTCTCAAACTCTGCAATTTTCCAGGCATGGAAATTAAAAACAACCCCACGTAGCTTGTTTGGTTGGAATATTGGCAAAAAAAATCCTGATAATGATCAAACTCCACAGTCTAACTATCATCACAACATTGATCTTCCCTTCTCTCTTTCTCTGGTGGACAAAACTTTCCTCAGAGGTAACTTTTTTTTTTTTTTTTTTTTAATCTTTGAATAAAAAACTAAGTTAAAATTCATGCTTTTTAGGTTAAGAAATTTAGTATTTATGCTTAGGTAGAGAACTAAAGTGCTGCTACAAGGCCACCATTGATGGCTTCAGTGCAACTGATTTTCACAGCTGCTGTGATTTCAAGGGTCCATGTGTAATAATCGGATACACAAACAAGTCACTCAAGTTTGGAGCTTTTAATCCTGAAGGCTATAGGAGCACTGATGATTATTATGATACGTTTGATGCATTTCTCTTTTATTGGATAGATAATGAGGAGATTGATCCATTCATTCTACCCAAAGTCGGGGGCAGTGGTGCAGCTCTTTTTGATTATGCTCGAGGTGGGCCTCAGTTTGGGGCTGATGGGCTGCTCATTGGGCCCCCACTTGCCCCGGTCATGGGTGGGTTCGCCGGACCAGATACTAATTCCGGTGTTGGGGACCTCAGGCAAGGTAAGTCTAGACTGGGATTGTCGTATGCCAAGAGAAAAGATGGGAAGGGGTCTATTTTTGGTGATGAATCCAGGGCTACTATTGATGAAGTGTTAGTCTTTTGTAGTCCTCAGATTGCAAGCTTATACTCAGTTTAGAATAATTTCTTGTTATGATGGATATATTGATTGTAACATAAATAATTAAATTATGCAGCAGGAGCCACTGAACTTGAATAATGCACTTTTTTAAGAACTTCACTCTGTTCAAATAGTGGAGCATATTTACATAAAGGGAGAGATTTGTTAAACAAGAAAATCATTTATATATTTGGTGGGGAAGACTGAGGAGCCAAAGGGGCATTGTAAGAATCTGATTTTACAAAGAATACCAGTTTGTGTTGCATGAAAAGAGATTATAGATGATTTAGCCTTTCAGGAAAGCACCCTTAAAGTCACATTACTGACACTCTTTTGTAAAGATTCTTACCAAAGTGAAGAATGGGTGGGGAACAATTTGCAAGAGCTTTTGCAGATGGAAATTGACATGATCTTATTTTTCAAATGCATGATTGCCTCTTTTCGGTCTCCTCTTCCACTGCTCAGTCACTTCCTTTGTTGCCGCATTTGTGTGTGTGTGTGTGTATATATATATATATTGCTTCAACTGGAGTTTGGATACAATTGTAACTCTCTACCTTCAGGCTAAGCAAGGTCCACATCACATCTTCAGAAATTACTTCAACTGTGGTTTCTTGTAATAGTTACTAATAAATGATCCCGATAGCTGATATGGGAAGTGGGGAATTTTCTGATAAAACATATCATAAGCCTTACTGGGTGTCTGATTTTGAAGCAGGTGAGGCTTGAATATAATCCTGAGAGCTTTTTTCAATCATTCAGTAGAACATTTGTCTCATTTTGCAGATGTGTACAAAGCAGCAACATCTGAGCATATATTGAATTTAATGTGTAATCATTTTGTCTGGACTCGAAAGGTAGAAAAGCCCAATAACAGGAAGAGGAAAGTCTTCTAATGCCATTCTGTGTTTTTTTATGGAAGAGAAATCATATATATATATATATATATATATATATATATATATATATGACGAACCTTAAGAACATGTATCAGAAAAGAAACATACAATATGCTGCAAGAAGCTTATTTCTGTGATAAAAGATAGTACAAACTGTGAGTCATCCAGCATTCCATCGCCAGGTGAAATCGATAAAAGTGACCACCTGGGGGTTCTTTTACTGTCTAAACATGAAACCAGACCTACCCAACCCAACCCTCCGACTTAATAAAGTAAGAACAACCCACTTAACCAGGACATTTGACAGAAAATTAAACCAAAACTTGACATAAAAGAAGGGGATTTACTCATTATTTTCCTACCCAAGATCTGACATTAAAAAGGTGTTGTCTCGGAGACCCCTTGAAGATGCAAGTTACACCAACTGATCAATCCTAATAGAGGACCCCTAAATCACAATCACCAAATTGTTGTACTGCAACCAGACGCCTTAAATTCCCAGCTTTATTCGCCAGCTTGAACTCAGCATGGAGAAAGAAGAAGCTAGAATGATCTTCCCTTCAATTTCTAGAAGAGGCTTGAGTAGTTTATTGAACTGGTTTGATCATAACCATCATACGACGTATCTTCATTGCCATAAGAATTTGGATAATTTACATAGCCTGAGTATGATGACATGCAGCCAATTCGATTCAGATCTTCGGCAAATTCAATTTCTCCCATGAAATTCGAGTATGATGAACTTGGGGAGAATTCCATGCGCTCATTTGTCTGCCATGGAATCATTGAGCTTGGAAACTCGTACTGGGAAAAGGATGCAGCTTCATGGGGCTGTGAATATTCCAGCAACAAGCAAGGAGAAAAACATTAAGGTCCTCACAAATATAAATCAATCCATGAAAGTTACTGCTATCAACCTTGATTCTTGAGTGTTTTACCTTTGATGTGTCGAGAATGAGTTCAGGTGAGACCCAAAAATTAGCAGGATTTGAATCCATTGGAGCAGGTGCAGACTCAGGTACTGTTGTGACATCATAAGGAGAAGTTATAGGGCTCGAATGGCGACTCTCACTGTACAGGCAGCTTGCTTGAGAAGAAACGTCACCAGTGCTGCTCAAGGGCTCATTAGAAACTTTTGAGGAAGTTAAATCTTGAATGCTCAAACAGCTTCCAGTTCTCTTGTCCTTCAAATCTCCATGTCTAGTCTTCTGTGCATTCTCATTCTTTTTAACAACACGGCACAAAGCAAAACCTCCCTGAATATAGGAGTTACATTATATATAAGATTCAAAACAAACTACCAAATGCTACTTCATACTAGTGAATCACTTCATCAAACCTATTAAATTTACCTTAAAATTTGGTGATCCATGAGAAAGATCATCACAGAGTCGATACTCATGCATTACCCAATCTGTGCGGTCTCCTAAAGGCGCACGCCCACAATAGAAAACAAGGGTCTTTCTATACCCAGTTGCAGAAGTAGATTGACAAACAACCTCACGGTCTTTTCCAGTGGCTTTCCAGTAGCCAGCTTTGGTGGCTCTATTTGCTCTTGAGCCATTCGGATATTTTCGATCCCTTGGACAGAAGAAGAACCACTCCAAATCTCGCTTTGGAAGGAATGACTTATCTGCAAGTTCACAGCTTGGCATTCAGAAAACATAAAGTAACAAAAGAAATTGTTCATAGAATCTGATAGAATTGGCTCTTAGAAGAAAAGGTGAAGGCACATGAGAAAAGATCTAGTAATAGGGGAGACAAAAAGAAAAGAGATACAAAACAAACAAAAAAGTGCTTTCCAGTGCTGAGAAAAAAAAAAAAAACTGGGTTCACAATGGCTTTGAAATTCAGTTCATCACTTATGACATTATCATTAACATTATTTACATTATTATTATCAGTTTCCCATGGCAATTTGCCTTGTCCAAACTGAATAGATGTTGTATATATGCAAAAGAAAAGGCTTAATTCATATAATTAACCTGCTGAATTATTAACCAGAAAGGTGAGAAAGATGGATTTGTAAATGCACCTGGCAATTCCCAAGGATCAAACTTGTACAGGTCGACCACAGGGATGACTTCAAGCTCAATTTCAAGCCCCTCTACTTTTCTTTTCAGGTAATATCCCACCAATTCCTCATCAGTCGGATGGAACCGAAAACCAGGTGGCAAATATGCCATTTTTACACTCTCCAATCAAAATTTGTTTAATTCCCCACGACACTCTCTATACGAAGGAACTAAAGACAAAAACCAGAGAAAATAACAGAACAAAACAAAGCAGAAACAGGAAGGCTGTGTGTATCAAACTCTCTCCCTAAGTCCCTGAAGTGTATCTATTAAAGATCTGGAAAATCCAAAAATAGAAGCTTTTATCGACACTAAATTTTTTGTAAAGAATTGAGTGCAACCTCCGGAGAATGCACCCGTTGAAGATCAAGATCATTGTTCTGAAAGAGTCTCTTCTTATGGTTAAAATTTCTAACCCCACCACTCCCCACAAAATTTTAATCAAATTTAAAAAAAAAAAAAAAAAAAAACAAGGGTAAACTACAGAAAAGTTGAAACTTAAGCTATAACCAGAAATGGAGTAAATTCCACAAGAAGACCAAAAAGTTGTGTGCAGAAGCTGGTTAAAATATCCAAAAATGGAATCTTTTACTGTACCCAGTTGTTAAAATCATTCAAAATTCAGGATAAATGGTAAAAATTATAATTTGATGTCGGGTTAAAATTGTTTGGCGGAAAAAAATGAGACAAGAAGAAAAGAGTAGTTTGGGCAGAGTAAAAATGAAGGTGAATGGGAAGAGACATATATAGGAAGAGAGAAGACAACAGTCCAAGAAACACTTAAAAACACACCGAAAGTTTCGAGATTGCTTTATCTCAAACGTTGCCAAAATTCCACAAAGTGGCCCACTAAGCTTAAACCAGTTCACACTTCACCAGTTCTTCCCGCCATCTTCATTCCTGATCGTTCTTGCTCCGTCAAACTTTTGCTTAAGCAGCAACGTGTTAAAAATATGCAATTTCGTTGAAATAATGGGCTCACTTTTACTATGAAAGGTGAGTTCTTGAATGGTAATATGCATCATTTAGGAAAGTAATTAAACACAACTCAGGAGATATCATCGATTTAGAGTCAAATTAATTTTCAATATCAGGGTATTGAACTAATTACATTATAGACATACTGTACATCATAGGCATGCTGAACATCTCAAATTACATCCTGAATTCAGTAGAAACCTAACTCAATTAACATCAAATGGCCCTCATACAGTGTTATAAAGGCAAATAATCATATTAACCCTAACTATTTTACGATTGTGAAATTATTACATTACCTTTAACTGTAGTTATCAACAATTTGATTAAGTCTGGATATTAGAATCGTATCAAAAATGCATGATTCAGTTAGATGACACCAATCAAGGTGCAATGTGACCTGATTACACAACATAGATGCAATCTTACTAGATCTAACTATATTGCACTTGAAAAGATACAAGTCAATGACTAGAATCATAATTAAGGTAAAATTCAACAGTAAAAATTTTGAATAATAAAATTGTAATTAATACCCAATTTGACACGTATAATCGTGCATCTAGTGTTTATCTAATCCATCACCTAGTCAGTTTACATGACGTTATCGATCATAATATAATCGTTTCACTAAACATGACACACTTCTACATTAGGCATACATGCCTGTGTGTTAATAAGTTATTTGAAATTCAAATTTGATTTGATTTAGGCATACATGCCTGTGTGTTAATAAGTTATTTGAAATTCAAATTTGATTTGATTATATCAAAACAAATTTGATAAACATTATAGGATTTCGCCACCTGTCAAGACACACAGTCATGTGTTCGATAAACACATGATCATGCATCAAGGCTGAAACCCTACTTTGACTCTCAATATGATTTAAATAGGTCTAGTAAGCCTAACATAACAACATCTGAACACAACACCCACCAAGATAAATAATCCAATGCCTTTAGGACCTAATCGACTCATATAATGTGTAACCCATAAGCTCTATTCTAAACTGGTAGTGTTTAGATTTAGGTTAGATTTAAATATAAATTACTAGCAATTTCTAACAAGACATCATGAATCTGATTAGTAGGGTGTCAACGAACATATCTGAGCTTACACAATTTGATGGTTAACATATAATATAATCCCTTTATTACATTATGTCTTTCAAGACTGAGACATAGATTTGTCTTTATCTTTGTGTGTCCTCATACAATGAGATATATGTCTAAACTAAATACCTTGAATTAGGCATCAATTTGATCCCATTACGACAATAGGTTTATTAATTATAGACATTCTTTACAAAAACACCTTTTTTATGCTTGGAAGTGACAAATCTTTTATTAATCCATAGTCTTTGTACTGATCATGATATAATCAATAACTCGTTTTTATAATACCTGAATTATGATATTACATGTGATGACATCAAATTACACTAATTCTAGTACAAGACGGTCTAATGACCTTAAGTCGAAGGATCACATATTCTTATCAAAATAAGAAAATATTTTATAGACATCGAAGTTACCATTTATATAGAATTCTTTTTATGGGTTTGTCTAGTGAACATGATCACCAAATCATACACTCATATAGTATATTAAGTTACAAGTAATAACTTCGACACATGTAAAGTATCGTCATTTAATACTATGATAATTCTATCATTATTACTTGTGTTCTAAGTCATAGTAATGTTAGGATTATAAACAATTCTAGTATAACTACCAATGAGTGTATAGGAAAAGCACGATTATTTGTTGATTCTCTCGTTTCAGTTCTATCATATTAAAGACATATTATATGCATCAAACATCATATAATAGAAAATATGTCTTTATTAATAATCAATAATGTATATCAATTACAACCGAATACATGGGTATAAGGCGCCTGCCCTAATAAAGTTGTAGTCTAGAAACTAGAGTTAGATGGTATAGAAGGCATCGATAAGTAGTTATTTGGCCTTAGTATCAACTCAACCTCATTTGTGACCAATCTATCTACCAAATTATTATTCTCCCTAATGGTCTCTATGATCAAGAGACCCATTTGATATGGACACTATGTCTACTTAGTAGCCTACTTTCTTTCAAACCTAAAAGCCTATTTAGTACAATAAATAGGGAACACAATTGATTGAATTCATCCTTACTCCTTAGCATATGCCTTTATTAGGTAACCATTTCAATCCAAGGCCTTCGCCTTATCCTTAAGGCTTTGCTCCATAGCCTTTAATTTTTACTCAACAGTCAAAATTTATTTCTTCATAATCACTACCTTTTCCTTGAGTGAGTAATTTGTTTGCTCATATTTATCACTGCTTAAAAAGAATAGAATGTGCTTCATTGTAAAGAAGTAGAAGCATGATAAAAAACTGCAAATAATATAAAATCAATAATCCAATAGAAACTTGGAAGAAAACTAAGATAAATTAAAGAGCTAATGGAAAAATGCCTTTTCTCAATGTCAATCTTAGTACTCTTAATAGGTGTAGCCATTTAGGTTTTTATTAATAGTTTTTCACCATTGAAAACATAAGAGCAAGTTTTGAGTGTACTTGAGCACTCTAATTTGTCTCTAGAGACTCAGGTGAAGGAAAAGGGATGTACGCCTTGGTTGAGGCATAAGTAATTCATGAAGCTACCCTCAATGATCACATGAGGAAGTTCAAGAAAATGTTCCAAAGGCTCTATTGGCCTTTTCCCCTTATCTACACCTAGTTAAGAAGCTTACCTCTCTACCAGGTTGACAATAATGCACTTGAAGGAGCTAGTCTTTTTTTAATGAGACTGTATTATAACCTCTTCCAATCTGTATCTTTAGTCAATTGGAGAAAGAATTGAGTGGGTGGTCTCATATTTGCAAGAAGAAGCAAAATTAGCAAATATGTGTAATCCATCTATCATTTCTTTTGGTATCAAACATAATTGGAAGTATCACATAAATGCCTTAACTGTATGTTTTTACTTTACTAAGTATCAAAATCCTAAAATCTATCCAAAGACCATACTTAATTATTAGGCAGAGAAAAGTATGCTAAAACAATGAAACAGTTGAAGATACAAAAATGCCACATAAGAAGTCAACAGAAACTTACCTTTTGAGTAGTCATTGATGAGAACTCTCCAAAATTATGTTTGTGAAGGAAACAAAGAAAATTTCAAATATATTCACTCATAATTATTTTTTTTTTTTTTAAAGTTCTTAATGGAAGCTTGAAAGATTGAGATGTATGAAAAGTTAAGACCAATAAAGATTTTACGATTTCAAAGAAATTGGAAAATGTTGAAATTTCAAAAAATTCTAGGGTAAAGAAATTGAAATATGACTGTTCTCATATTTTTATAGACAAACTGAAGATTGGCCAGAACTAATCTTTATCATTCAAATCAATAAAACATGATCAATCTAGCAAGGAAGATGAGACATGCTGACATCATAACCATTTGAATTGACTTGACAGACAAACAACTAATGTATACAAAAGATTAAATACAAAATGTAGATGTCATAATCACGACGTACTACAAGCATATCCTAAGTCTTACATGTTGTCCATCCATATAGAAAAATGAAGAGTTTTTGAAATCTTGCTCACATTCTAGAAACTAGAGGCACTTTTATGCAATAAAACTCCCCCTTAGTTAATCCTATGAAAACCACACCCAAGAATGACTAACTGACACTAATTTACTTAATCAATGATTATATATATCACTTATCTACAAATCATCTCAGAGTACGGATAAAAGTCTCTTCACCAAGAGACAACGAGAAGGCAACCACTTACTTAATAGTTCAAATCCTTAACATTTGTATGATCATTTACCTATTTTGTCTCATGACTATATAGGAAAGTTATCATTTCCTACCAATTCAAGATTGCACAATTATTTTATTTCCATTAGATTACACTTAGAATAAAGATTTAGACTTTTTTCTTGTGTTAGGAAAATAAGGTAGGCGACCACTTACTTAATAGTTTAAATCTTTAACATTTGAAATCCTTAACATTTGAATGATTATTTACCTATTTTGTCTCATGACTATATAGGAAAGTTATCATTTCCTACCAATTCAAGATTGCACAATTATTTTATTTCCATTAGATTACACTTAGAATAAAGATTTAGACTTTTTCCTTGTATTAGGAAAATAAGGTGGTGTGTTTATATGTAACCTTACCTTTTTGTCTAATAAATAGAAAGGATTCAACAGACTTGAGAGAAGACTTTGAATCCTTCTCAAGATGATCTTTGTACTACTTATTAATGATCTATTGGAAGGCATTAACATCTAAGTGGTGAACCAATCCACATTAATATATATTGTTTTCAATTCTCACTCATAACAATCCATCTACTCACTACCATCAGGTTTGCTCATCACCATGTATGGTGAACATGAAAATACATCGCATCTTCTTACACAAGGCTTGGTTTCAGGTATTTCTCTTTAGTATAAATTACCACATCAACAAATATTATGACACATTATTATAAGAATGCCTCATTGTGGCATATTGTTATGAGAATGAGAATTCCCATCTTGAAGACTAGAAGGTCTACGGAGGGATATGTAAGAGCAGTGTGATCAAAGTTATGCTTCAGATTGTGGAATTTGTGTTTTCTTGGTTGTGTCCTACTTCTAACCTCCTTCCACATCAAACTGCGTCAGACAAAAGCAATATTGTTTACTTTTATAGAAGTGATTCTATCAGCAAGCAGCACCAGCGTCTGAAAAAGAGAGAGATCCCAACCCCAAAAGTGCTTGCTGAGCTCTTTAAGCTGAAAGGAACAACCAAACACACTTTGGTGGTGGGAAGCTTTAAACTTTACTGAATTGAATTCACATACATGGAAATAGAAAAGAGCTTCTCTTTCGTGCTTTTCAAGTAGGCCAAGCTCACGTAATGTATAGGAAAGGAACAACATAAGTGGTTAATTGGAGTCTTCTCTTGAGTAATGCATGATTCGTAACAGGGAATAAAAGACAATTTATAAGGGCTGCTTTGTGGGGCTTAATGGTAGTGTATTAATTTAACTTGTTAGTGGACCTTTTAGTTTTCACATTACAACAAACACCAAAAACATATGGTCAAATTAATTTAATTTGCTCCAATTATATATATGTTCATTATTTTATATATTTGTAACGTATTACCTCATAGAACTAGTGATCCAAACTCTTAAATCATAATCGAAGATTGGAGGTAATATGACTCTCAATATTGTGAAAATGGCCATATATGTTAACAACAGAATGTGTAATTTTTATCAGGCAGATTGGTATACTATTTTGTTTAAGAAGGAAAAAACTTTTTTGCCAAAAACCAATTTTTTTAGGAAGTATAGTGCTATTCATCAAACCCAAACAATAGGCATCATTGTGTTGTCAAACACCAAATGATAGAAATTAGAAAGCTCAATGCTAGTGCAAAGGTAGGCCTAATCTTGAGATAGGGGCTCATGATTCAAGTTAATTCTATAATAATAGCAATAATATCAGGGAGATTAATGATATTAGTTTAGAATCAACCCATATTGTAAAAAAATAGAACTCGGGTTTGGTTTTAAGCTTTTAGGTCTTCATAAATGCGCTTTAAGTCAAAAAAATAACACTTCTATGAGACCCAAAAAATAAATCATTGAGCAACGCGCATGGTGAGAACTTATTCTCTATTGATATTGAAATTTGTAGAAATGGGTGGTTTAAACATGAAATTGACCCAACAAGCCACCAGACACCAAAGTCTTTAGCTTGACAAGGTGCTAGTGTGTCATGGCCAAAACGTTGCTGTACAGCTAGATATGAAAAGTCATAACACTAAAGAGACTGAGTGTTGGTCCAATTTTGAGTGAATACAAGTGAGAATTAAACCATAAAAATGAAGGCTAATTGTAATATGAGATGGCCATCACCTCATCCTTGTCGCTGTTTGTCTTCTGCTTTCGGCCCCTTTCTCTCTCTCCGTTCCATTTGGCCTCTCCTCTCACTCAATGTGTTCCAATTCTCTACCTTTTTTTTCTTCCCAATTCCCTCCATAACCTCTTATTCCACTGCCCTCACTATTTGCTAAACATCTTCTGCATTCACTTAATAATTTAGCATGATTAATGCAACGTTTAGAAAAAGAGAAAACAAGTATTTTAAAGTAGAATCGTTGAAGACGAAGAGATGATGACAAAATGCAAAAAGGTGAATCATGATTATGCTGGATGTGCCCACCTGCACGATTAACATTGCAAAACGACGTTGAGCAAAAGAACAAATGACTAATTATTTTACAGTATGAAAAAACTCAGTTGGAGATCAGGTGGAGATGACAAAAGTACAAGTTGAATGGAGGATATTTCGTCAGCACTCACCATAGCGATGAGAAATTAAGGAAGCAACTAACCCTAAAATGGGTCAGCGATAATTTGGTGTTGTTTTACAAACTAGAAAGGCTGGCCAGTCTCCAATGACTATTCACAAACGTTAATAAGACAAATTGAGTTGCGACATTAACTTTGATCTTAATGCTTGCTTTATTACACGATCTCTCTCAATTATGAAACATGTTTCGTCTAATTATCATAATTATGACCACTTTTGAAGCATGAAAAACACACTAAGATTCATGTACCAGACATGTCTCAGACAGCAGGATTCTGAATTTTGGATTAATTCAATTATATTATCACTCTGCACAGGGGTTAATTACGTTTTGATCACTGATTTTGGGGAAACTATAGTTAAGTTTTATAGAATCTGAAAATAACACTTAAATCCTTATCAGTTAGCAGTCATTTTTTTTTCATAAGTCCACACTAAAGATTTACACAAACACAACTATAAAAAGAAAAAAAAAAAAAAGATTGTTATGTCTCGATTAATTGTGATGATTTATAATGTCATTTACATGAGCCAAGATTAGCAGTAATTTCCTTACAAAAATTTCTTAAAATGGCAACACCTGACAAAGACTAAAGTGTTGTTATCAAATTTTATTGGATTAAATCTCTTATAATAAGCCTTAGGGACTAAAATGTATTTAACTCCTTTAAATAATCAAATTTTGGAAGTCATTTCATAGGCGTGGACCAACAATTCGATAGTAAATTTTTAATTATAGTCCATCAAAATGTGCATATTGATACGATTTATTAATTATTAGTTTGACATGAAATTATTTTGATCAAGTTCTATTAAGAATATTATTAATAAAAGTGTTAGTGTGATAAATGAATTATTAATCTATCCTCTTTGATTTTGAATCCATGTATTTATGATCTGTATGGCGGGGTGTGATTAATATTTTCCATATAAAGGAGGGAGAGGGCAAGGAACTACTCCAATGGCAACAACGTAACTTTGCAAGCTAGAAACTAATTCCATTGAAACAATTTCGTTTGCAGGGGGTGGGGGTTCCGAATTTGATCTTTCCTTGGTCAGATATATATTATCCACATAATAGATGATCCACATAATAGGAGGTTAATTAATATTAGGGCTAATTAATATTTTCTCACATGTTTAACTTTTTCGTTTTTGTCTATTTGTTGTAGTAATGTTAGACAATGTGCAAATATTGTGAGAATTAATGGATTTTGATATATTTTTGATACCTAACTCATTTATAAAAATTTTTAGTGATTGTTTAAACGGTGGAATTGCAAGTCGTAAAACACTTGAAATTTCAGTTGGTCTTGGAAACACTCAAAACAATTTCTAAATACTTGATTTGAGCGAAGTTAGT
The DNA here is from genome assembly GCA_026122585.1 of Anacardium occidentale. NCBI lineage: Eukaryota > Viridiplantae > Streptophyta > Magnoliopsida > Sapindales > Anacardiaceae > Anacardium > Anacardium occidentale. Next base: position 138,028 of record JAJEJH010000348.1, on the reverse strand, counting down.
CCCAAAGAGGAACATGAAAGCAGGAGCACATCCCAAAACTGCAACAAGATTCTAGTTATGACAATAGCAATCAACTTGGGAACACTTTCATCAATCAACTCCTTGGTTCCATCAAGTAGTCACCCAAGCAAGCCAATGAACATTCATTCCATCCAAGCTAACCAAAGAAGTCCAAGCAAGCTCTTGTAAGCCTTGAGTCAAACTATGCACGTTACATTCGAAGCCTTCAAAACAAGCAAGATAAGTATTGTAATTGCAACCAATACAATCGAATGAAGTTCAAGTCTTCCATCCTTTATGTATGGCATCCCAAGGAGTCCAAGATCATCAACTGTCCACATAACAAATTAAAATGGAAGAGAAGAATCCAAGCCATGAAAAGCAAGGCAAGGAAGAAGCCAAGAAAAAGAAGAAGGCATGAAGTTTTCTTCAGGCTAGCGTTGCAACCCCATTTCTTGTCACAGCAATGGTTGCATTCTGGATGATTCTTGCTCACCACAGTGGCCATTTAGCCTGTCACAATGCCCCTGCTCGGCCTTTCTCAATCCACCTAGTTCCTTCCATGCAATTTGATTCCAAAGCTTCTCCAATTCAAGTGCAATGATGCCTTTTCATTCCCTTTGATCCAACAACATAATTTGGATACAAATTCAGTCAATTCAAGGGAAATTATGAAGATATAAGATCAAGTTCAAAGTTATTCAAAATCATGGAGAGCTATGGGGAAGAAGAAGAAGAAAGTGTGCAAGCTAATTTCATTTTTGTACATGTTTAATAGTTGTAGGTGAGTTTAATTATCTAGAACAATTTAGTCATTTAATTTTATTTCTTACATGTAATTTGTAAATATATTTTAAATAGATTGGGGTTAACAATAATTAACCATGGTTTATAATTGCCTATATAAGACAACTTTTCTCTTTGTAATAATGTAAGACTTGATGAATTGAAAATTTGAAAGCTTTGCTTTTACTCTCTTGCTCCGTGAAGCTTTCATCACTCATGTGAATTTACCTCTTTCCTTTGTCAAATCTTTTTGCAAGAAAGCGTTAGTGATGGACAATTAAGTTGTTAAACTCAAAATTCAAGTGGGTGAATTTCTCCTTTAAGCTTGTATCAAGATTTCTTTAAACTTGATTTAATTTCAAATTGGTGAATTTTCATCCTTTAGACTTGAGCACATTTATTTGCAAATGTTTCTATCAAGTAAGTTGGATTGGATTCAAGTTAGTGGTTAATCCTTTAGGCTTGAATCTCTTTTCTTACAAAATTATTTCAGTTAAGTTGTTGGTTCTTAGTGTATTGCGTTTGGAATCCAATCTTATACCTTTTTTGTGTATAGTGTGAAGTTTGATGATTGATTTTGGAGGTTGGACTTTTGAGTATTGAAGTTACCTTTGTGTTGAAGTTTGGGTTGAATTTTTGCATGAAATTGCACGGTTTTGGAGTTTGCCCTAGGCTGGATTTTTGGAGCAATTTCTATGCATGTTTCATGACCAATTTTATGTTGGATTAAGGTTAAAAACACATCATATTTGTTCAATTTTTAGTGTAGTATGTGACTTCTAATCGTAAAAGAAAATATGACATTTTGATTGTTATGAAACGAAGAGATTCCTCACATAACATCATTTTAAAGTGGAATTTTAAAAACATGAAATTCTATTATAAATACATTTAATGGAGTTTGGAAACACAACGTAAATATGCAAATATATAATTCGCAAAAATATTTATGTTTTAAATATGAATATATATTTGAATATTCATGAAAGGTAAAATATAAGATATATTTTTAATTTGAGTAATCCAATACCACATATTCAGTGACTATAATAGGGATACTTGAAAAAATAGAAAACATATCAATTGTCACTTTGAATTATTATTATATCTTGATAGAGATATTTGAAAATGTTATAGAAAAGATATCAATTATCATATTAAATTTTTATTATATCCTAATAGAAATATTTAAAAATGCATTAGGAATGATATTAATTGTCACCTTGAATAACATAAATTAAATAAATATATAAATTATTAATGTGTTATGATTTATGGTTTAGTATTTATAGTTTTGAATTTATAATTCATAGTTTATAATTTATGATATAAAGTTCATTATTCGTGTTCTGCAATTTATGTTTACGATTACGATTTATGATTTATGGTTCATTGTTTATGATTCACAGTTAAGTGTTTAAGATTGAAATTCATGATTTACAGTTTATCATTTACGATTTAAAGATTTACAATTTAGGACAACACTATTATGCACTTTGTTTTGTCTAATCATTGCTAACAAATAAACAAACTATGAAATATACTTTTGATTATATTATATAATGATGAGAAAGTTTTAAGGGATACCCTTATCAATAAAATATCATTTAACCCATTTATCTGTGAAACCCTACACTGTCAAATACCAAATAACCTCGTTAAAAATATCATTTTAGAGAACTGGACTCTTACAAAAATTTCTTAAAATGTTAACACCTAACAAAGACTTAAGTGATAGTTTCAAATTTTATTGGATTAATCTGTTATACTAAACCTTAGGGACTAAAATGTGATTAGCTCCTTTAAATAGTTAGAATTTGGAAGTCATTTCATAGGTACTTAATTTTGATTTTTTGTCTACCACAACGGGCATGGTTTTGCATTTTGGTCAAATTGTATTAAGATTATCATTAGGCCAAACGACCTATTGCCACCCAAGGTTTGGCTTACTACCAAAATTTCACTCTCAAAAGTTAAAAAAGTCAAATTACCACATTTTTGCTGTAGAAAAGAGCAAAATACTCTTTATAATATTAATATTAAAATAAATTTAATATAAATAATATTAAAAATAAAATTAAATTAAAAAATATTAAATACTAATAAAAAATTTTAAAAATTAAAAAAGTATAAAAAACAACTGCTGGCGATGGTGGTCGCCTCTAACTTTGCTAGATAATTAAAAACGGTCAATAGAATCAAGTGGTCATTTTCAACCATTTAGAGAGGTTAAAGGTGGCCACTGCCGGCAACGACAATGATTGCCTTTTATACTTTTTTAATTTTTAATATTTTTTTAAATAATTTTTTTTATTATTATTTTAATATTTTTAATTTAATTTTGTTTTTATTATTATTTATATTAAAATTTATTTTAATATTAATATCATAAAGTGTATTTTAGTCTTTTCTACAGTAAAATAGTGGCAATTTGATTTTTTAAACTTTTGAGAGTGGAACTTTATCATTAAGTCAAACCTTGGGTGATAATATGCTGTTTGACCTTATCATTATCAAGAAAGGTGGTGGGACGTTAATCGGTTATTTTCAATTCAAAGGCAGATAATGGATATTTTATATGTTAAAGCTAATTAATATTTTGTACATAAGTATTTTTTTATCATATTTTATTTAATTTTTTTTTAATTCCATTTGTTATAATAATAATATTACATAATGTACAAATACTATGAAAATTCACTTATTTGTTCATTTTTTTTAGTTTATAAAAGAAAAAATGGTTTTTCGTTGTCACAAAGAGGCTCATAACATAACATCATTTTAAAGCATAAATTTCATTTAAATACTTTCAATAGAGTTTTGAAACACATCGTAAATTTATATACATGTCGCTCACAAAAAATATTAAAGTTTTAAATATGAATAAACTTGCAATCATAGATCGGGTAAGTCAAAGGTTATTAGCTTCATTGCAGTTGTCGCTCACAAAAAATATTAAAGTTTTAAATATGAATAAACTTGCAATCATAGATCGGGTAAGTCAAAGGTTATTAGCTTCATTGCAGTTTGAACCTTGGTCATCACAAGAGTTAGCCAAGTCCCTTACCGCTAGGCCAAGCCCTAGGGGTCATATGAATATATATTTGAATATTCATAAAAGGTAAATTATAAATTATGTTTTTAATTTAAGGAACCTAATACCACTTTTTCTTAGACTAAAAATGAACGAAATCAATATAATTTAAAGGCAAAATGACTTAGTCCCACCCAAGGTTTTCTTAAATGACAACTTCCAGCTAAAAAATTTCAAAAAGCCAAACATTCTCCTATTAACCAAATTCCATCAAATTTTATTAATTTTTTATTGAAATGATTAAAATGCCCTTCAATAAAAATATTATTAATATTTAAATAACTTTTAATATAAAATAATATTAATAAATTAAAAATAAAATAAAGATTAAAAAAAACAAGATTATGATTTATGATTTATAATTTGTGATTTAACGATTTATGGATTATGACAAAAATATCATCTAAATACTATATACATTGTCAAATATCAACTACTCTCATTTTATTTAACAAAGAAAATTTGTGATTTAATTGACATGGAAAATTGGACATTATTTGATATGTTTGATTATCTCAATGTAGTTAATGGTGGAGTGGTTAAAATTGTGTACACTCTTTAAAACGGTTTAAACACGCTTTGCATTTCACTTATATTTTGGGTTTTTAGTGGGCCAACTAACCCAAAAGGTTTATTGGGCCTACGGTCTAATGTGTGGCCCAAATGTTGAAAGCCCAAAAACTGACGTATTTTACAACGCAATGGCTAGAATTTCCAATATAAATACTTGTTCCAATGTTTAAAACTTTCATAATATTATTAAAGTTGAATTAATTTAAAAATGGCCAAAGCACTTATTCCCACCCATAGTTTGATCCTGATTCAAAGTTCCATCTCCTAAGTTTGTAAATCCAAAATCTTACCCGTTGATCAAAGTTAACGGTTAAATCTAACGGTCAACCGTTAAAGTTTTGACAATCAAAGAGTATTTTTATCATTATAAGGTTAAATTTTATAAAATAATAAAATAAATTTTATATAAATATAAAATTTTATTTAAATATTAAAATTTTTAAAATATATAAAAAAATAAAAAAATTTAAAAAAATAAGTCGCTACTAATAAAATTAGGTGACTATTTTTAATCATGTAGTTCTAGAAAATACTAAATCTGGCCTTTGTCAGAAAAGACAATATGAAACGATTGGTTTTGACTCTAATAACAGTTTTTTACCATGGTTGTTAACAGAAATGGTCAAATCTAGTTACTTCCTCCAAAATATGAAAAGATCAGATCTGATCGTTTTTATCAATGTGATTATTTTTAGTTATTTAATTCAATTAGCAATAGGTAGTGATAACTACCCTTTTTTTTTAATTTAAATATTTTTTAAAAATTTTATAATATTTTTAAAATTTTTTAATATATTATATTTAAATGTTATTTTATAATTTTATTATAAATTTTTTTTAGTAATTATATTTTAGTTATTTTATAAAATATGTTAATAAAATTAAATAAAAAATAATTAAAAAAAAAAGAGTTTGGGTTTTATAAACTTGGGCTAGAGAAAACTTGGCTAGGGTCAAACTAGCGGTGGGAGTAAGTCCTTTGGCGTTTAAAAATTGTTAAATCATTTGCCACATTTTTACATCTTTGAGACATGAGAAATTCAATATTCCAAAATTAAACATTTTTTTTTGTGAATATTATCATAGTTGGATATATTTGAATTTACGTGTTATAATTCTTTGAAAGAGTTCATAAATTTAATATTATTTCTTAGAAATTTAAAAAAAATAATGGTTGATAAAGCACAAAAGCTTAAAAAAAAAAAAAAAAAAAAAAAAAAAGAGATCCTTGCTAATGAGGATATGCCACGTCATCAACTGTGGTGAGCACGCGCACCCTTGTTCCCTCGCTGTATATACAGAAATTGTCCGGCGCAGATGGTGAGCAAAGCTGCCTGCTTGTATTTGTTTAAGTTTCACAAAACTCAACCGACTCAACTCTCCGATAAGAATTCCGATCGGAAAATCTCAAAAATAATCATCGGCCATCGATGTCTGCATTGTCTTTTACGCCACGTCCTCACGTTGTCAACCCCAAACTCGTTCACAAACCAAAACCAAAGCCCAAACTCAACAAACTAAGAATTTCTTCGCTTCAATCACTCGCAACTACGCCTCCACAGCCGTCTTTTTCAGACCCTTTCGTCCTTCAATTAGCTGACTCTCTTGAAGATTCTATCCCTTCTTCCTCACCGTGTCTTCCTCTTCAGAAACTCAGAGACTTCTCCTCTCAAACCCTCCTCTCTACTCCTTGGCCCTCTCGGAAAGATGAGCCTTTTCGTTTCACTGACACTTCGATCATTAAAAGTTCCCAAATTGAACCCGTGTCTCACCCTGCGCAATTTCTTGATTCTTTGGATGTTTCAGGTGATAAACAGTTCCTCGGTCTTGTTTTTATTGATGGATTTTTGAAAGAACCTGTATTGGATTTGTCGTATTTTCCTGATGGAGTTTATGTAGGTAGCTTGTTAGGTGCTTCGGATAGAATTATGGAAAGGGTAAGTGAGTCTATCTGTGATTTTGAGTGGGGTGATTTGTTTTGGTCAATTAATGGGATGGGGGCACCGGATTTAGGGGTTATTTATGTTCCTGCAGGATGTGAGGTAGACATTCCGATTTATTTGAGGTATTTTTCGGTTGAGGGAGGCAAGGAGGGATCAAAAAGGCTGCCAGTTTCGAATCCGAGGGTGTTTGTGTTGGTTGAGGAGGGGGGAGAGGTTTGTATAATAGAGGAGTTTCTAGGTAAAGAGGGCAATGAGTGTTATTGGGCGAATCCGGTTTTGGAGGTGGTGATTGGAGGAGGAGGGAAAGTTAGACATTCTTATGTGCAGAGTCAGTCGTTAAAAGCTGCTCATATCAAGTGGACTGCAGTGAGGCAGGTAAATTCTTGTTAGTGTTCTTGGTATTGCTGTGATTTAAATTTCTTTAAGCTTATAGGTAATCAGTTTAGTTTGTAGAATACTTTAAAAGTAAGTTGAGGATACATGTGTTTTGGCTTAAATTGTTGTAGTTTTTTTTTTTTTTTTTTTTAATGTTTAATTGAGCATTGAGCATGAAACAAATAGTAACTTGGTTGGTGTAATTCTGCATTTCTTGAGTAAGTTTAATGTGTACTAAATTTCATGTTTGAGGGGACCTCAATGATGCATTATCTTTTTGTTTCAGCTAGTACCAAGTCTAGACACTGCTTTCAGGTTTTGGCTCTTTGAAGTCTTTCTTATTTTCCATGCAACAGTCTTACTTTCTTGGTGCTCCTTTGTCTAGTTTTGTTTAATTAATTATATAATCTTGCCAATATTCTAGATGATGGCTAACATTCCCAAAGTATTGCATAAATGATTGCATTGTGGTTTAGGAGAGGAAAATGTGAGTTTTGACTCAATTGCTTATGCTTTGTGCCATTTCAGACATCAATTCGCTGTTTTGGATGTTTTAGAAACAGATTTTTTTTTTCTCCTTTTTTCCTTTTTATTTCATCTACTTAGAAGCTTTTGCAAAATTAGGGACATATTATTTCATCTGCAAATTTTAAATGAGTGCCATAAATATAGGAGAGTGGAAAAGGCAAGATAATAATATAATATAACTTCCTAAAATAATGAGATATCAATTCCATGAATCCAAAATTCTTCAGGCTAACTACCCCACTTCAAGCTGTTGAATAGATGTCCATCATTTTCAACGTGCCAATAAGTGATTCTAGGGGTATGCATAATCTGGTATGGTGCAGTTTAAAAACTTTTTTCAAGCCAAACTGAAAAAAAAAATTGGAAAAATTCCAAACCAAATCAAACTATTTTAAATTTCAAACCAATGCAAACTAAACTGAAAAATATGGTCTATTTATGATTTAAACCTATGAAAAATCTTTTATTTCCAAATATTTTGTATTTAATAAATAATAATTGAATTATAGTTTTTTAGAATGTGAAATAATTATGTAAAATAAATATGAAATACATATATAAAGAAAATGACAAAATAAATATGAAAAACCAAGTGGTTCACCCAGTTGCTTATTGAAAATTTTTGTCAAATACGATTTTAGATATATGTATTTTAAAAAATATGATTTATAGTTTGGTTTGGAAACTGCCCAAATGTAAACTGTTTTTTTTTTTTTAAATTTATTAATTCAATTAATATCAAACCAAACTGTAATTTTTGAATGGTTCAGTTTGGTTTTGTGGTTTGAATTAAGTCACTCATAAATCTAAGTGATTCAAATCTCAGTCTTGTCATTTCCTTGGTGAATACATCTATCTCTTGACTAGTTATAGGAAGACAAGTGAGTTTTATTCATCCATCCTCAATGTCCTTTTTTGTGAAACTTTTGTCAATTCTTACATATTTCATCCTAGCATGTTGGATTGGGTTATTTATAATGCTGATAGTTGATTGATGCCTGTAATGAAACTGATTCCTTTGAATTGTATTCTTCAATTTATAATAGATAAAATATATAACTTGAAAACAAATTAGAAAAACTTCTCCTAAGAGCTAAACTAGGAAACAACCAACTAATTTTGGAAATAGTAAACCACAAAACAAGAATGAAACTAAAACTAGAAAGCTTGACTGTCAAATTCCCCAAAGTATGGAATTTTCATATACTTGCTGACACTCCCCCTCAAGTTGTTGAATGAATATCAATCGTTCCAAGCTTGCTCACATTTGACTCAAAACCGGATTTAAGTATAGCTTTGGTGAGAATATCATCTTCCTGATGCATCATAGGAATGTAGGGCAAGCTAATTTTCCCTCTCTCAATCTTAGACTTGATCAAATCTCTGTCATTCCTTACATCCTTCATCCTATTGTGTTGTGGGATGTGAACAATAGCAATAGTAGACTTGATATCATTGTATAATTTCATTACTGTGCAAAGGAACATTTAGGTATTTTAGAAGCCTTTCTATCTGGATCAGCTCATAAATTATTTATGTTATACTCTTATATTTTGCTTCAGCACTACTTCCTACAATTATTGTCTGAGCCTTGCTTTTCCATGTTACAATATTTCCCCGTAGCTTGGTGCAATACCCTATGGTTGACTTGATGTTTTCAATAGAGCCAATCCAATCAGCATCAACAAATCCTTCAACATTCCTATTGTCATTTTTCAAAACAGCAAACTAATCCTGGGAGATTCTTTTAAGTATCATAGAATTTGATTTACCACATCTAGATGACTCTTTGTGGGAAAGTGCATGTACCACTGTAGGTGATGTCTAGCCTAGTTAGAGTTAGATATATCTCCCTATCCATGGGTGGATCGTCTCCATGATCTTTTGTTTCCAATTCCGCTCTAGAGGAGTATTAGTTGGCTTGCAACTAAGTTTGCTTGTCTTTTTCAATGGATCAAGTGTGTATTTCCTTTGTGAGATGAAAATGTCTTATTTGTTTCTAGCAATTTCCAACTCTAGGAAATATTGGAGTCTTCCTAAATCCGTGTCCTTGACAACTGATTAAAGTAGTTGTTTGAGATTGTTGATCTCATGGGTATCATCCCTTGTAATTACCATGTCATCAACATAAACAATCAAAATTGATTTTCTTCCATCTTTAGCTCTTTTTACGAAGTATGATCTGCTTGACCTTGTTTATAACCAAACTCATTGATGGTTTCGTTAATTCTAGTGAATTAAGCTCTATGAGATTGTTTTAGCCCATGTGATGACTTCTTTAGCTTGCATATTGTATCCAGTTTTTTCCTTATCTTTAAATCTAAGGAGGTGTCTCATGTAGATTTTTTCCTCTAGGTTACCACCTAGGGGTGCATTTGACACATCCTTTTGATGTAACTCCTAGTCCAAATTTCCTGCTAGTGACAAGAGTAACTGAATGGAATTCAACTAGCCACGGGTGCAAATGTTTTTGCTAGTCAATGTAACCTAGGCCACTAATTGAGCTTCATATCTTTCTATCTTACCATCCAAACCAATTTTTATGGTAAAAAATCATTTGCGCCTAACCAATTTGTTTCCTTCAGGAGATCGATAGTCTCTTATTCATCATTGTCTTTCAATGTTCATTTCTTGCATAAATGCAACTCTCTGTCTTGAATCTCTTAGAGCATCATTAATATTTGTTGAGATCTTCATACCACTAATTTGTGAGACAAAATCCCTGCAATTCTTAGAAAATATGTCGTATGAAAGATGATTTAAAATTGGATATTTGATACAAGATCTTACTCCTTTTTTGATAGCAATGGAAACATCAAGATCATCTATCATAACAATACCTTTTTGTGGAACTTGTGATCTAGAATCTTTCTAGTTTCAATGGTTGGTTGTGTAGAGGATCTCATGATCTCCTAGAGTATCTAATAAGTTCACTTTAATTTGGAGCTTGCATTGATTCGCCCTCTTGACCTATATCACCTATGGATGCTGGCTAGGATGATTTTTGTGAATTTTGAAGGTATGGAAAAAGAGGGATAATCTGATTAAGAGATGGGAAGTGAAACAAATGGATCCCAGTGGTTCTTTTCATCCAAATTCCTCCCTTGAAGAGAAGTATTGATATAAAAGGTACAATTTTCTAGGAAAGTATTGGTATAGATGATCGATAATTCGGTGAAAAGATGGGAAGTACACATAGAAGCATTTTGAGGTGGGAAAATAGCACTTATAACCTTTTTGAGAGAGAGAGATAGCATCCAACGAAGACACACTTAAAGGCTTTAGGGTCCAATTTTCTATGAGTAGTAGTATTATGGACAAAGGCCAAACACCTAAATACTTAAAGAAGAATAGATTGAAGAAGATGGATATTGGGGAAAATTTTTTTTGGAGACAACTTAGAGTATGAAAGCTAAGTGCTTTAAAGGGAAGTTAGTTGATAAGGTATGCAATTGTTAATACAGATTCACCTCACCCTAACAGGAATTTGGTACATGAGAGAATGAGCAATTTCAAGTGGATGACAATTCTTTTGTTCCGCCACTCCATTTTGTTGGGGACTATAAACAAATGACCTTTGATAAAAGATAATACCATCATCAATGAGGTAATCTTTAAGTTCAGGTATGAAATATTCCCTTTTATTGCCTATACGGAGTATTTGAATCGATGACTGAAACACATTTCTGACCATTTTGGGAAATTGTTTGAAAAATGAGCTTGCTTCAGATTTTTCTTTTAAAAGATAGACCTCACAAGCACGAATATCATCTATAATGTAGGTATGTCAATCACGTCTATTGAATCAGATCTAAAATGTTCAAGCCCGAGCCTAAGATGTTTTTTTTGGGCTTGCCCATTCACGCCTCAAGTTTTATGTTCAAATCCGATTCATTAATCTTTTTCAAGTTTCAGGCCTTTACCAAGCCCGAAAACCCTGTGGAACTAAAAAATTGTTTAAATGCATATAAATTAAATCAGTAGTCCATAGCTTCATGTGCATGCACTGATACCTGGCTTGGTGCTTTTCTTTACAACTACCATACCATAAAAAGCAGTTGATTTAGATGAAGCAAAGATTAGCACAACAGTCTCACATGCCAAGCAGCCAGCTCATGACTTGACTTTAGAACAATTTTTTACTCATTTGAAGAGAAAATGTGTAAAGCCTAAAGGAACAAACTTTTAACACGACATAAAGCTTAATAGATCAAATCATCTTTGACTTATCAAATATTTCAACAAAGAGAGATGCAATCAGTTGCCTATCTTCATTGTGGTAAAAGCGGGCTCCTATTGCTTAAGGAGCACCATAAATCTATTGCCTTGCAAATAAAAACACAGAAATTAGTCATTAAAATATAATTATAAGTTGCATAAAAAATATTTAAATGAAATAATATATCTAATATTGGTAAGTTGTCAAGTCAATTTGTTAATCTCCAATCTAGAAAGTTTGAGGGAAGATAAGGTTTTAGGCACTTGTTTAGAAACTACTTTGAACAACTTATCAACTAAGACACCTAATTTCTTAACATCCTGTACACACACACACACAAAAACTGAAATTACAATAAAAGATAGGGATGAAATAGAACCAACATAAACAAACTTACTATCATGGTAGGAATTGAATAATAGTCAAGGACAAAATTGTTGTAACAGCCTAGAAAGGGTTGACAGAAAAAGAAATGAAATTGAGAATGCAAAATAGGAGATTTAAATTGATAAGAAAATGTTGTACAAAGGACAAATAGGAGGGAGAGAAAAGCCAATTAATGAGGGTTATTGAGATTAAGAAAGATGAAAGGAAGGAGTTGTGGTTGTTGTTTAAGGGTAATAATAGCACTATTGAAGTTGGAAAGTGGTGTTGGTGAGACAGATACAAATATTGAGAAAGCATTCCTTTTTGTTGAAAGAGGTTGCAGTTTGTATCTAATGCAACTCTGTTCAAGCCTAAGCCTGAAAACCATATTGAACTAAAAAATCATTTAGACTCGTCCAAAGAAAAGGCGAAGAAGGAGAAGAGAAAAGCCAAATGACAAAGAGAGTTATTGAGATTAAGAAAGATGAAAAGAAGGAGTTGTGGTTGTTGTTTAAGGGTAATAATAGCATTATTGGAGTTGGAAAGTGGTGTTGGTGAGATAGATACAGATATGGAGAAAGCATTTCTTTTTGTTGAAAGAAGATGTAGTTCTGAGCCTAATCAACTCTCACGCTTGTACAGCCTCTGTTCAAGCCTAAGCTTGAAAAACCTATTGAACTAAAAAATTGTTCAGACTTGTCTGAGGCCCAAATTGTATTTAGCCTGAAACAATTTTTTTAAGTCAAACAATCAGGTCTCAAGTTTGCCCAATTTAATAGACTAGTTTATCTATAAATGTAATAAACCATCTTGTTCCAGTTTGACTTAAAACTCGATCAGAATCCCAAATATCATTGCGAATGAAATAAAATGTTTTTGAGGACCAATAGATATACGATCATGATTTTCCTTTTTTTTTTTTATTTGTTTGCAATATACATGATTTACACTGTAACGAAGACTGATCTTTATTAATGAATAATTTTGGATGCAAATGCCATAAATAATGAACACTAGGATAGCCTAGACGCTTCTGCTAGAGAATCACATCAAAATTTAAAGATATAGAGAAAGATAAATTTCCAAGTGATGTTGGCTTTGAAAGAGAACTAGTGAGATAGTGGACATCATTTTGTTCTTCAGCATTGTCAATCATTTGCCCTGAAGAAAGTCATGAAATTTACATTGGTCACAGAAAAAAGTGATGGTATAAATCTGATTTTTAGTTAACTTTTAAAAAGAAGATTGTATCTTAAACTTGCAACATGAAGGACTAATTTCAAATCAAGATCGAGACAAGTATTCTAGTCCTGCAACCTTAGAGAAACTCCCATCTATCAACATGACTTTCATGTCACTATCACATCTCTGATAATTTGAAGACACAGTATGTGATCCGGTCATATGATTAGAAGCACTAATATGATTTGTCCACATTTCACCAACGTCTTTTTATGATAGAAATAATAATGCAATATTAACTCGTTGTGCAACAATGGCCAAGGATGATGAAGTGACAAACTGAGCTTCTTATGAGCCTCTTTGCTGGTTTAGAAGACTCTTCAAGACCTCCATCAGTTCAAATGAGGACTGGCTCAAATATCTTGTTTGTTGTGGCAAATTTGGAGGCATTCGCATTTACATTGTTTTTTTTATGGCACCAAGATTTCCAATCTGCTAGTTTACCGTAGGTCTCCCAGTAGTTCTCCTTGGTATGGTATAGTTTATTACATTGCCCACACCATACTAATTTTCCTTCTGAGACAATGAAAAATTGCATATGTTGGCTACAAGAGCAGAATTTTGTGATTACTCCTCGCTGGTTCGGTTTTCTTCACGTCTAATCTTTGCAAATGCTTCTTGTATTGATAGCAGAGGTTTTATTTCTAAGTATCTAGCCGCTCACTTTACCGAAATCTTTGTTTAGCCCTTACAGAAAATTGAATACCCAATCCTTTTCCAATATCTTACTGTAAAAGACATCATCTGGATAGTTCCAATTAAATATATAAAATAAATCGATTTCTTGCCACAAATGTGTCAAGATATCATAGTACTCTATGACATATCTGTTTCCCTGTCATGCGATCTTGATAGTGGAACGGATGTCAAAACACTGAGATGCATTTTCAAGATCTAAAGACATCTAATGAACAACTTTCCATATCTCATGCACTGGCTTGTAAAACAAGTATGTGTGTCCATTTTGTGCATCCATAGAGTTGATCAACCATGCCATGATAACTGAGTTTTTTGCCTCCCACATGCCAAAATTCGTGTCAATACTCATTGGAGAAGGAATCTCAACTATAAGATATTCCATCTTTCCTTGCCTTTTGATCGCAAGCAGCACTGACTGAAACCACTCACAGAAATTCAACCTCTTTTACTTCTGCTGGGTTATATGTGGTAAGTGATTGACATCTGCCGAAGAGAAGGGAGTTCCAGTGCTTAGGGTTCTCAACGAGATGGTGGAGGACTTTGTCATAGACTATTTTTTTGACTGCTTCTAGACGTTGCAAGAACAAATGTTCGGAACAAAGTTTAATGATTCGTGTTGGTGAGATTTGAAGGTTTTCCAGCAGTTTCTGCTGAGATCCAAAGGTTTAGATTGTAGACTAACAACCTCCAACAACTTCTACGCTTTTTCATCTGTGTTTGTGCGTTTCTGAGGTGTTTGTGATTTTTCTAGTGGCATTTATGCTTTTCTGATGGTTTTGTGCTCTTCAAAAGCTTCTGTCGTCAAAGTGTAATGAAACTAATTCTTTTGAATCAGGGCTCTAATACTATGAAATCACAGTATAATGAAACTAATTCCTATGAATTGCATTCTTCAATTTACAAAAAAAATATATAACTTGAAAACAAAATAGGAAAACAATTACCTAAAAGCTAAACCAGGAAACTATCAACTAATTTACAAAATAAATAATAAATAAACAACAAAACAAGAACAAAAGTAAAGACTGAAAAGTTTGACGCTTAAATTCCCTGAAGTATGGGATTCTCGTCTACTTGCCAATAAAGGCATCTTGAATGTTTTTTGGAGCTTGTATGCAATCAATTATTGTGGTAAAGACAATGCCTTTTGGCACTTCTATATTATCAATTGTTGTGGTATAGACCCTGAACTGTCTATCTATTGTCGTGGTAAAGGCGATGTCTTTTGGAACTTCTATGCAATCAATCATTGTGGTGAAGGCCCTTAACAGTCCCTATGGAGACAATTCAGCCTCGAACTGTGGAGACAATTCAGAATATGTTATTTAATTAGAAATAAGATGTTTAACACAAGACCTTCCCTCTTTTTGAATAGCGATTGGGACATCCAACTTGGTTTGAATTTACCCAAAAAAAAAACAAAGGGGACATCCAATTGACTATGATGGGTGATCTTTGGCCTTCTCAACCCCAAAAGCTACCTCAAAAGATGAGATGTCTTCTCACACTTTAGCACCTTGCTTCTTCCACTTCCAATGTGGGATTGCCCAACAATATCTCCCTCACATCGGGCCATTGGCTAGAACTCCTCATTGACTAGATTTCCCGTAGACTTGGACTATTGGGTAGAGTTGTTGTAATCTGGCTCTAATACCATGAAATGACACAAGACTTCGGGGTGAATAACTCTTTCAATAATCTCATTATTTCTTGGGATATAAATACAAGATTAACTTCCTAAATTAGGATTCCTCTAATCTGGGATTCTTCCTACTAGCTTTCCAGCACATGCTTTAATTTTTTAAAATAATTATTTCTGGGGTTAGAGACTGTCATTTTAGGGAGTTGTTGATTTTGTAGGATTTGCTCATTACAGGTGATTGTCAATATAAGCAACTTTGTTAATAAATTTTAAGAATCAGTTATAATGAACTGAAGTATGGATCCCTGATTAGTCTTGTTGCCTCCCTTTTGTCTGCTGAGGAGATGTTCAGGTTGCTCTTTACA
This sequence comes from Anacardium occidentale, assembly GCA_026122585.1. Classification (NCBI taxonomy): domain Eukaryota; kingdom Viridiplantae; phylum Streptophyta; class Magnoliopsida; order Sapindales; family Anacardiaceae; genus Anacardium; species Anacardium occidentale. The sequence goes on along the minus strand of JAJEJH010000348.1, from coordinate 122,196 downwards.
GGTGATCAGTTGAAATCACAGGAATCTTCTGTACTCAGAGACTCAAGTACCTGTTTGTTTACTTGTCAATTCTTGAAAAAGATTTTGTGGCTTTGCATTCTGTGATTTCGAGCAGCAGTAAATTTATGCATTCATTTGCTATTTGTAGGAATCATCCAGTACTTACGAGCTTGTAGAAGTGAGCACTGGTGGAAAATTGAGCAGGCACAATGTACATGTTCAACAACTTGGCCCAGAAACAATAACAGAGTTGTCCACATTTCATTTGTCCATCACTGATCAAACACAAGATTTACATAGTAGCCTAGTCTTGGATTATCCCCGAGGTTATTCTCGACAACTTCACAAGTGTATTGTGGCCCATCCTCAAGGGCAAGCAGTTTTTGATGGAAATGTAAAGGTCAAGAGGTAATTTTTTCCGTATCCCTTTTTATTGTAAGTTTTGTACTTGGTAACATCATTTTATCATGTGCCTTATTTCATATAATCGAGGTATATGATCAGATTGCTGTTTATCAACATCTCTATTTTCTAGTTTAGAAGTTACAAGATCGATACTAATTTGTAGGTTGAGAGGCTATGACTGATTTTATCTAGTTATTAATCCATGATCTTGCTTACATATATTCTGTGGATATTTGTAAGAATGTAAGTTTGCATATTAGTTTGTGGTTTTCATAGCTCCACTTCAATTATGCAGATATGCCCAACAAACGGATGCTGGGCAACTGACAAGAAGCCTCCTCCTCGAACCTCATGCAACTGTAAATGTCAAGCCTAACCTCCAGATTATTGCTGATGACGTTAAGTGCTCCCATGGAGCCGCTATAAGTGACCTAGAAGACAGCCAACTCTTCTACTTTCTATCACGGGGTATAGACAGAGAAACAGCTAGAAAGGCTCTTGTGTTTTCCTTCGGAGCTGAGGTGATTGGGCGGTTTCCTTACCCATGTATTCGAAAACAAGCTGAGAGTCATGTCAAACAATTATTGGAAACCAAATATGATAGTTCTTCATAACAAGTCTGGTCATAGATGGTACATATATTTGATTTTGTTGTTAAAATATTTTTTCATTGTTCAATTGAATAATACTTGGGATTAATTACACAATTCAGTCATACTGACCCGTTAGCCCGATTTTGGTTCCCATGCAATACAGAAAAATGAATGGAAGAGATTAGAAATTGTCAGAATATGAAATGGAATGGAATTTATATGTATTTGATTCATTTGTTTTAGTATTGTCATTATTTAACAGAAAACTCTTTACACTTGCTATTGCAACTGTCAATTTTTTTTTATTTTTTTTTATGGTGTTATGAACTTGTGTTGTTGGATACTGAAAAAGTTAAGCAGCGATCGAGCTTGCAACTAGTTTTTCTTCCCATGAAGTATAGCTAATGAAACATATTTTTCTAAATTTATGTTTGATTTTCTATTGTGGGATTTAAGTTTAATGGCCTACTCTTGTGATGATCTTAGTCCCATTTAAGATTCCAACTTTGGAGAAGTTACAGAAAGCTCCTGCAGTAATTCAATCTTGTGTTTTCGTTTTGTGAAGTTGAGTTTTTACTTTGTATGTTCAATAAATAAGTGGAGAGGAGACTGCTAAATCATGGCATTATTATATGCTCATGCCTTTGCCCAGTGACTGAGTCTCATTTCATGGAAAATATAAATCTGAATAACGAGGGTGAGTGGAGAATATTCCCATCTTGGTTCTCTTATCCCACATCGGTTGTTTACAACAAATTTTCTCCTTTTATAAAAACAACTGAGAGCGGTTTGTTGGTGTGTTCGTAGAAAGGAGAGATGGTTGGCATCTCCCCTGACAGGGACGGGAATTGTCTTCGGACATTCTTGTTACCACACATCCGGTTAAGGCTGCCCACCATCGGTGGATCTCTAACCCATTTTTTTGCTGTTTCTTGCTGGACTCTTATATATACAAATATGAATTAAGATAAGGTCTGACGAAAATATCACCCTACGCTTTACTCACCGCCACTATTTACATATCTAAGATATTTTCAAAACCCTGAACCTCGTTTTCTCTTTTTCCTTCACTCATGGCCGCTTCTCTGTCCACATTTCTGGATGTACATTTGGTAATACCTAAATTAGATACAAGGAAACCCTCTTTCTTCGCCAAACCACAGAGAACTCACCCTGCTGTAAAATTCAGTGTTTCTTGCGGCTCCTTAAAGGTTCCAGCAAAGTCTCAAAATGTACCAGACTCTCCAAACCGCAACACTCCATCTTTGTCTGAGCAACTCAAGCCTCTCTCAACAACCACTCTTTCTCCCACCAAGATTGACCAAACCTATCTCTTGTCCAAGCCAAAGTCCACCTGGGTTAACCCCACCAAGCCTAAAAGGTCTGTGCTTTCACTTCAGAGGCATAAGCGCGCTTCTTACTCGTACAATCCTCAGATTAGAGAGCTGAAACTGTTTGCACAAAAGCTCAATGACTGTGACAACTCGGAAGATGCTTTCTTGGCTGCTCTGAATGAAATCCCAAACCAACCCTCCAGAGAAAATGCTCTCTTGATACTCAACAGCTTGAAATTTTGGCAAAAGGCTTATCTTTTTTTTAATTGGATGAAGACTCAGAATTTGTTTCCTATGGAAACTATATTTTACAATGTTACCATGAAGTCTTTGCGGTTTGGGAGGCAGTTTCAGCTCATTGAGGAACTTGCTAATGAAATGGTAAGCAATGAAGTTGAGCTTGACAACATTACTTACTCTACTATCATTACTTGTGCTAAAAGATGCAATCGTTTTGATAAAGCTATAGAATGGTTTGAAAGAATGTATAAAACTGGTTTGATGCCTGATGAGGTTACATATTCTGCCATTTTAGACGTTTATGCTAAATTAGGTAAAGTTGAGGAAGTGTTGAGTTTGTATGAGAGAGGGGTAGCTACTGGATGGAAACCTGACTCCATTACATTTTCTGTGTTGGGGAAGATGTTCGGGGAAGCAGGAGATTATGATGGTATTAGGTATGTTTTACAAGAAATGAAATCTTTAGGTGTGCAGCCTAATTTGGTTGTATACAATACATTGTTAGAGGCAATGGGCAAGGCTGGGAAGCCTGGTTTGGCTAGGAGTTTGTTTTATGAATTAGTTGAATCAGGCTTAACCCCAGATGAGAAAACTTTAACTGCCCTTATCAAGATTTATGGGAAGGCTAGGTGGGCTAAGGATGCTTTAGAATTGTGGGAGCGAATGAGGGAGAATAAGTGGCCGATGGATTTCATTTTATATAACACATTGTTGAATATGTGTGCGGATATTGGATTGGTTGAGGAAGCAGAGAAGCTATTTGAGCACATGAAACAGTCGGAAACTTGCAAGCCAGATGGTTATAGCTATACAGCAATGCTGAACATATATGGGAGTGCAAGGAAAGTTGACGAGGCAATGAATTTGTTTGAAGAGATGTCTAAGCAAGGGATTGAGATCAATGTGATGGGGTTTACTTGTTTGATTCAGTGTTTGGGAAAGGCTAGGAGGATTGATGATTTGGTGAGAGTGTTTGATGTCACTGTAGGATCTGGCGTTAAACTGGATGATAGGCTTTGTGGGTGTTTGCTGTCTGTTGTGGCCCTGTGTGAGAACAGTGAGGATGTTGATAAGGTCATTGCATGTTTGCAGCAAGCTAATCCAAAGTTGGTTGCCTTTGTCAAATTGATCGAAGATGAGAAAATCAGTTTTCCGATCATCAAGGAGGAGTTTTCAACTGTCATTGGGGACACGGCTGTTGAGTCTAGAAGACCCTTCTGCAATTGCTTGATAGATATTTGTCGAAATAGAAATCTCCATGGGAGAGCACATGAGCTACTCTATTTAGGAACCTTGTTTGGGCTGTACCCTGGCTTACATAACAAAACTGTGGATGAGTGGAGTCTAGATGTGCGATCACTCTCCATTGGTGCAGCTCAAACCGCACTTGAAGAATGGCTGGCAACTCTGGAAAAAACAGTTGTTCGTGAAGAGGTTTTGCCACAGGTGTTTTTGGCTCAAACCGGCACAGGAACTCACAAATTCTCACAAGGCTTGGCTGCAGCCTTTGCATCTCACTTGGAGAAACTTGCAGCACCATTTAGGCAAAGTAAAGAAAGAGATGGTTTTTTTGTGGCAAGTAAGCAGGATTTAGTTTCATGGGTGCAATCAAGAATATCTTCATCTGCTTTGACTGAAGAAGTGCCGAGTTAATTGTAAAATCACATTGGCCTTTCTTTAATACCTACATGTTGAAATTATAATTTGTAGTTGTAAATTTTCTCACTAAATTAAAGTCATAAACAGATTTCTACACAAGGGATCTGAAAATGAAATTCCAACCTTCTGAACTGCATTGGTGGAAATCCAGCTTCAAAATTACAGATGCTCACCCTTTCGTTAGAATGTGCTCATAGTTTAAGTATAACTGTAACCCCCCCTCCCCCTGCCAACCAAACTACAAACTGTTTCTTTTCTTTTCTTTTTCTCTGCCTTGAAGGAAGACACCTTGCAATGTTAAGAACCTCCATCTATGCGAATCTCTAGGTAAAGCAATGTCTAAAAGAAAATATTTAAAAATGAAAACTAAAAGAGTTCTTTCTTATCCTTTTTGTCCCTAAGAGCATTTTCCAACAACCCTTCCCATTTATCTTTAATCCTGAACTGAATTTTCAGCCATCTACTAAACTCTTGATGACTACCTAACATTAGTCTGCCTTTGTCATTTGAACTTCTCCCTATCAACTGTATGCTTTGCTGTAAGACCCAAATGCACTTATCGAACCAATGAAAAATGGATCAGCACCTCAAATTTTCCAGAGCACTTGCAGGAAACTTGAAGCAAGAGTTGAAACTTTCAGAAAGGTGATTACCACCTAATCCTGAAGATTTCATATGTATTTTCCTGATGACTTCCAAATTCTTCCTTCAAGTGAAACCACCATAACAGTAACATCATCATGGTATTTTCTGCGATCTCCTTGAGGGATGTCTAGTAGCTCATGTAAATCCATTCCTGCAGAAAAACTAACCATTCAGAATCATAATCACAAGACCATATGGGAGAATCAAGTGAAAATTTTAATGAAGTCAGATAATTAATAATATTAAGAAGATAAGAAATCTGTTATGGTGCAGGAGAAAACTACTAAAATTTATGACAGAACATTCACATTGAGACATAGTGACAAAAGTGCTCAGTATTGAACATCGAAAAGGCTCTGATACTAACCGTGCAAGAAAAACCCTAACTTTCAGAGGATAATCCCATAATCACTTTTCCACATTTAGCAAAACTGAATGATTATTAGCATATTAAGAAAATTAAGAAAAAATCAGAGAAGAAAAAAAATTTTACCAGCCTTGTCAGCTGCATGGAAGAGCAGCTCCTCTATCAGGTGCTGTGCAGGATCACCATCTGGAAACTTCTCCATGAAACTCTCAACATTTGAAACCACTTCCTGATTGGTCAGATACTGATATAAGCCATCTGATGAGAGGATCAAAAATTGATCTCTTGGGCAGAGTCTATGATGACGAAGAGAAGGCGTGCAGGATATGTATGGAGCAGTGCCAATATACTCATTTCGAAACATTTCCAATAACGCATCATTGAACTTGGGCTGCACCAAGATGCCATGAGATTATTGAGCAAATTTTAAACACAATGCTGGATAAAACAGTACACTGAAAGCTTCATCAATTGAAAAAATGAAACATAAGAGTAATGCTCAAGTGAGGTTTTGTTAGAACAAGAATGCATATATGAGTGAAGCACTAGCAAAATTAGTAATGATATTCTAGTGATTCATTAGAGAAAGGAAACATTTATGAGTGAAACATCCAAAAAATCAATAATGATATTTGGTTGGCTCACATGGCGCATAGCATGCAACAGAGATGATATATTTATGCATTGATAAAATTGATCTGCAACTTGAACAATTTCCAGTGCTATATACAGCATTTCCACTATCACAAAACTTCTAGAAAGATATCCCAAAATGAACTAGGATAACCCTTCAAAAGAAATGAAAACAGAACAGAGAAAAGCACATAGAAATTCAGATTTTAACCATTTACTACAGGCTCTTAAAATTTAATTTTGCAACTTCCCTATTTTTCCTGCATATAGAAATATCATCAAAAGTATTTTGATTTACACAATTGATTATCTGTAAAAGCCAATGTGTGTCTTATCCATATGCCATAATGATGCACATTGTGAGGATATTATTTACTAGAGCACAGCAGGCAATGAGCACTTATAAAGAAGATATATGCTATCGCGATGTGCAAATCACCAATCAATTATACTTTCATCAAGCAGAATTACTTTCCATCGGAAATCCTTGCAGCAAAAAGTTATAGCAAAAGATATATAACAAACCTTTTTCAGAAATCCAGCTCCAAATGCTCTGGTGACCTTAAGACGGCCTTTGACTCTATCATTGACAATACTTTGGGTATCATCAGGGTGTTCATTCTTTATTCTTATGATTTCCTGCAAACATCAGTGCAAACCAAAGTTCTAAACAAATATAAATCACTTCTTGTATTTAATAAGACCATACAGTATTAAAATAATCATACTTGGAGAAGGGCCAGCAAGACAGCCAGGGAGGAGAACAAAGGCAAGTGGATTGAATATTTTATCATTAATGAAAATATACATTCTAAGTGCAAGAACACATTTGGGGTCAGACACTATCATCTTAATCCGAAGCAATCAATCCATTAAAGTTGAAACTTCACAGAAAAACCAAATGTTATCAACAAACTTCATTGTCACCAAGTCACCATAAATAGTCTGCAATAACCACCGGCGGACTCAAAATTTATAAAAAAAAAAAAAAGCCCCACAAACCATTTTGGTTCAATATCATGCATACATAGGGTCTGCAAACATTAGTGTTTGGGAAAACATGAATGCTTATGTGAGAGAGAAGCAGCAAGAAATAAAAAAAAAAAAAAAAAAAAAGAAAATGTAAAGTTTATTACAGCAATGACCCTGATACATCAAGAAAGTTATATAGTGCTCATCATGTTTCCAGTATACAAACAACTTCTCAGGCTTCCTAATGAACAAAAGACCGAACTCCACTACAAACAAAGAAAGAAAGCAAAACTGTAATTTGATTAATTTAATCTAGAAAGATTCACCATAAAGAGATCAATGAAGCATAATCCTTCCTCTCCACCCGTCAGAAAAACAAATGAAAATGAACAACACAAATAATTGAGGCTGCCTGGCTGCCAGGCATGTATGATGTGTAACATTCAAGTATCATCTGAAGTACTTCAATAATACTATGTACAATTCTCAAAACCCAGACCTTTATAATAGAAGATATGCCATAGATTATAGATGCACTTAAGTTTCAAAGATGCACTTAAGTTTCAAGCATGCACTACTTCATTCCAATAGTATCCATGTAAAACAGTACATAGCATACTTTTAATATAATGTTGAAAAGTTACTGGAATATGCTAAATCAGAAAATCATACATGGCTTACTGACTTGCATCCTCCGACACTACACAAACCAAGTAGTAAATCACTGCATATATCTTGGCACAGAAAATACTTCTACAGATAATAATAAATCTAAGTACAGCATACTGGACCAGACACTACCATCCATTAACATACCCCCCCAAACTACAGATGTCTAAAAGATAGGATGTCCACAAGGTAACAAGTCTTCCAGGATAATCACAACTTTAGATTCACCAGATTACATGTCTGGGTGGATAATACAATGCAAAATACCTATGACATCACCTAAGGGAATCAATCATCTGATGGAAATATACTCAATGACTAAGACAATAATAAATTCATACTTTTGGGCACATTAATAGAGTTCAAACACTAATCATACCCACCTTCTATAATTACAACAATATTATACAATAGTCCAACTATAAACAGATCCACAGACTACATCATTAAACTATTAACAGCAAAAAGCCTGTACAATGACAAAGGATTTCCTAATGTTCTAGACATTCAGAACAGTCTGAAACAAATTAGCTTCAAACACCCAACATGTGTTACCCAAGTCATGAGATACAAGATTGTTACTACATAATTGAACCATAAAGCCAATACCAAAAAGCTTTTTTCAGCCAAAAGTCCTTCCACCTTCCATTAATAAACTGTCCTTCCTTATCAGAGCCACCTTCAGCATTAAGGTTTGATATAGTCAGAGACTGTAACAAAAATTTTTGTACACATTTCTTATCCTCTGAACTCAAAAAAATGCATGAGGCATTCAAGCTTGATTGCAATAATTAAACAGAGATGTTTTCACAAATCAAAGTTTCTACAACTATAGATTATGAAGTTCTTGTCTTCCCAACCACATGCATCCTTTTAAAAGCTGATTTTAGGATTTCAAAACACCCAAATATACATTGTAGCCTGATCTCTCATCACAAACACTCTTTCATGAAAACTTTTAACAGTTATCATTTATCATCTTAAAGGTCTTAATAAGATTATGATCAAAACCCAGCCAATTATTCCACCAAAAACCATCAAAAACACAAACAATAAAGAAAATGGAAATACTTTTTATTGATACTGGTTTACAATGGATAAACTAATAATTCAAGAAGTGAAGGTCTCCTACATCTGGCCATTTGAATTATGATTTCAATTTCATTATTTTTTAATCCCATCATAATCTTACGATAATCTTTAATTATGATTTCAATTGCATTATTTCCTTGTATTATTTTATAATCCTATCAGATTATGACATTACATCAGATGCAGGTCAACCACTTTAGTAATAAAATTATATTATAACATAACATTCAAAATTTTCCTAGAAGATGCTCCAAACCCCTTGTGGTGGTAGTTGAAGACTAAGTATAAGAATCATAGAGGATCTGTTTCAAGGAATGCAATATATCTTAGATTATTTAAGTAACACTGCCAACAAGAATATGTAGACCCATGTAAATAAGTGCTGATAAAAAGCAGAAAAATGCACTCAAAAATTTGTACACTTTAAGTTCTAAATCTATGGTAGTCTACAGAGAAGAATTCCAGATAACAGAAAAACAACGTTGCTCCATTGCTTCTTGTCAGCTTAATAAAACAGTAAAACCTGAGGGTATTGCATAGATACTGGGAAAAACTAAGCTCATCTAATAAGTATACAAATTTCTGAATCAGCATTCCCTAACAATTTTAAACACCAACCTGTTTAGAAGGAATAATAAGAGTTGGTATGCATCCAAACACACAAAGCTCAGAGACACTAAGCGTCAAGATCAATTCTAAAAAGAGCATGTTATCAAACAAAACGAACCTACCAAACACTAAGAAGCAAACAGCATGTTCACAGAGAACTTTACATTAATTAATTCAACTGAATATCATGACGTAACAGAACCGTGTAAATGAGAACTAAGTAATGAATTTATGAAATGTAGAACAAAACAATTATTGAGTATGAAAGATTTCAAACACTAACTTCTTCAATGCTGGTGCTGTGATCAGTCGAAAGCTGCAATGCAGTCAATTTCATTTGTTGGGCAGAAGCCTCATTTGTCCTCGCCTGACTTCCCCTTTCATCCTGTGCCACTGCCAATTCCTCAACTATACCATCCATACTTGACCCATTGTCCCCAGGCCCCTTCATCCCTACACTACATCCAACTGCTTCAGGCTGATACTGAGCAACAATTGCCCTACTATCACCCACATTCATCACATACACATCCTCGTCCCTCATCAACACAACCAATAAACACGAACCCATCAATGCTAGCTCTGGATTCGTTTCAAGAACCTTATCTGTCATATCCAAGTATGCAAGCTCAGTCAATTCTAGAGCTCGGGACATTGCCGTCAAAACCAATTCATGATCAACCGGGCCCTCTTTTCTCTTCTTTCCACTCTTCACAACCTTCTCCTCTACTTTGTTCTCATCTACTCCAACCTTCTCTTTCTCCTCCAGTCCAAACCTCCGAGGAAACAATGATTTCCTCCCATAACCAACCTCCTTATTCTTTGCCAATAACCCTTGTTTCAACTTTGACAATAACAACCATCTCCTACTAGCAGCCAAGCTCTCCTTGTTGACACTAATGGCATCATCCACCGAAAATGCAAACCTCTCTGACCCAGAAAGGTCCAGTCCATCTTCAGGGTCCTCCTCGGCCAAAAATTCCCATAATCTCCTCCTCCTATTATCAGTTCCCTCAGAGTCGAAAGTCACTCTTTTAGCTCTCTCTCCCTCTTTCATTTCAACTTCATTACTTAAAACTACTTGGTCAATTTTAATTTCAGTTTCCTGCATATTCTCGTCATTAGCATTCTTTACTTCATTATGTGGCTCCTCAATGTCCCAAAATAAACCTTGTAACTCACTATAAACAGCTCTATAAAGATTACCCATCAAAAATTCGGGTGCGTCCGGGCCATTGAAACCATCATAAATTCCAACAAATAACCACCCCTGCTCTTCGGATACCACCACGTGCACACGATCTTCACCCGCCTTCCCCAGCGCCCATTGAACATTATCGTTGTCCCTCTCATTTCTTACCACCTCCGCAGCATCACCATCCAAGTTGTTGTCATGGTGACTGTGGTTTCCGTCCTTTCTAGAAACGAAATTCAGCACCGGAACCACCCACGGACGTTTCTTCTCGTAAAACGCTCTTCGGATTCCCGAAATCCCCAAAATGCTCCTCTTTTTCTTCCTCTTTACGCAAATGCCACCGAGCGGAGCAGAGAAATGGACATGGCCACCGGAGTCGGAGCACCCGGTGTTCGGGTCTAGAGGGCCCGACAATGCACCGCTCTCCAGCGGGCCAGACAAGAAGAACGGGCCCCGCTCGGAGGCGTCGTAAGCACCACCACGTGGCACCGGCTGGAGAGGTAACGCACTAAACGACGAAGTACTTTCGAAACCACTAACATTCACAATACTGCTCTTCACACCATAACCACCGGTAAACGTAGTCTCGGTGGCATCATCGTAAATATTATCAAGGTGGAGGACAGTTCTAGGAGTAGAAGTATTAGCACTGACCGAAGCTCCCGAAATGGCCTTAAACCCTGTCTCGGGCAGCGGTCCACGTTGTCCAGGGCCGGAGGAGCTGCTCGGAGAGAAACGGAGAGAGTGTGAAGGAGAAAGAAAGCGATCGGAAGGAGTTGGCGAGACGAAACGGTTAGACGATCGAACGTAGCAGAAGGAGTGTCCAAGAGTCTCATCCAACGGCTCAGACGAAGTAAAGATCAGGTCGGGTTGGTTCGTCGTCCGGTTAGTTGGATTAACCGGTTTGACACAAGGGAAGAGGTAAGAAAGTCCACTTCCCATCACATTTAATTCACACCCCCTCCGTTTGGTTGCCTAGAAAAAAATTTTAAAGAGGTTAAGTATAAGGTTTCTTCTGTTTTCCGGCAAAGTTTTAAAAAAAGAAAAGAAATTAAAAAGAAAATTAAACAAAAAGAAAAGAAAAAAGAAAAAGAAAGTAACGAAGACAGAAGGGAGGGGGAGAGAGAGTGAGGCAGAAGAGTGCTTTTTATATGTCAGGTTTCAGCTGAGTCGACAAATTTTTATAGCGAGAGAGAGAGAGTGTGCGTTTTATTTTTTTATTTTTTTTTATGTTGTTGTTGAGGATTACACTTGGCATTTTGTAGAGGGAAAGAGACCACGTAAGATGCCAGGTCAGATTGGGACTCTGAATGACTGAAAAGTCCATGATTGGCTTTAAAGGAAAGAAGTAGGGTAGGGTCAAAGTGGGAAACAAAGGTTGAATAAAGAAACGAGTTTTTATTTCAGGTTTACTTTTGTCGTCTGCCCTGTTTGGTCAATGGAACTCCCTGTTTGAAACCACCCTTTGTTTTTCTTTAATGCTATATTGACAATAATGCCCTCAGATACATGATTTGAAGTTAATGCAGATTAGAGCTATCATGTGTGTATATAGGTACGAATATTCAGTAGTATAATTGTGGGCGATTTGGAGAATTCGAAGTTACCTAAAATGGAAATGGGCGGACAAACCAAGGGGCTCAGGGAAATAACCTGAATCCAGCTGAAAAACAAAACAATTTGGACCAACTCCCACTCAGACTCCAAGTCTTCGGCTGCACCCCAAATCCCACCTATGACTCGGCTCGGTTTTCACTTGCCATTTTTTTTAATATATTATAATTATTATAATATATATTATATTCCATGGATTATTTGCAGAAACAGTTCTTCATTTTGACAAAAAAAATTTTTTTTTTTTTTCATTATGAACAAATATAATAAATATTTGAAGTCCATACCACTAAGACTTTATATACATAATTTTATTTATATATATAAAATCAAATTAATAATTGATTATCATATATTTAGGATAATTTATATGAATAAGATATTTGTGAATTATAATTATATTTTTATATTATTTAATTTATAATCTTAAAGTCAATAGGATTAGTTTTTTAATTATTGGAATAAAATTTGTTGGTACAACATTGTTCATGTTTTATATTTATAATGTAAAAGCTAAAATATTAGAAAGTAATCAATCTTGTAAATTTTGATTATTTATAATTCAATAATCATAAACCACACAAAAATTAATAATTGATTATGTAATTATAATTTCATTAGTATAAATTGTGTTAATCAAGTACTATAAATTAACGACAAAATATTTGATAATTAATATATATCATCATTAATTATAATTATTTATGGTAAAGTTTTTGTCACGTACATTTACGCAACAAAATTAATAATTTATTTTTATTATAAATAAATTATAATAACATTTAAGTCCAAAATAAAATTTAAAAAAAAAAAAAACCCACTTTGAGTTGGTTGAGGATATAAAGTGAGGGATTGGAGGATTCCTATTGCTATGATTGAAAATCAGTGAGAAAAGGTTTAGAGGTGTTTAGAAAAAGTCAATTATTTATGTTTAGGCTTATTTAATAAAGATGATTTCTTAAAAATTGTGATATATTAAAAAACTTTAATAAATTATAATAATAAGTGAAAACACCTAAAATATTTCAATGGGGCAACTGAAGATCAATCATTTTGATTTGAAATGTTGATTGTATAGGGATTCTATCAGAAGATTGAGAGAGAGAGAGGCCTTTCAATTTTCAACTACCAACATCCTAATTGGTAAATGTTCAAATCAACTTTATCACCTTTCTTCCACACAATTTAACAGAAAATTTAATAATTAATGTGACAAGTCAAGGTTTTATTTATTTATTTTCATGGCTACTTTTGTGCTTATCATTATGGGAGAACCACCCCCTTCCACCATTTCTTTGTTGAACTAACAGCTTCACCCCCTTTTAAGTCGAAACACAATCCCAATCGAACCTTTAAATATAATTATCGTTGAATTACATTATTTTAATGTAATTATAATTGAAATCGTACCGAAATATTGCAATGAAGTTAAAGGGGTATTGATCATTGAGGTTTCATTTAACCACCAATTTTCTAATTGAAGCCTACAAACGAAGAAGAAATCGCTAAAAAGTGTTAAAAATGTAAAATTAATTATAAAAATATTAAATTTTTAATTTTGTTATATTTTTTAACTTTTAAGATACAAGAGGGAAAATTTTTTGTCTTTGAATTTACTCTCATTCATTAAAATAAAAAAATAAAGTTGGGAAACAATTGTTCTTCAATTGATTATGTTGGGGGTAATTTCGTCATTTAAGACCAGAAAATGGGCCGAGTGAAAGACATGTGGTTTGACCTAGACAGGCCCAAACCTGAAACTGAGAGGAGAGAGGGTGAGAGAATGACGATCATACCCTTGGGGTATTTTTTCCACGTTGCCAGGTGGAGGATTGACAGAGACCATGGTCTGAATAGTCAAAACGCAGGAATTACTCGTCGTCGTAATAAGAAAACAATAAAAATCTCTCTCCTTCCCAGGAAAATAATAAATCCTGGGAAGTGGAGAGGGGAGAGAGAGCCTTTCTTTGACACTTTTTTGAAAAAATCCCGCTTTAATAATTAAAGACCGAAATAAATAAAAATATGAAGGCGGGAAGAGGAAGATGCCGATGCCTCGCCAACTGCAAGTCAAAGAGTTTGTTGGTTTCCAGAAACCCCCACATTCTTTTCCTTTTTTTTTTTTTTTTAAATTGTATTTTACATTATCGCCTCATTTCGTTATTATCAATTAACCAATTCAAATTGATTTGGAAAAAAAAATAAATCAAACAATTAAAAATGAAACAATTTCAACGTAACGGGACCCACGTAGCATATTATATTTTATCTTTCAAAATTTGAAAGATAAAATATAATTTTAATAAAAAATAAAAATAAAAATAAAAACGCATCAATCTTTTCGGGATTTAATATTCTGTTGTTTGTCGTAGGAAAAATGAAATGTTGGGCGAGGTGGGGCCAAACAAATCAGACGGTCAACACATGTGGGCTCCAGTCGAGTGATTGGACCCTTGATTTTGATTTTTTGTCGGATTCCTTCTTAAGGAAAATAAGGCAGAAGAGATTATTCCATTACAATCCTAATTACCAATGTTTTGTTTTTTTTTTAATTTAGAAACTTATACTAAAATCTCAAAAAAAAAAAAAAAAAAGGCATAACTTCAAGTACAAAAAATTATCAAATCCAAGTATTATTTATTTATTTATTTATTATAAGAATATTACAGAACTCCCATGAGTTTTGCATATTTTTTAAAATTTAATTTATACTCTAAATTTCAAACTAAAATGCTAAAACTTTGAGGGGAGGGTAGTTGTAAGATTTTAAACTAGGGGGTTTACAAGATTTTAGTAACATTTTCGAGGGTGTACTTGAAAATATAAAAAAATAAAGATTTTCCAAAAGTTCAGCGTTCCTAATCAAATTTTATATCGCGGGGGACTATTTGTAGGAATTTAAAGCTAACAAGAGTTTGGAAAATTTTAAGGGGTTAAATGTTGAAATTCACAAATTTGGGATGCCTGATATTTGTAAATTTTGACATTTTCAATATGCTAAAAGCATGAAAACTCATAATTTTTGAAGTTTTGGGTTTTCAAAGGCTATTGGTAGATTTTAATGCTAAGGAGGGTTTATGCCATGTTATTGGCGGCAAATGTAACATTTTAAAGTTAAGGAGTATATATGATCTTACAAAATTTTTAATTTTTTTTATAGAATAAACCACATTACCATTGTAAAATCAATCAAACTAATAGAACTTGTTATGTAAATTCAATACGAAGGTCAATGGATGATGATGAAGGATAACACCAAGACTTACATGCGAGAAAAAAATATAATTAAATTCCATCCGATCATGACGTATGATGGAATGGTAGAATTGCTTTGCATATTAACGTTAGGCGATATACTATCCAAAATACCATGAAGCTTGACAACATCATTAATGTACTATGAGTTAACTTGTACGAGACACATTCTTACATAATTATGTTTTTCTCTATGTCATATGTATTGGGAATTTAGACAATTCAAAATATAGTAAATTTAGGTGATCGAAATTTTACCATAAATGTTATAATTTAATGTTAACGTTAACCTAAATACTAAACTTTAAAAATTAATAATAAACCCTAAACCCTAAATTTTAATTTAAAACCTTAATCCATTAACCTTAAACCTTAACTTTAAATTATAACTAAAAATTCAAACCCTAAACCCTAAACCTTAACCTTAACTATAAATTTTATATTCTAACCTTAAACTTTAAACTATTAATATCAACTATAAACTTTAATTTTAATTGGAAACACTAAAATATAAACTTTAAATATTAAACCCTAACCCTTGACCTTTATCATAAATGTTAGATCCTAAATTTCAATTTTAAACCTAAACGCTAAATGCTAAACTTTCAACTTTAACTCTAATAATAAATATTAAACCCTAAAATTTAACAATAAACATGACGGGGAGATGTCACTATGCTCAACAAGGTAATAAAAATTTTAGTAGTTTTTAGTTTTCTTTTCTAGTTGGAAGCAAAATTTTGTGAGGAAATTCAAAGAAAAAAAAAAAGTAAGTAACACACAAATAAACAAATTAGAAAATCATCCAAAGATTTATGGGTAATTACTAAAAATTAAGCAAAATAATATATTTCGCTTAATTTCACTCTATTATCACAAAACTTACACTAATATTAATAATAAAACAAACCCCCATAAGTTAAAAAATTTTCAATTACTTCTAAAAAATTTTGCATATGTCTCTCATGCTAAGCTTTTATTAAAAAAAACCTGAAATTTCACACTATTGTGAAATCTATCTTGCATATATCCCTCATGCTAAGCTTTTGATATATGAATAATTTATAATTATATAAGCTGAAGTTTTATTGTGATTTTTCTTGATAGCGTTAATTTTGGCCACATAATTTTTTAAGGTCGCACATACACTCTCAAATTATATGTTTTGGTGTTACATGGCACATTATCTAAAACCCCTTATCTTTTTCTTTATCGCTAATGTCCTAATTCCAAACTTTGATGTTCAGTGTTGAGCAATGTTGGTAAGGTCGTGACTAACATAGGTGGAGCAACCATGAAAACAGTTGATGGCAACCAAAATGGCAATTGGGTTTGGCAAAAACTGGTGGGGAAGGAGTAGATTTAGGTTGTGGTGATGCAGGGGTGATAGCAAGATCAATGGAGGAAGGGGAGCTTGGGGTAACGACAGTAACTTGGCAAAAAATGAAAAGTGAGACGATATAAAAGAGACAGTCACATGCAATCAAGTCACTACTTTAATGTTAAGATGATGTTTGAGAGAGCACAATAAAGGAAATGTGATCTTGGTGAATGTTATTGTGGAGGAAATATTGAATGACTAAGTTGGTAGTAAAGATAAGAAGAAGTTATAAAGTTAAGTGTTTCCATTAGTTTTTTGTTTTATTTATAGATAGAGGTATCTTAATTGAAAACCCTTTAATTTACGTGTAACAAAGGGTTAATCCTTAAGGAGTTGGTTATCTTGTATATATCCTTTAAAATGTGATTATTCTAATTAAAACCCCTTTTAAATTTTAATTAGTGTAGAAAAATGGTTTAATAAGATTTTTCCAACCGCAAAATTTTGGAAAATTTTTTCTTTAATATTGTTTTTATTTCATTTATCTAGGAATAATATATTCACTCGATATTTTTATTATTTCTAGATTCAGAAGTATGATTAAATTATGAAAAAATTAATTAAACTAATATAATTTTGTTGGGTTAAATGGTAGTAGACAACATTTTACAGATTATGCAAAGTCAAAATTCGATGTGGTACTCATTTTAGTTTCATCTCTAACCTTAAAAACTCTTTGGTAGAGTATATATATATTTTTTTTCAAAAGATTTTGGAGGGCTGTTTTGTGCCAAATGTTAATGTTTTATATCAAATAACACCCAGAAATTTTAACAATTTCACTTTAGCTTGCCACGCCTATCCCTACCGACTGTGTCTACCTCACCTACCACGCCAACCATGTCTGCTCTACCTAAAACACAACCAAACTTGATTTTGATTAATTTTTTTTTTACAAATTATAACTTAAAATCATATCTGTATTTCACAATAACATAAATTTAAAGTAAATAAATCATTCATAAATTCAAAAATTAACTATAAAAATAACAAAAATTAACGAAACAACAAGGTAAGTTGACCACTTTTACCACTTCTATGATAATTATACCAAAAATTTATATATATTTTTGTATAAAATATAAAAGTAATTCATATAAATAAGGTTAACAATCATTCTTTTAACTGAAAGTAATAATAAATATTAAAAATAGAATAAAAAATAGGTTAAAATTAAAAAATGAAGGGTATGAGTGATTACTCCTACCACTCCTATTGACACTATTTTTTGCAATCGTAAAAATAGAGGACAAATCATGATCTTATTATGTTTCATAAGGAAAAAAAAAACAGTTGGTAGAAAAATACGTTTTCAATCCAACAGTATGACATTTTTATGCTCTCTGAATTGTTTGGCTAAAATTTTTTCTCAAATTCTCAGTCAGTTTCACAGAAATGTCAGGAAGGGGAAAATTAACGGGATAACATTGATTTTGCAAAATTAGGGGGGAAAAAGGGACATACTACCAAACCTTGGGGTTTGGCATAATAAAGGTTCAAACGGTTATAGCCTCGGATAATTTGTATTCATTGACCTCATTTTCAAGTATATTTAAAAAATAATCGATTTGCTGACACAGAACTCTCTCTCTCTCTCTCTCTCTCTCTCTCTATATATATATATATATGCATGCATGTATTGTCTAAAATTTCAAAATTTGTCTCGAACTACATGAAAACTTTCTTTTTCAAATTACTTATAGTCGTTGCATCTCAGTTGGCCCAGAAAAAAATAATAATAAAAAAAGGGAAAATTGAAAGTTTTTAAATTTTTTTGTAGTTTTATTTTACTGATCTGGGGATTTGAATTTAAAACTTGATTTATGATTTTGATTTTGTGAAACCCTGATCTCTGCCTCAGCAATCACAATTTCCTATGATTATGCCACATTAAATCATGATGGTTAAGTGAGAGTAACACAGAAGTGACAAACACTCCAAAGCTTATCACGTCTCAAACCATTCTAAAAACCTCATACAAAGAACATGAAAAATAAATAATGGTGAGGAGAAGAGAGATTGAATCAAAATGTGGGATTTCCAGGATGATGTTGGCATAGTACAAAATCCAGAATCTTCTGATATCAAATATAAAATTTTCTGGGTCTTCTTTTAGGGTCATGATTAACAACAGAGAGATAAAAAGATTTGGGTTTTTCATATCTGAGCCGTGGCATTGCATTCTACCCAGAGAGCACATTCCAATTCCAGTAAGTTGATTACTGATGCTCTCCTGGTAATCCCTGTCTAGTCGCCACAGACCTCCACCACTACCAGGAACAACAAATCTTGAATGACAGTGAAATTTTGAACAGGTTAACATTATCATTATCCATAATTCTGCTACAACAAAAGGCTAATGCTCTCTTTTGTGACCATTCAATGGCCACCGACAAGCGTTGGAAAGACCTTCCAATGGCCGCAAGCAAGGAAATCTTACAGGGTTAACACATCCTACGACTTGAGCAACACAGTTTGTGCCAGCCCAATAAATTACTACTACTTTTGGTAGAGAGGACAGGCTAGAAAAACAAAGATAATAATAACAATAAAAAGCAAAATACTCTCTAGAATTTACAACTAATTCGTTACTGACAAAGAGTAAAGGGTAAGATATGTGCTAATTACTTGGCTCAAGTTGAACTTCTATGCAGTTGTGTATACACTGATATAGTTTCTATGATTATGATCAGAACTGGTGTTTTACATGCTCAAAATTGACCTGCTCGAATGTCTCTATCCAGGCGATCAGCATTAAGGGTCCCAGGAAGCTCTCTGAAATCATCATTAAAGATCGAATATGCGCTGCAAGGATTAAGAACAAAAATAAGTTTCTCCTGGAAAATTCAGAGTGATTGACTGCATTCAACACTCATTTCAATTCAAGGAAAAAAATTGCATACATTAAAAACAGAAAAATAAGTTTCGCCTGGGAAATTTACAGAAACCACGTTGGAACTAAAAGAAATTGATGCATAACCATTTTTATAAGCGACCACTTCAAAAACAAAGGAAAGAATCAAAGAAGAAGAAAAATTAGATGAACACACGGGGTCACTTTGGTATTTCCTCCAACTTCTAGTTTGTTATTAACTATGACAAAAGCAGTTGAACATTTGATAAACCTTGCTTCAGAAGTGTTATTAGTTTTAAAAGCAATGTACATGCATTTGGAAAAAAAATATTGTTTAATGCTAATGACTGTGAACAGTGACTAAAATAAACATACAAAAAAATAAAAAAAGAACTAACACAATGTCTAAATAAACATAGTACAAAAATTGTAAAACCAAATTTGAATAAGTTCTATAATCCATTAACATTATTTCTCACATGATTTTGTAACAACATTAAAACTTCAATAACAATTCATTTATTCAGGAGCATAAAAATTTCCCCGTTAGGTTTATACCTGAGATCTCCAGGTTGCCGCTGTCCAAGATTCATGAAAATGATAGCGAAGGCTGTACCAAGTATCTGAAGAAAAAACCAGTATCAAGGAATTGCAATATCAAATCATTGTCCAACAAATAATCCAGGGAAATGAGATGACATATAGTGCAAAAGACAATGATCATATTAAAGATCGTGTAATAACCTGCAGGCATGAAAATCTAATAAAATGATTCTCCTCTGATCTTTTGAACAAGAATCAGCAATAACAAAGATCCTTTTCTCTTAAGAACAGAAAACAAGAAGATTGAAAAACCACACAGATCAACTCAAACTAAGCTATGTTAACTAGATAACCATAAGAAAGACACAAAGCAAGAATTTTCAACACAAAAGAAAAATGCTTAGTTGCCTTTTCCTTGTTTTCTTTAAATGTAAATTTAGTTTTTTCTAATTCTTCCTAGGCCAAGCAAAGAGCAGACAAACAATTCAGAAAATTGGAAGACAGTAAACCAATAATATATACTGACTTGATATACTTAAAACATCTTAAAACAAAGTAATTATTTGTATTCATTAATAAATAGAAGACACTTACATATAAAGGTCCAAGATCCCATCGATGAGCAATAGGTGCAAAAAGAAACCATAGAATTATAATAACCCACACCTTTAGACTGAATGAGAAAATTGCCATCAGAAGCATATCTATCAAAGAAACATAAAAAGGAAATTCATTAAGCAGATTGCCGTTTTTATATTTTTTTACAATGTACAACAATCTGGAATAATCAGCAGATAGTTTTTTAAATTATAACTTCAATTAAAAGCTTACCAGGAAGCTTTAATTTTTTATGTAGGAAAAAGTAGAGCCTCCTCTTCCACCAGCTTGTTGATTGTGGGAGTTGAAACTTCTAGACATTCAAAAATTGAGGAAAGAGGTTAAGAAAACAATCAAATAGGAGATATTTGAACATCAAAGAGGAATTCAACTTCATGACATCACTAATTCTATTACCAGGTCTAAATCATCATCATCGATATAAGTATCATCTCGAAGATGTTTAGCAGGTGCCTTTGGTTTGACAGCAGCAATCACACAGTCTTGAACATGTGGGTTAAAAAGTAAGATAAATTAATAGGCAAATGTGAACAGACACAAACAAAGCTTTTCTCATAATCTAAAACAATCAACTATAGAAACTGAATATGCTTATAATAACTACGACATGGATCTTCTCTACAGTATAACTTGGTATTTGGTTTCGGTTATGGTATATTGATATATATGACTCAGAGTTAGACAAAAAATTTGATTGTTTGATCTATCAATTATATTTTCTTAATTTATTTTGATTTCCACAAGTTAAATTTGAGTGGCAAAACAATTAAGTTTCTTACCTGCTTTCAATGGGCAAATTTATTGACCTGATCCTTACCTTGCTTCAAACAAGAACACCAATTCCCTTTTAAAATGTTGCTAACCTTCCATACTATTATGAAATCTCTATTTGATTTAACAAACAACTTGAAAAATAATACTTGGGAATTCCATAAAGTTAACAAAAATTTCACTGGGACCTCTCCAATTGTTAGGAAATTTTACAGAAACTTTATTGGTGGGAGAGGTAAATATATATATCTTAAAAACAGATTGGGTTTGTTTATATTCATGGCAAAGTTTAAGGAGATTAAAAAAACAAAAGAATTTAAGCATATTAATTTACAATACATTTGCTCAACAGTTTATTGATCTTCTGAAACGAGAACATCAATATTTCCTTCTACAATAAGAATCTTAACAAGCATAAAAAATATCCTGAAGCATAAAAGCTCCGCTTGGTATAGAATATTACAGGAAGATATGCACGCCGTATCTTTATAAAAACCAAATGAGCAACTAGAACCGGGAGAACTCTGTTTATCAACTTTTTAATTTTCTGGGCAGTATTTGGTCTTACACAACTTGTTGCCTCATATTCTAACATTAGAAAGACATCAGAAAAATTTCAATTGAAAGCTTTCATAGTTGAATGGTGAAATGAAAATGACAAATTTGCAAAATGTTTGCGGCTATACTTTAGCTTTTGAGGAAAAAGTAGAAGTTTAAGACTTCAGGACAGCAACATTGACAAGCCTCTTTAAGTTTGACAATAGAAATTCAACAGCCAGAATATGGGCCTACGTAAAGGAGTACAAAGTGGGCTCATTCTTCTAGTTAAAGAAAACTTGAGAATGTTAACTGGGCGCATTATTAATAACCTAGAAAATCAAAAGGCTAGGATTTCTGAAGAATAACAACGTAGGGATATTTTGTCAAGCATTTTTCATTGTTTTTTAATAGCGCCACGTAGGGATATCTTGTCAAGCATTTTTCATTGTTTTTTAATAGCGCCAGGGTTGATGGGTCAAAGGAACTGTGCTTTCTAATAAAATATAATCAAACACTACTTTAGCAGAAAAAATACATTAAAAAAAAAAAAAACCATCATTTGGTAACTTCAAGGATATCCGAACCAAAAGTGAATAATCTATCAGCCTCTCTTAGAAATGAGGCTGACTTCTGGTTCTGTACAGTCAATGGGACTACAACCCAACCTTTTCAGTATACCTAAAGGTTAGCAATATAACTTGACCCATATTAAAAAATATGAAATAAAACTATACACAATGAATTTAATTTGTTTAGAGTTTCTTAATTCAGCGAAATGATCAATATACAAAATTATTTAACTTGATTAGTGCTAGGCTATTTTGCTCAATATTGAAAGTCTAGAAGAGGGGAGCTTCACATGTGAACAATTTCAACAATTGTAACATGTCATATTCAGAGCTAATTGAAGAAGAAATCAATACCATCATTACTGAGTTTGAGATACACATCATCCTCATCTTCATTGTCAACCAAAACGTTCCCTCGCAAAATAAGCCTCAAACTCTCTATTGGTAAATGTTTGCTTCTGGCAATCAAAGCCCTCAAATCACACACCTAAATAGATAGAAACAATACAATTACACAAAAAAATTAACAGAGAATAGCATCAGCAAATCCTAACCATAAAAATCTTCTTTTGTAACAAAATATAATGTTGTTATCATTTTCAACACCATCCAACTTCTGAACATCTCAAATTGTTTTAATAGCAAAAGCAGAAATGACAGAAAGATTGTTCTGCTAATATATCTTCAGTATAGCTAGACATTTTCCAGAACATATGAACTAGTCTGAACACTGCAAAGTAAATGCAAGGACAAATAATATACAGTGGTAACGGATTTTTACACAGGTGAAAAAGACATAAAAGTCTCTATCTCAATAAAGTATACGATCTATTCATTTAAATGTTAAAACTCATTTTTCCACATCAAAGTACATTCATTTAAGCTGCAAAATTTTCACAGAATTTTCGTGCAATCTCCCAGTTAGAGACCATGATCAATCATAAGCAACATCGAGTTGGTTGAGTCTCAGATAGGCTGGTAAGGGATGACCACTACTCTGACCATCTGAGAATGGTTATACACCAGAATATCCAACAGGATTCATCATCCTTGCTGCTCCTGAAAAAAAACTATACCTTCCGAAAGATGGGGACTATACATACACAGCTGGGTTAAAATTCAAAAAATAAAACTATCCAGAGTTCATTAGCATCAACTCTATACAAACCAGCAGACTTTTTTAAAAATATCTTCAACCTAATTACTTGAGAATAATTTGCTTCAGGATAGATTCCAAAAATTAATATTTTCATAGCCCATACCCACATGTTTTTACTGTTGTTCAAAAGTTCAGAACTTGAAAGCCGAAGCTACCAACTGTTGATAACCCAAGGAACTTATTTTGCCAAACATATAATCTTACAAAAAAGAGAACAAATTAGCTCTGCTTTTTAAGGTATGATAAATATCATCTAAATTACATCAAACAATGCCAAATGGATATATAAAACCATTAAAAAAAATCCAATTTCCACCTTCAAAAACTTTCTAGGAAAATATTTTCCCAGAACTAATTTCCATTAGAACAAATGGAGCCACCTAAAAAACCACATAAATCTACTAATCGATTTAATATAGTTCCACTAAAGATACATTAATTAGTACTTAAACTGCGGAATACTAATAATCATGAAAGCGATCCGGGTATTTCAACATGTCAAAGAAACGATAAGTTACGCATAAAATAGAAATAAAAAAGAAGAAGAAGAGGAAGAAGAAAGGAAACATACTTTGATCGAGGAGGCAACACGAAAGCGGGAAGGACGAGCAGGGCCGACGGATTTGACGGTGATCTCCACATAATTATCGTCATCTCCTGGCTTATTGTTATCGTGACTGGTCTCCTCTATAATCTCTCCCATGACATTTGATCCAAGTCCTCACTCACAAACAATTGGATCAACTGCCAGAAAGCTGAAATAATCGGTAGATCGAGTAGACGAGAGAAAAATTTGCAAAACTTAATGACCGTGGGGGGGTTTCAATAACGAACCACTCTCACCATGTCTGCAGCGTCAAGACAAAAGATACCCTTGTCTTCTTTTTATTTTATTTCTCTCGTCGGGGACACCAAGTTTACTATTTATTTTAGGCCAAAAGGCTAATTTTCATATAATGGGGTTTCTCTCTCTTTGGCATAGTGAGTCCCCAAAGGGAGGCACGATGAGCAATTAGCTCAGTTGCAAACCGTGCCCCTAATAATTACGTCGTTGTGTCTAGGCTGTGAGGGGTTTTAGCCACATGAATACTTCACCCTTAGACATGAATTATTTAGAATGATAGATGAGACGATTCAGGTGAGATCTAATTTTCTGTTTCCTTTTATAGATTGACTCCACCAAGAAGTGCATTCTTTCCGCCAATCATGTATAACTTAATGAGGCGAAAGCATTTGATCACTTAGAGGTTTTGTTAGATATGTACTAAAGCTTAGCTGAAAACAACTTGTTTTTCAATTAAGTTGTTTGAAATAATAAAATTTCATATGTCAAATTGGAAAAAATCAAGTTTTTAATTGTTTCAACAAACTTTGGGTGGGAATAAGTCTTTTTCACCTTAGTTCTATAAATTCATCGACAATACCATCATGACTACACCTCTTAATCCCTTGACACTGTAAAAAACAACACCTAAAAGTCTATACAATACCGAAAATCTTTGACAAAATCACCATCCAACAAAAATGGGAAGTTATAATGTGAGAATTTTACTTGTAGATTGAGAGTAATGCATTTTAGTCTTCTATCTCAAGGGCTTATCTAACAGAATCCTACAAATTCATTCATGTCTACTCTTCCATTGGGAGTGAGTTCATGATGATTGAAATATAAACTACAATATCTAAAGCTTTTTGAAACCATTTTTAAAAACAAACGATTCTTTAGAGATATATCTACTCCTTCATTCTCTAAGCTTTAGAGTTACAATCATATTCAATGCCACAAAATTGTTAAGTTACAAATTGGTGACTCATCCATAATATCGTATTCCATAAAAGAGTCAAGAGTTTCTATTTTAAGTGAAATGAATGTTGGAAATCTATCACCTACACACAATAAACTCATTATTCAATTAGGTTCTTTTTTGCCAAAATTTGATATCATAATAGAGCTAAAACTCTTTTTAGATTTCAAGGTATTCTTTACAACTATTCTCTTTGTAATCTGTAAGACTTCAAAAGAAGTTTTTCTAACACTACCACAACTCCTTGCCATCATTGACAATATCACTATCATTCCTTGACACTATCAACAATTTCACCACAACCCTTAT
This sequence comes from Anacardium occidentale, assembly GCA_026122585.1. Classification (NCBI taxonomy): domain Eukaryota; kingdom Viridiplantae; phylum Streptophyta; class Magnoliopsida; order Sapindales; family Anacardiaceae; genus Anacardium; species Anacardium occidentale. Next base: position 96,365 of record JAJEJH010000348.1, on the reverse strand, counting down.
GACACCATTGATAACACCACCATCATTATTATCACCATTGGCAACACCACCTTAATCCTTTGCCACCAACAACAATCCTAATCCAACATTCAATCAAGCAAAAATATTTAATTAACATTTAATCAAACAACAAAGCCTTAAAATAATTAAAAAAATAAATATGATTAATGATATCCTTGGTTACAATGAAAAATAAAGTTCTAAGATATCAAAATGTCCATATAAAACAACTAACTGATATGAAAAAAAATACTAAAATTGTTGCTCATCATTTGTTTTAATATATGAGACATTAAATTGTAGTAGTATTTGAGTAAAAACATGAATGACTCCTTGTGTGCACCTTTTAATGCCTTTAGTGGCCAATTTTTTGTTTGTTATGGATACATATATGATATGCCAAATTTATATCCCTCAACCATATTGATAATGATTTATTTTGGCCTATATACCCAATAAACCATAAAAACATTGCTTTGATATTTATCCTAATGTCCAAGTCCTATGTTTGTCTAAGACACAATATTATCTAATTTATCAGACATATGTGTTGAGTATTTGAAATTGAAAATACTTACAACTCTTCAACCTTGTCACTCATGTACACTAGCGACATAGTTAATGAAGACATTTTATCTTTCATCTAAATCTTGTAAATTTGTAAACTTTATATTGATATCAATTCCCAAAAGCATATTTTTTAAATTCATCTTTTGTCTTTGAAAATATCATTCATTTTAAACCTTGTATAACACTTCCTACTCTATAGGTATTAAGCATTAATGGATAATCAAAAAATGAAATATTTGATGAAGTACATAATAAGTAGTCACAACTCTAGGCGATATATGTAAGTTAATTAAACTTAAACACCAAAAATTATTTATACTTTCAATATTATCATTAACATTCATCATCTTTTTTCACATAAATTCTTTAATTAAAATATTATTTATTTTGTCATCACGATTAAAAACACTTTACGTTTGATTTTTTTTTTCGCTTTATTATGCAATCTTTCATAGTTGAAAATATTTCAATATCTTATTTATTCTTAATATTACCCTCATTAATATTATGATGAGTATTGTTTTCTTCATGTTTATTCATATATAGATTATTGCCATATTTTATTACCTTCTTTATGCTTAACCATATATAAATTATATTTGATCATTTGTGAACATGCAGTTCTCAATTTTAACTCAAACTTGACTAATCTTTTATTGTCTCTGGCCAACTGAGCCTTAATAGCCTTTTTAGTCTAAGTAATTGTCATGTTTCAGGCTTAGACTTGTCTGACATAACCATTCCTATAAAGGATACAATTTTAGAATTTTATGAACCCGACATAACTGAAGAGTCCCCCTGTTTTCAAGTTTCTATCACATTCAAGCCTGTATTTCACCGTATTATCATTTTAAACAAGCCAATAAAATCAAAACATTTCAATGAACTCCTATTCACACCTCACAAGAATGACGTCACCCATTCAACTATTCAAAAGCTACAATTTTTATCCGCTAGACAATTAGCGTTGTTTCTCCCCCAGCGCACATTCATTGACTTCTGTGGTCAGACAAGAAATTGCCAAGAGAAATCAAACCCTTACAGAAATAATGAATCTGGGTGATTCCCACTCTTCATTCAACTCAACTGAAAGAAATTTCATAGGTTGGTTATGAAGTTATTGAGCTTGACGTGAAGGAGCTGTTCTGGGTAGAGTGTTTTTCATCGAAGAGCTAGTGAAACAATTCTTGCTTATTAAGTTTTGTAAGTTTATATTGACACTGTTTCAACTTATTCTATCCTAATTCATGCATTATGCTTAATTTTCATCTTGTTTTGTGTATTTTTCTTTCCCATTTTCTTATGAGCTTCATTGAGGCCAAGCTTAGCTAGAGTTAAATATGATAATCACTCACAGTTTACGAGTAAAGTTTTTAGTAACAACTAGAAGATGCTAGAGAGTTGAGATAAACTGTGGCCTTTATAAGTTTTAATGTCGGTTTCAATTGTTTGATGAATTGATAATTGAGGTCTGAATCGCCCTAATTAAGGGAAAATATTTTGATGTTTGATCCCCCTTATTTGTTCTCTGTTAATTTATTTTAGGATCAATGGAAGAGTTGGGATCATTCTCAGAGATGGGGGTGGAAGAATATCTGCAAAGGCATTTATCTAGATGGGATGGTAGTCGCTCACATTCTGAGTATAGTATCTATACAGTTCCTGATGGTCTTCGCAGAGTGAAAACAGAAGCCTACTCACCTCGATTAGTCTCAATTGGCCCTCTTCACCGTGGCACAAAACATTTGCTAGCCATGGAAGCAACGAAACTGAGATATGTGAGTCATTTCCTTAGTCGATCTACCAATCCTTCTCTACATTATTATGTTCAACTAGCAAAAGAATGGGAAGAGGCGGCCCGTGAATGCTACCAGAACATTATTAAACTTTCTTCAGATGAATTTGTTTATATGATTCTAGTGGATGGGATATTTCTTGTCGAGTTACTGATGAGAAATTATTTTGCTGATGATGACATATTTCTTAAGCTGTGGATGCGCGCGGATATATTTCATGATATTATGTTACTTGAAAATCAGCTACCGTTCTTTATTCTTGAGTATTTATATAACACAATTGAAATCTCGGTGGTGGGGAGAGAGAAGCCCTCATTCTATGACCTTGCCTATAATTATTTTAATTATGCTGTGAACTTGAGGACATGTACTGAGAGTCAACTCATTGATGATGGAAGTAAAATCAAGCATATGGTTGATCTTCTATATTCTTTTTACTGGCCACCGGAAAACTTGATTGCTTTGGGACATTATGGTGAGGATATTAAAGACTTTGAATATACCCGTACTGCAGCAGAGCTACATGCGGCTGGAGTTAAATTTAAAGTGAAAGAAGACTGTGGTTACCCAGTTTCTATAGAATTTGCATATGGGTTTTTGAATATGCCTCGTTTGAAAGTAAATGAGTGGACTGAATCTTTGTTTCGTAATCTGATTGCCTATGAACAGTGCCACCAATATGATAGGATGGTAAGTAGTTATGTCATGCTAATGAAAAGTCTCATAAACCGCCCTAAGGATGTGGATGTATTGGTTGATTGTAGAATTATTGATAATTTATTGGGAAGTAGTGAAGATGTGTGTATGTTGTTTAATAGTCTTCATAATTTCAAAGCAACAATGAACGGTCGTCAATTTTATTACACAGTGCTTTGTAAAGACTTGAATGCATACAGTAGAACCAGATGGAATCAGTGGAAGGCAAAATGGTACAGGTCGAAACAAATCTTGAAGCGTGATTATTTGAGTAACCCATGGACAACCATTTCTGTTATTGCTGCTGTTTTACTACTTGGTCTCTCTGTTATCCAGGCTGTTTGTTCTGTCTTGGCTCTCCAGTAGACCTGTAATTGATTCTCTTATGTGCATGCAGGAAACTCTTGTATGAGTACAATTGTGAGAGTTTGTTGTTCATAACAATCCTATATTACTTTCATATGCGATTCATGAAACAAAGAGTGTTCTGTAATTTCAGTTTTTTGTATTTCACTGGGTGATTTATAACTTACAAGTTACATTTATGCACAAGTGTTTTGTGCATTCAGTTATTTGTACTACATTCAGTGTTCTGCAAGCTACAGATATGAAAGAGTGCCAGCATCGTCACCAGCAATGTAGCACAGGGAAAGATATCAGGAATTTGAATGACAATGGATTAGCTGATCACTTGATTTCAATTTAGAAGAGATTAAAGGGATCAATTTCAGGTGTGTTTGATATAAAGCTATTCGTTTGTGTGATTTAATTATGCAATACATGCTTTAATTGGATATATGTATTTTGCAGTGATGTCAAATGCAAACAGACGTATCCCAATTGTATGCTTTACAGCAATGCTTATAAAAGGGAAAACCCAGCAGCTCCAGCTATACATATATGCATGTGCACATAGAAGACAAGTGACTCAGAGAAAACAAAGGAGACTGAATAGAACTCAAAACATGGATTCTTGCTCTTTTTCTAAGCAGTTTTTTTTTTTTGGTAAATAAAATTATATTAACAAAAAGAGGGACAAACCCGAAACAACCTAAGCGCAACGGGAAGAACCCGTCCGCAAAGAAACCAAAAATCTATAACTAAGGTTTATTTATAGACATATACAAAAAATGCCTAAACCCTTTACAAATTGCATAAGTTTATCTAGAGATATATACACCAACCAACCAAGGTAAGAGCAATGCATAGCCATTCAAAGTGTATAAATTTCAGCCCAACAACACCAGTAAAACCCAAGGAAGACAGATTTTCCAAAAATTTCTCCAACCCATGCAGTTTCAATTCCAGCCACCCAGGACACCAAGATGCCACCAGAGGAGCTTGTGACATCATGTATTGGTGAGCCAAAAAACTACCCCAGGAAGCCTTCAGAGATGGATGAATCAAGGCCTGGAAACTGGTTGAAATAAGCAGCAAAATCTGGAAAATTTCCCAGAATTTACTGTTCACAGAATAGTACCCCGTGAACAGTGCAGACATATTTGAGCAGCCAAAACTTCGAAAAACAGCGCCTATCGAAGGTCCGAATCTAGGCTTGGACCTGTGGGGCACCATTTAAGATCCACTAAAGCCACAAACAAAGGGTTAAAGATATTGAGGTTAATAACTTTATCCATTTCCACCATCAAAGAAAACTTTTAAAATCCTGCAAAACAACAAACACATTAGGAAAAAAAAATCATTTCTTTTCTCTCATGATTCTCTTCTTATGGCAAAGAAGTCGTGGATAAATGTCTCTCATTACCAAAGGAAACCCTTCTCCCACTTAGACTTAAAGGGAGCATGGTTTTTAAAAATACTCAAGGGAAGACCCCACGTGATAGCAAGTGATCTATTTTGGCAAGAAGCAGGAAAGTTACACAAATCCACACTTTTATCTCTAATAATTCTTCTAACATTATCACACACTCTCTCTTTAGACATAGAACCTCTTGCAAAGATCCTATTGTTCCTCTCACGCCAAATATAATAAACTACTGCACCTAGACTCATTTTTGCTAAAGTGGCCTTGAGTGAGTTCCCACTCCACTCTCTGGAAATCTCTTCCACATACTTATCCCACCCTTGGTTCCTATAGTTATGGTTGCTCAAGTTAAGAATGCTGCTCCATATGTATTGACTATAATTACATTGAAATAAAAAATGATCAATATTTTCCTCATGCAAGTCACACAACACACAAGAAGTGTTAGAGCATAAACCATACCTTTGCAGTTTGTCCCGGGTGGTCAGTCTCTTTCTCAAGGCAAGCCAAAGGATGATAGCATGTCTATGGATGTATTTCTTGTGCCAGATGAGGTGAGCCCAATTAACCTTTTCATTTTTTTTCCTTAATTCATTCCAAGTGGACTTTATAGTGAAATTGCCATTTATGCATGACTTCCATACAACCTTATCATTTCCTCCTATAGGTTTGCCTAAGGTAGCACTTCTAACTTCAATCATCTCTCTCGAATAAACCATAGGCCACTTCCAATCACCATTCTCAAGGATTTCAACAACCTTAGCATACTTGCCAATTCCAGAGTCATGAAAGATTTTTTCACCATATCTTCTCGCCAACGGCCCAAGAGGATGCCAATTGTCCCACCAAAGGTAGGTGTTTTCTCTGTTGCCTATGAGATGCCTAGTTCTACTTTGCATAACTTCTCTAAGTTTCAGGAGCTTTTTCCACCACCAAGGGCTATCACTAGGGCATTTGATGCTCCATATGCTTTTGTTTCTGATTCTGTTGGAGTTGACCCAATCAACCCATATCGAGGATCCATCACTTTGAATGATTTTCCAAAGATGGCGAGCCATTGCAGCCTTATTCCATTCTTTGCTTAGTCTAATCCCTAGGCCACCCTCATCACAAGGTTTGCAAACCTCCTCCCAAGTGACCTTAGCCTTACCCATATTATGCTCTCCTCCACTCCAAAAAAAAATCCTAAGTTTGGCATCAATATCCTTAAACACCTTACATGGCAAAAAGAAATGTGAAGCCCAAAAGACTTGAATATTAACTAATATAGCTTTGATGAGGACCAGTCTACCCGCATAAGAAAGATATCTACTTTTCCAAGATAAGATACGATTTAGAATTTTGTTGATCAGAGGCTTACATTCCCCTATGGAAAGCTTAGCAGATACCATCGGGATCCCTAAATACTTAAAAGGGAATGAGCCTTCCTCATATCCAAGAATATTGATGAGGTCATTCTTCTCTTCTTCAAGTACCCCAGAAAAGAAAATACTACTCTTACTTCTATTAGCCTCCAAGCCAGACCAAACTTTGAAATTTTCCATAGCGACCGTGAAAGTTTTTATTGAGTTCTTCTCAGCCTTGCAAAACAATATGAGATCATCAGCAAAACACAAATGGGTTATTTTATTCCTTTTGCATTTCCAGTGGTACTCAAACTTTCCTTTGCTGACTTCCTTTTCAACAATCCTAGAAAAAACTTCCATGGCAGTAACAAAAAGGCAGGGGGACAAAGGATCACCTTGTCTTAATCCTCTAGTGCTCTTGAAGAAGCATTCTAACTCACCATTAATGCAGATAGAGAACATAGGTGTAGAGATACATTCCTCAATCCAGTGGATGAAGGTAGGATGGAATCCAAGTCTCTTTAAGCAAGTAAAGATAAAATCCCAACTGATCATGTCATAGGCTTTCATCAAATCAATCTTAATGGCACACCTCTTACTATTAGCAATGTTCCTGTGATATTTGTTGAAGAGTTCATTGCAAAACAAGATATTGTCTCCAATTCTTCTACCTTTAACAAAAGCAGTTTGGGTTTTGTTCACATAATCAGGGAGCACCTCTTTCAATCTATTGGCAATAATTTTGGCAATCCATTTATATATTGTGTTGCAGCATGCAATTGGTCTAAAGTCTTTGGCATAGGATGAATTCTCACATTTTGGAACCAAAGCAAGGATAGTGCAGTTAATCTCTCTAAGGAGCGACCCATTAGTGAAAAAATACTTTACCGCCTCAATAACATCCTTCCCCACAATCTCCCAAGCAACTTTAAAGAACAAGGCTCCAAACCCATCAGGACCGGGGGCCTTGTTTTTTTCAATGGCAAATATGGTCCCTTTTATTTCTTCATCAGTGATATCTTGGACCATCTCAAAGGCCTTGTGAGAGGGGATACTGTTCTCAAAAAAATTGGGCATGTTCTCCCAGTTAATGACTCTACCATTGCAGGTGAGGATGTCCTTGAAGTGACCGACAAGATTATCTCTGATTTGAGTTTTGTCCATAATTAAAGTGTCATTCTCATTTCTAATGGCTTTGATGGCATTTCTGTTCCTGCGACACTTAAGACACTTAAAAAAATAACTAGAGTTCTGGTCTCCTTCCTTTAGCCATTTAATTCTGGATTTCTGCTTTAACAGGGATTCTTCCATCCAACTAATCTTCTTATAGTTTCTAGCAAGCTCTTTCTCTTCCTCGGCAAGCGTCCCATCAAGCGGGTTGATGAAAAGTCTAGCTTGCACATTATCAAACCGGTCTTTAGCATTCTTAACTCTCTCAGAGATGCACCAAAACTTTTTTTTGTTCAGATCTTTTAATTTTCCTTTCAAAATTTTTATTTTCCTAACAAGTCTGAACATGGGGTTCCCTTCAATCTCAATATCCCAACACTCCTTAACTAGAGGCAAGAAACGACTGTCAGAGGCCCAAAAATTGAAGAACTTGAACGGGCATTTCCTTCTCCCAACCAAATTATCACATCGGACAACTAGAGGGCAATGGTCAGATATGCCATTAGGAAGCACAACACCAAACGAATTGGGGTACTTATCAAACCACTTTTCATTTACCAAAATCCTATCAAGTTTGCAGGCTATTCTCTGGTTGCCTTCACTCATGTTACTCCAAGTTAGGTCAGGCCCAACAAGTCTTAAATCTTCTAAGTGCGCTTTATTGCAACAATCATTAAACTCTTCATCACGATCACTCTAATGGTCCACTCCACCGATTTTTTCCACCTTCCTCCTTATTGCATTAAAGTCTCCCACCACCACCCAGGGAATATTTCTAGTGTTCGTGCTTATCCTAATCATATCTTCCCAAAGTCTTCTTCTTTCCATATACCCATTGGCACCATAAACAATCATAACCTGAAATTTATCACCATTAGGGATCGTCTCAATCTCGCAATGAATTAATTGCTCGCTTTGTTCAATCATCTGAGTTTTAATGTTGTTCATATTCCATAACATCCATATGCGGCCTCTTTGACTTGAGTCGTAGTTGTTAACCCACTGCCAATCACCACAAATAATTTTTTTGATGTTATCACTATTGCTTTCTCTCACTTTGGTTTCCAAAATTGTAACGAAATCAAGCAAATTATTCCTAATGAGCTTCCTAGTCTCCTTTTGCTTTAAGGGGCCATTTAAACCCCTTATATTCCAAGCAGCAAAATTAACCATTTATCTTGATCGAAAGAGATTTACTACCTCCCTTTTTCCTACCCCTCTTTTTACTTCCCTTTTGGTCATTCATGAAATCCAAAATTTTGGTCTCCATTTCATCAACTATGATAGCTTTTCCAAAGGACCTCATTTGGGGGGATTCCTCATTCCTGCCATCTTCCCTGTCTTCATCCAATCTGTTACCTGTCTCATCAGTGTCCTGCCCATTTCCCTCTACCTTGTCTTTAGTGGTGGAAGCCTTCATTTGCACATCTAGTCTTATACTTTCTTCTAGATGGTCAAATTTCCTTCCCTCGTCAATTATCATTCCATCAACAACATAAGTACTGTTCTCCTCTCCATCTTTAGTATTCCCCAAGATTTCAAATCTGTTACCTTTATGCTTCTGAAGGGTGTTCTCTCCTTTTTTCATAATATAATCAATTCTTTTCCCTTTCCCATTAGCACCATTATTGTCATATTTAATTACATTTTGATCTTTGAAGCTCTCTCTACCTTGCACATTCCTCTCTAGTCTTGTGTTTTTCGGGCCTCTCTTGAGAAATCCGTGTTTTTGGTCACCTAGCTTACACTCTTCTTTAGTATGACCATATAGGCCGCACGATTGGCATTTGACCGGCCTCCAAGCATAATCCACTTTTAATTCCATTATTTTTCCATTTGGGAGCTTGATATTCACAGAGTCTGGAAAGGTTTTTCCTAGCTCCATTTCGATATTAATTCTCGCAAAATCCAACCGAGACCTTTCTTCTGTGACGGCATCAAGCCTTAGAGGTCTTCCAATTCCACTAGCTATGTAGCTAAATCCCTTTGGGTTCCAAAATTCCAACGGGATTCCGTAGATTTTAACCCAAACCGCAACCGTCTTAATCTCCTCGGCCAACATCGATATGTTCCTCGCCCATCTCCTGATGAAGAAAGGTTGGCCACCAATATACCACGGGTCATTGTCTAGAACTTTGTCTAAGTCTTCAATCTCGTTAAATTTTAGGATAATCATGCCTTGTCTGTTTGAGGTCACCTCAACAAGACCTTGACTAGCCCACATTTTTTCTGCGAATTTCTTAACCACATAAAATGGTGGTCTTCTACCTAAGAAGAAACCTACAGCACAAGATTCCCATCTTTTCGCTCCCTCGCATGCAAGATCTTCAGGGAGCTCAACTATACACTTCCCACCCTCACTAGGAGCCACTGGGGGTATATATTCCAAATCCGAGGAAGCTTTCGTCCTCTCAAACAACTTATTCCATGGTTTGGCCAGACTCATATCAATCTCCTTCTGAGCAGTTGAGCTCACAACACCATCAGCAACCTTCAGAGCAGGGACAACAATTACATCCGAAGAACACGTATCATCTGCCATGACTCACAGCCAGACACAACCACACGCAGCACACACCTCACACCTTACGCCACCCTCAGCAGAGCAAGCCAGGGGCACCAAGAGAGCACGCCACCCCAACAGGAAGACCACTCGCACGAGACAGAGCAGGAACGTACACAACCGAGGACGGCCAACGGAAAGAAGGACGGCCAGGCAGGAGGCCGACCGACCGGTGGGGGGGCGGAGAAAGGGCCAGAAACGGGAGAGGCAAAGATAGTCACCAGAGGAGCCTAGGGCAGTAGCAGAAGCGGGAGAGAACCATTTTGAAAACGGGGAGGAAAGGGGTACTATAGCAAAGCGCTCAATTTTTTTTTTATACGGTGCTCTTTTTCTAAGCAATTATGTTGTCTTGTTTGGGTTTCTCAAGCAATATATTTATATCATTAGAGGGTCATTAGAATGATTATTGTCTAAGGTATTATTGATTCGACTCTAACGGATGGTATTATGTTTGCATGGGACGACCTCTACTTGAAATATGTTAATGTTCATCCTAATGTGAAGGTATGGTGACCTTGATAAATTTATTTGCAACTTTGTTGGTAGGTTCATTAAATTCTTACTGCTTGTCTAACTGTAATCACAAGTGCTTAATTTGTTAGAAAATTTTTATTATAGGTTAACATTAATTATGTTTTAATTTATTAAATTGGCTAAATCTATAGTCTAATGAAATATTATGATGGGTTTAATGTGATCACACTAGAACTTCAATATATGCTTTGTAGATAAAAATAATTTGGGTTGATCGGAATTGTGTCGGCTTTTATTAATGGTGTACACAATATGGTTCCATATAGTTTAAAGAAATTTTCAAATCAAATTGAAAAAATGATTTAAGAAAATTTCGAATCAAAACAAACTATTTTAGGGTTTAAATCAAATTGAAGAAAATACAATTTAGTCTGATTTGGATTACAATTTGAACTTATTAAAAATAATTCACTTCTAAATATTTTCTATTTAATAAATAATAATTAGGTTATAGTTACATGTAAAATGAACATGAAATATGTATACAATAAATATATATAAAAAAAGGACAAAATAAATATAAAAAAATTAGTGAATTTTTAATTTATTGTATTATATTCAAATATTTAAGAGTGTAATCTTCTTTGAAACTATTAAGATATTTATTGAAATTTTAAAAATACTCAAACTTTATTGAATCTAAAACTCCTATAAAATTCATTAACACCCTTAAAATTTGTATAAATTAATTTTACTCTGTCATTATTTCCCTATCTATACTTGTATTAGTAAATTTGTTTAATTTTTATTTAAAATTAATATAAATTAAGGATAAAAAATATACTTTACAGTTTGTCTTATGTATATTTTATAAAAATACAATTTATGTTTTGGTTTGGTTATTGTTCAAACAACAACTCAAACTATAAACTGTTTTTCTAAAATTTATCAACCCAAATTAAGATAAACTATAACTTTTAAATGGTTTGGTTTTATGTTTTAAATCAAATTAGCATACCTTTAGTTTTTATAATTTATTGGAATTTTAGTGGAAAGATTTAGTAATCTCTATCTATTGACTATATCACCTTTTTAAAATCTAATGTAAAATTAGGACCTACAATCATTCTCATTAAAAATTGTTAGTTGAAAAAAAGTTTCAAGAGAAAAAGACTAATCCTTGCATTCAAGGGATTTTTGACATTTAAAAATGACATAATCAGTTATTCTTATAATCCATAATTTTATATTTAATATTTTGTAATTTATGCATTGATCATATGAAATTAAATAAATCATTTTTAGTAAAATTTATCTCACATTTGGTATCAAAGCTAATGCCTATTAAGTTATAGAGCTTAAAATTTTGGAACTGAAATTAGGTTCTAGATTAGGGATTAAAAATCCAAAATTAAGTTTCCTTGTTGAAATTAGGGTTTGATTGAATCTTGATATTATGGTTTTTCATTGATTCATTAAACTTTGCAATAAGGGCTCAACAATATCCATGATTTTAGTGATTATGAGTTGTAATTGAGTATTTCTAACCCATAATCCTAATCTATAAGGGCCAAACAAATGAAACCAGGACAATGAAAGTTTTGATTACTATTTTGTTGTTAAGGAGAATAATATTGACAAAGAAAAGAGTGAGTCAACCTTCTTCGGTTACTCAACCAAGAGATGGACTTGGTAAGAAAATGAGTGCGAAAGCCAAGTTTAAACTTATTGCTTTTAAGAACAAGAAGAAAAAAAAAACATGATAAAAGTGAAAAGAATAACAATGTAGGTAAAGTATAGGACAAAAATTTTGGAAAATATTTTTTTAAAAATAAAGTCATGTGAAGAATAATGGCATGATGACTGAGTCTTGGTTGGGAAATAAAGTAATATGCTAAACCTTGTTTGTTTTGAAAATGGTGCAACTGTTCATATTTATAAGGATTCAAAAGCAATCCAAGATTGACCGAGTCTTGGAGTTGGAAACAACGTAGAATTGGAAGTAGAATTTTTGAAGTTGTTTGCCCTGAGTGAAAGACTGGATTTGATCTTATTTTGGAGAATACTTATTCCCACATTTCCATTAGATTCATGGACTCTGGCTGATGAATTTTTACTTGCTATTTTATATATGAATTAATAATGAATTATTTATTACATTGTAATGTTGTCATGAATTATACTAGAATATCTGTGACTGTGACTGCCTCTTTTCTATATTGTTTATAGTAATTAATAGTCATTCTGTTTATCTTGAATGTGACTGAACCTTGTTGTCTTTTTTATATTCTCACATATTTTCACTCACAATCATCCAATTTTAATGGATTGAAATAATTAAAGAGTTGATAATAGATTAAAGAAGCACTTAAAGCAAAGAGAAAAAAGAGTAGGGGGGGACTAATTAGGATGAGGCATTGGCTACCCACCATTCATACAAGATAAAACAAACCACAGAAACCATGTTTTATCTCATACATTTTTCCTATTTGCTTGAAGAGTTTGAGCTTCAGATTTTTCAGCTCTAGATAATAAGCATGGCGCTAAGGATGTGGGCTTCTTCTACTGCTAATGCACTCAGACTTTCTTCATCTTCCAAAACTTCCCTTTCTCCTGCTGCCTTTTCCCTCTCCAGATGCTTCTCTTCCGGTACTTCAATTTTCTTACTTTTTCGTTTTCTTGATGTTCTCAGAATGGTGTAGACATGGGATTGATTTGATCTGTCTTGTTGTAGTCTTGGATGGATTGAAGTACGCGTCTTCACATGAGTGGGTGAAGCATGAAGGCCCAGTGGCCACCATTGGCATCACTGATCATGCTCAGGTTTTTTTTTCCATTCTTTTTTGTCTCTGGAGGCATTCAGTTTTATAAATATAAGAACTTGAATGTTTTTGTTATTGGTTTGTCTGATTAAAGGATCACCTTGGGGAAGTAGTGTTTGTGGAGCTGCCAGAATCCGGTGGCGCAGTCAGCCAAGGCGGCAGCTTTGGGGCTGTGGAAAGTGTGAAAGCAACCAGTGACATCAACTCTCCAATTTCTGGCGAGATTATTGAGGTTAACTCAAAGCTTACTGAATCTCCTGGCTTGGTAATTCTCCCTTTCAAATTCTTATCATTTTTCATTATCCTTATCAACATAATGCGGAACATATTTTGAGTTTATCTGTGGCTAACTTTAATGGTTTGAAAAATGAAGATCAATTCGAGCCCGTATGAAGAAGGATGGATGATAAAGGTGAAGCCTAGCAGTCCATCTGAACTGGATTCCTTGATGGGTCCAAAGGAATACAAAAAATTTTGTGAGGAAGAAGATGGCCACTAAGATTATTAGGATATGTTCAACTTCCAAACATTTTCCTTTTCCTTTGTTTTAAATTACTACCTCTTGCTGTTGTCATTTTTATTTTCATGTAATTAAATTTAATTAAGACTCTTTTCTTGCCTTATGATCATTACCAATTTAGCTTAATTTTTTTTTCCACCAATTAATTTTGATCTATCAGCCCTATAATTTCATGTATAGATTGGAGAAAAAAGTAAAGAATTATTTATTATTCCCAAACTTCATACAGGTGGCTATATTACTTAACTACATGAACAAGTTGGAAGTTTATCAGAGCTTAATTACTTTTGCAATACAATTATCTGAAGGCTTTGGTATTGGTAAGTACACAATTCGGCAACCTGGGTTCAGTCGTTCAAGCCTGCAAATTAACACAAACAAAACAGAAAAATTAGAGAGATAACTAGAGACTTCTAATTCTGTCCAGCTTATGATAAAAGCAATGTAAGCTCACTTGTAGTTGAGGAGAAAATAATGAAGGAAAATGGAGATTTCAAGCTTGGCTAGATCAGCTCCAGGGCAAATCCTGGGTCCCGCTCCAAAGGGTATAAAAGCTCCTGGTTTAGCTACATATTTCTGCATTCAGGCCAAGAAAATTGAGAACATTGAGATTGTTTTTGTGTGTTGAAAAAAATTGGTGTCCATCCACTTACCTCCCATCTTGAAGGATCATATCGGTTTGGGTCAGGGTAATTTACAGGATCCATGTGAACACCTCTGTTCCATACCAGAACCTTCCAACCTTTTGGTATTGTATAGCCTGCAAATCAGTAGCTTTCCTTTACTCTTAGACATAATGGAATGAAGAAAAGCAAAGGGTTAGATGGGAAATTTTCAGCTTTCAGTGATTAACCTTTGATGGTAACATCAACTCTTGCCTCGCGAAAATTTGAAAATGAAAGATTGGTTCTTCGTAATGTTTCATCTATGACCTATTTCATAAAATAAATAAATGAAGCAAAGCAAAATATGCTGCTTCTGAAAACCATGGTTACACAGAGTAAGTTACTTATACCTTAGCAAGATATTCCATTTGTTTAATTTCGTTAAGAGTCAATCCTTTGTCTGTTGAGGGTCTTCTCTTCATAATCTCCCCTTGCTCTTCCTGTCAAGTTGAATTCACTTTGCAAATTAACACAATTATTGACACTTCAAACCGAAATTTGTGAGTATACATTAGTCATTATCCGGTGTAGACAATCCCAAACCTTGGCTTTCTGCAGCATTTCAGGATGCTCATGCAGGTAGAGTATCGTCCACATTGCAGCATGCGCGGAGCTTTCATGACCGGCTAACAAGAACATGAGGAGTAAGTCTTTGATATCTTCATCCTCCAACTTTTTACCGTTCTCATCTTCCACTTCCATCATTACATCAATCATCCCTCTCTTCTGTTTCTGCTTATCTTCACTTTTCCTCATTGCTCTTCTTTCGTCTAGAACAGTTTGAAGGATCTCCAACAACTTTTTCCGAGCCTGGTTAGAAAGGAACACTAGATTAAGCTCATAGATGTTATTTTCTTCAACCTTACATTGAAAATGACAATGCAAACCTTTTCACACCTAGCAGTGAAGGGTTGATATTTTCCAAATTAAGATCTACCTACCACTAATTATAGATAGAAATGGCATGGTCGAAAACATCAATATTGCAGAAGTTCCCTGTTAAAAGCAAGTAAAGGAATTTGTCCCTTTGAGAGTGATTTGCAAGAAACATTTTACCTCTAGCAAGAAAGCACATTGTTATTCGGCAAAAAATAAATAAAGCTTTGTGGAAAACGATGGTTTCATTCCAAGAATTCAATAGAATATTATGCAAAATCTTGATTATTCCTTGTGATGGAATTATCTATGAATTACTATGACCAAATTACTTTACCTTGAGTGCTCTATGAAATGCGAAACCAGGGATGTTAATGGCCGAAGACTTCAATCCATGAAGTATATCAGTGTAATATTTCTCCACCGATTCGAGAATTGAATCACTATCGGATCCCAGGAAGATGTGATTGATGACTTTGAAAGCAATTTTCCTCATCTCAGTCAAGAACTCGATTGGCTTGTCGTTTCTCGCCCATTCATCCAATGAAGTAATCACGGTGTCCTGGATGTACTCAATGTACATGGCTAATGCCTCATGGCCAATGATTGAACTTGTTGTCAGCTTGCGTAGACGCTTGTGTTCTGCAACTGAAATGCTATGGAATGATTTTTTTCCTGTTAATTGCTTGGTGGAAGCGGGATAACCAAGTGCAAATTGCTCAGTGTCCATCAACACTCGTCTGCACGTTTCTGGGGTGCAAACTATAACACTTGGGCTGCCAAATAAATGGCTCTTGTAAATACCTGTTCTACCATATCTGCATCTCCAGAAGATCGAACTTATCAAATTAATAATATTATGAATTACCATTCGCGCATGACAGGGAGAGAAAGAAAGAATTAAACCTGTGAACCAAGTTGTAGATAAAGCTATCAGGATTACTGGATTTGAAAGAGCGGAGGAAAGACAACATGTTGCCTAGCAAAGGCCACCCCATGTCACCTGGAGGGAGACTGCGTTGCTTCTCACGACTTAACCTAAAACTGACATAATACCACTCGTTTATTCTGCTCAGAAATCCAAACAAGAGAATGTAAGCGCCAAGAAGAATGGCAAAAATCAGCCACAAGAAGTCTAACTCCATTTATATTGTTTGTTTATCTATTTATATTATTGCCCTCTCACATTTATATAAGGCTCAATGTCTTCTATAATACAGGCATTAACAGCTGGAGCGTTGCCTGGTTCAAAGAGTTAGGTGACAGTCGTCCTCCTTTGCTTGTATTTTATCTTCTAAGAATATTGCACCTGGCGGTGATGACAAAGTTTTGAAGTCTTTGACATGAAAACGTTTAGTTTTATTAGTGGACATAAACTAACAATACCCAAATTTAAAACATTACACACGTCCAGTGGAAAGGGACTGCATATATGCTGTTTTCTATTAATTTTTGGAGTATTGATAAAGTCATTGACATGCAATTTAATAATTCAGCATAGGCTGAGGAGGAATAATTTTTGAATTGGAATTCTTAAACCATACATAGTGTTTGTTTGATAAATGTTCGGAGTAACATAAAATAAGTAGTAAATTGAAATTTATTTGGATGCTACCATCGACTATCTTATGTATATTTGTTTCATGAATAATCACAAGCTTCATTAGTGCTAATACTTAGTAAAAAATAAGATCTAATGCTCTGTGTTCTATAATGTTGCTCATTTATATACATGCATATAAAGTATGTATTACATTTGATGACCAAGTCTTTTCCTACCTTTCTTAAAAACTTATTGGTTTAGCTGTAATATTCATGCAGCAAGTTAACTAAAAAGACTAAAAATAATCCGTATATGTTGAAATTAACATTATTTTATTAAAATTAATAAATTCACGTAACTTGATTTTAATGCTATGACATCATTATAATGGAAATTTGCACCATCATCTCCCTTCTGTTCTTGAAGAATTCTCCTGGCTTTTACAGCTCCCAATGGCTAAATGACCTTCTTCCCCTTCAAATTTGTTTCCTTTTTCATGGCAGAAGTTGTTAAAAGCTTTTCTCATCTCAATCACTAGCTCTTACAGTTTCAGTTGATCCTTATTATCGTCTTCAGTAAGCACCATAAAATTCCAAGCAAAGTTTCCCAAAGCGGCATCAGGTAAAGGAGGGATCATTCTTTTGCGGAGATTCACAGCCTGGAACAAAACTGATGGCTTAAATGACCCTGATTTTGATTTGTTGGCGGCCATGGCACATTTCCATATAAGAGATAGCTCCACCTAAACTCTTGAAGGATATCGATGCATCGCTTGTACAAATTGGTCATGTACTTAATCCTTAAGTTCAGCTATCTTTGACGCGCTGAACGCATATCTCCTCGACGCGAATTCATAGTTGGATGTTCCCTGAAGCTGACATGTTTGGAAAATCATCTCTCGGCGGCAGAAGATTAATCCCAATGAAATCCAGGACAACTGGTTTATGAAATAAGCGACTAGCGTTTGTCCCGCTTTAAAGTGACTAGTACTGATATACCAGCAAGTTTGTGAGGCACAGAAAGACTAATGGCCAACCCGCCGCAGGATAAGCTAGTGAACTGAACGAGCAACATGGCGCTATTGGAGAGCTGCATGCCTGGAGGGTTTGGGAGAAATTTGAAGAGTTGTTTGGCATTGGAGGTGCAAGCTCATGTTGCCATGGATGGGGGCGAAGAGTTGGTCAAGAAGAGAAAGCCTGAAGATCTTAAATAAGGTGTTAGGGAAGAAGGTTTGATCAATTTTCTAGATATAATTTCAGAATTCATTTCTATCATTTTTCTTCTTTCTCTTCTTGTTCCTGTTTACCTAATCAGTTCTTTGTTTGCTCGATATGTTTTTTCTTTTTTTATGAACCGAAATTTCAATGCAAAGACCACCTATATATTTTAATAGATATTAACTTGTGCTGGGTAGGTAACTACTAAACTTTTAGCTAAC
This sequence comes from Anacardium occidentale, assembly GCA_026122585.1. Lineage (NCBI taxonomy): Eukaryota > Viridiplantae > Streptophyta > Magnoliopsida > Sapindales > Anacardiaceae > Anacardium > Anacardium occidentale. Next base: position 78,121 of record JAJEJH010000348.1, on the reverse strand, counting down.
CAATACCTTACATTCTTTCCTTAATCCAATATATAAATTAATTGAGTAAATTATTTCAATTACCATCAGTATATGTGGTCGAACTTTCCGAGAGACTAATACAGGTCAATTTTGGGATTAAAATAAATATATAAAATTAATGCCATAATACACTATTAATGTTGGGAAGATTTCATAAATTATCCTTAAAGCTTCTCAAGTTATCATTTGGATCATAATTTTTGTATTTCTTAAAAATCTTTAATTATTCATGAGATTTCAAACCATATTATAAACTTTTTAAAGGTTATTGTATCTTTTTTTATTTTTAATATTATCTTATTTGATTGGTTAGATAATAAAAAATTTTAAAAATAATTCACTTTCAAATTAAGATAAGTAATATATTTAAATATTATCATGTAATCATAATTTTATTATAATTTTATTTATATTTATTTAATTTTTAAAACAAAAATTCCAACAAGTAACACTAAACTCATATTATAACTATTTTACCTACACAACTAATTACAAAGACAAAACTGCCTTTATTTTAAATTAGAGTATTTTTCAAACCCACATTAGCATCGACCATATCACCTATTACCACTTGTCCATATTACATTTGTCACATTGTCATGATTATCATCCATCACAAAAAATCATAGAGATTATTGAAAAAATCAAGATATAACCCTTTTCAAAATCTTTCTTGTTTGATTGATTGATATTATTGACTATACCATCGATTTACGATTTATTTTCCTCAAATTGATTATAATTAAAACCCTCTATGAGGATGAGATTGAGATGAGATAAAAACAACAATAAAACTTTTTTGTCAGTTGCATAAATACGAAAAGATAAGATTTTTTTAATAAAAAACTTTATTTAAATTAGAATGTTACATTAAGCATAAACTAATATACCAAATAAGTGAAACCCCTAATCTAGTGATTAAGATCACGACTATTAGATCAAATTAATCAAGACTTTTATTAAGATAAGTCAATAGTGGGGTTTTGAACTCTTGCATTCTTGCTTAGACTCCCACTACTGTTGCTAATTCATAAGCTACCCCATGAAGGCATGAAAAGATAAAATTGAGATCAATTTCTTCGATTTCATCACTGTTACCAAACTCTTCAATTCAACCTTACCTTCTGATTTATTGCAGTTTTCCCTTGCCATGTCTTCCCCAGCCTCCTACTTTAGATTTGTTGTAGTTTTCACATGTTTACTTTAGTTTAACATATTAAAAAACATTTAAGCACAATAATATATGTGGATATTGTTTTATACGTTCCAACCAAACATTCCAAATACACTATTAATTTATTCAAACACAATACTAATTTATAGTTAGTAATTTTTATAGTAATATATATTTAGTGATTAATTTCTTATTATTATTGACAATAAAAATTACTCCAATTAAACACAGTCTCTAAATCTACCAAGCTATTGTTAGGTTTGCAAAACGCTTTCATGAAAGACCGATGACAACAAAATGAAGTTAGTGCAAATAATTATCCATAATACATTCTTAAACTTTGAAAATAATCATGATAAATTTGTCTAAATGATAAAATTGAAAACTTTAAAAGTAATGATGGTGTCTCATAATATTGCATAAAAAATAAATAACCCCACAAGACCAGTTTTCATAAGAGTGCTTATCAGTTTTAATTATACATGCTTAATCTTTATGTAGGCACAGATTATTAGATGATAAAGTTTTAGGATATGAATTAAAATAATCAATTTTAAGGGGTTTATGCATATAATAAAACGAATTAAAATAATCAATTTTATACCCTTATAAGTATCCAACACTATTTCGATGAAAATGTCCCCCTGTATATAAAATGAATTTTCTCTTGTTTACACCCTTTTGAAAAATCAATTAAGGCTTTCTATTAATGTTATTTAGAATCATGTATATTGTTTTTCCATAAATCAGGTCTATAATTGTGTAGAGTTCTTTGTATTGATTTACTGTTAATATTTTAATATTTCGAGGTGTTTACATGGTCAATTATGTGTATTTTAGGTTGGTAAACAATTTTAAAGATTTAAATATGCATAAACCAGGAACATAACATGGAAACAACAAGAAAACCTAGTACTTAGCATTAAATTCGTCAGTTTATGTAAAAAAAAATGAATGAGGTTTGCATTTTTTTTTTTATGTGAAGCCCCATGTTTGCGTATATTTTATATAAATTTTGAACGTGATCCTTTGTTCGTGTGAACACAGGGCATGTGTAAAAAATTATGTCAACCCTTGTGTTCACGTTTTTTTATATGAATTCCTTGTTTGTATAATTTTTTTAAACTAGAAAATTATACACTAACTACTAAGTTTCTTTGACGTTTTCTCAACGTACGGATATCTAAATCTTTAAAACTATTTATCAACCTAAAATATCACATATTTTATTATTTAAATACTACTATTTATTGAAACTATGTAACATTAGTAGCACATTAACACAAAACAGTACACAATTATTTCAAGTCTAATTTATTAAAAAAAAATACGCGAGCATTCTAGATATTTTATATATATATTAAAAATTTTGAAATAGAATATAAGTCTTAAAAGTTGAATGTTAGATACTTAAAAAAGTAAGATTTTAGTTAAGATCTAAATTAGAGAGACTAAAATTGATTTTGAAAATGATGAAAAAGGAGAGAAAATTTAGTTATATAAAGGGCCATTTTTATCAAAATAAAAACAAACACTTATATGAGTATAAAAGTGAGTGAAATACGCGTAGGATTTTAAAAATTTCGATCCCTAAATTAATTTAGTGTAAAATAGAACAATTTTAATACAAATACAATATAATATATTAAATTCAATTCAAACTAAAAGAGAAAGATGAAAATGCTTAGGATGTTAGAGGAATTTGGAGTTTTTTGTCTCAAGCCTCTCATGCCCACTTTTTTAAACAACTAACTTGAAGTTTTCACTTGAATTTTTTTGAAAAACTATTAGTTGAATCAAGATTGTACATTTTACAATAATGATACAATATTTGCCCAAGAGTGTTTAAAATAATGAATTATAAGTGTTAAATATTTCTACAAAGATGGATACACAAATTAAGATCAAGAGGTTTCTCAAAGAAATAAGAATAAGCTTTAAAGAGAGAGTAAATTGAGAACAAGAGCAAATATTGAATAAGCTTGTTGAAAATATGATTTCTAACGTTTCTCACTTTAAATGAGTTCATTTATATAGGTTTTTGATTGCTTGAAACGAAAATGAGCCTTTAGACACAAATTAGATTTGTTGAGAGCTGCTTTTGACACAAAATTAGTTACAACACGGTCATTTGCTTTTAGTGCACAATCGTGACCGCCTTCATTTAATGTTAATTGACCTTTCCAACAGTTGAAATTAACTACTCTTGTCAACTAACATACGAGGGTGCATCTATGATGTAAAAGCATGTTCTTTTATACATGAAGATCAATTTAAAAAGGCCAAAAGTATGCACATGTGATTGCACAATTGGTAGTATGAGAGCTTAAACATTTCAAATTATGCCTAAGCATAGGTGTATTGTTATTGTTGGCCCACTTTATTGAAGACACATATATCTATGTAAATTTTTAAGTGAATTGTTAGAAAAGAGGGAACACATCTAGGAAGCATAAAATGCCATTATATAAGATAATTGAGTGTGAATTATTTGATGTTTGGGGCATTGATTTTTAGAAACTATGTCTGAGTTCTTGTTCTAACAAATATATGCTTGCAGTAGTAGATTGTATTTTTAAGTGAGTGAAAACATAAGCATTGAGAACTAACGATTTTAGTGTTGTTAGATTTTTTTTAAGCACATATTCACTAAATTTGATATCCTTAAGGTTGTTATCAGTGATATTTGGCATACTTTTTTGTTGTTGTAATAATAGTTTGAAATATATATTAAGTAAATATGATGTTACCCACAAAGTAACCACCCCTTACCATTCACAAACCAATAATTAAATGAAGGTATCTAATGGACAACTGAAAAGAATTTTAGAGAAAAATTGTGAATATTTCTAAGAAAGATTTGTCATTGAGATTAGATGATGCGTTATGAACTAGTTGAACAACTTTTAAAACTTTAATTGGCATGTCTCTATACAAATTAGTGTTTGGAAAAACATGTTATTTACTTGTAGAACTTGAGCATCGAGCATACAGGGCTATTAAATTACTTAATCTTGACAAATAAAGTATAGGTGAATGCATGGTATTGTAATTAAACAAGTTGGATGAGTTCACAGATTAAGCCTAGTGCATCACAAGATAGGAATTTTCTAGTAGGTGAAATAGGGTTACTTTACAATTTAAGACCTAGATACTCTCTCCACAGGGTGAATTCCAAGGGTTAGGACGTTTCACAATGAGTAGGTTTTCTCTTCAAGTGCAATTGATGTGTCTCATAAAGAGAAAAACAAAATCAAAGTTAATGTCAATGTTTCAAGCCATTCATTGAAGGAGGATTCAACCAACACAAGACCTCTATTGACTACAAAGTACACAATGAGTTCCACAAGAAAGTTAAGCTAAATGCTGCTATAAATTAGCAACAACTTTGACTTCATTCTTCCCTTCTATCTTTTGCCTTTTTATTTTTGTTAGTTTTATTTCTTTAATTTATTTACTTCTTTGCATCTTTTCACTTTTATTTTGATTCGCTTATATTTGTTTGTTTTAGGTAAGTCTTGTTTTCAAGTGAGTTTGGTTGTAACAAGCTTACTCATGGTTTGTCAATGGGTCACTCATGAAAGAACTCAAATTAATACAACAAATTCCATTGAAAAAACTAATAACACAAATCTTCATCAAACCTATGTCCTTTGATCATTTCAACTACCTCCAAAACAAACTAAAAGTTCTTCTCATGAACTTTAGTTTGAGGTGGGATATGAAAGAGGAATCAGACTCACCCAAGTGTCAAGACAGCAGCAGGCCAACATAGCAAATTGTGGTTCTGCTACAAGCTCCAACATAGCACATTGTGGTCCTACAGCAAGCCTTGAAAATGTGCTAGCACCACACCAACAAAAGAAATAATATCTGAAAGCTGTTATAAGAGGTGGCTAACAACACACCATATTAAGAAGGAGAAGTTGGTAGGCAAGTTGAGGAAGGTGCCGAGAAACTTACCAAAATGCATAGCCATGTAACATGTATAATAAACAGAGCAAAATGTGAAGCAATAAATTGAAAAAAATTATTACTTTCCTTCAGTGTTTCTTTATAAGTACCTTCTCTGCATTCTGTTTTCCACTTGAAGGAGACAAATTGTGAATTGTTGTGATACATCTGTGAGATTCCGTTATATACATACATGCAATTGGGGGTTACTACTTCCAAAAGGAATTATTCTTTTTAACTTTTGATGGATCAGTTTTCTTGCGCACTCAATTACCCCAGCAACATTCTAAGTTAGTGAACAAAAAACATAAGCAGATATGAGGTATCACAGTTGTTGATTCCAGTTGAGTTTATTTGGAATGAAGACAACAGTTCAGTTCAACAATATATCATAACTCAGTTTCCTAATTTTAGCTGTCGTTTTTGAAGGGATAAACTCAATACACATCGGCAAAAACGAAATCAAGAGCTGAAACTCACCGGAAAAAGAGCCACTATTCAGTTAATACTTATAATGGGTAGTCCAGGGACGGCAAAAGCAAGGCTCTAGAAGTCAGGTTTACTTCTTCAACCGCCCTGCTTTGACACAATATTCAAGCATAACGACTCCTGAACAGGCTTGCTCCTTATTCAGCTTTGAGTCCACAGTTTCCGATTCTACTTTAATTTACCAAATATAACATTAATTCTTACATATGCTTCAAAAATTAATGAAAGATAAAGCAACAGATAATTTGAACATATTAACCAAAGAATTTATTACTGTAATTAAAACCAGTACGTATGAGACCTCAGCAATAGCTTCTGGAGTCCAGTCCAATTCAATTCACTTCTTTCAAAAACTGATCAACTCAAAGTGAATCACCACATAAATGCAGCTCAAGAACAGATCTATTTCAGAGCTATCCGTCCTATAAAAAGAAAAAGAAAAGGCAAGGCACTTATGTTTAAAAGTCATGTTTTTCTTAGAAGTTATAAACTTTCGCCTGGTAAATCTGATAAAACATAGGATAAAGAAAATCACCTGAAAACACAACTAAGCCTTGTGAAATATCATATGAAGGGAGATTTTAATGTTTCTACTGTATGCAGAAACCAAATAATTGTCCTGCTACATATTCTTCAATCAGCTTTTGAAACTGGACATATTGAAGAAAAAGAATGTGAACCTGGTCCACCTACTGGCATACAAAATATGGGAAAAAGTAGCATATAAATGCAGGACCTAATGAATCCTAGCAAAGCAAGCTGTCTCTATTCAGTACAATTATAAGTAAAATGAAAACAGTGCAGATTCTGGCTGTAATTTCAGATGTAATTCCATCAAATTCTAGCGTACATATCCCAAAAAAGCCCATAAAAAAAAGAGAAGAAAAATCAATCACAAGCTGACACAAAATTTAAACTTTTTCCCACTATAATTACAGTATAATCTGTATAACTATCCCGATTTCTATAGACACATTAGAAACACAGAAAGAATTATTTTATATAACTTGAAGCATTGGCACATTGAACCTCAACTGTACTCGACAGAAACTCCTTCATCAAATTATAACTCTCACAAACCCATATGGTTTCAGTTTTACGATGCTACTGGAACACTGTTGCATCAGGTGATTGGCTATAGGAAATTGAGATCAAATCAGACCGATATTTTTCGTCTCCATCAACATTTCCCACAGGAATGGAATCAGCTCTGTTAGCGTTAGCAGGAAGTAATCCAAACTAAGAAGCATTTGAGATTGAGAACAAGAGATTCCCATAAGTGACTCTCCAGCCACCTCCTCAGACACTGCTATAACATCCATAACCATCTCAAATTTCTCCTGCAGTTCAAAACCCAAATTCCATGTCAAGAAAAGAATCATAAGAATAGAACTCTAAATTCCCGCCTGGTTCCTAAATTTATCATTGAAATTTCTTGAATAATATGTTAAACCTGAATCAACTGTTTGGTTGCTGGGTGCAGGAGCTGAATGCTGAATCTGCTACACCAGTAATGCTGAGAAATTTAGTTATCTCCGGAACCAAACAGAGGCAATGCACAACCATAAACAGAGGAATAAGAGAGAAATGGTGAATTTGGGTGCTAAAGTTGGTGTGGTTGTAAAACTTGAGGGATGGAACTTTTTTTAAGGAAACAACTTCACAACACACAGAAGTTGTTCCTATCACCTCTAGCTTCTTGAAACTCAACGGAAAGGCAACTAACAGATGATGTACATATTAAGGATTACAAGGCTGGCACCAGTTGGAATCTTATAATAAAATAAAAATTGCTCATAATTGCATTAAATTTTGATTTAACAAAGTAAAAATTGTTATTGGTTTCCTTCTGTCAAAGGTGCACAAAACTCTGATGCAGTAACATGATAATAGCTCTTTAAAATGGAAGTAACAGAGCACAAGATCAAGCACAACATATAAATCCACTTAAAAAACAAGCTTTAAACCAAAAAGGCCAGGTCCCCTGTTTCCCAATCCCGTATAAATAAGCACCACCTCCACCACAAGAATTAAGCTACCTTTGCTTCCATTCTACAAAAATTCACCGATTAAGTTCTATTCCACATGGAACCTCGAATGTATATTAGAGAAATTTTGAATGCCAAACTAAAAAATATAGAGTTTTCCGTATACAATTGAATAGAGTTAGTATATTATCAACAATTCAACCACACATCACCCAAGATCATTTTGATAAGTTGATATAAGGAAATTAATTAACGAAGTTTCAGGACAGCTAGTTTGTGATGACGTCCGGAACCTACTTGTTCCTAATACAATTAACATGCAATTTAATTTTACTAGCGATGATCACAAGTAAAATGCTGCAGATAAAGCACCTGCCTTGCAAGATACCCAGCAAAATAAGAAAGGGGGAGAGACTTAGCAGTATAATAGTACTGGACGATCAAACAATTTTTACGGGGAGCATACTTTCATTTCTTATATCCCACGCCGATCCCTCCCTCATTTTGCAGTTACTATTCGATCTACCATTGAAAATCTCAAATTCGTTTCAGCTTCAAACTTAACACCAATTTATGAGAGTACATCAAAAATTTACCATTCACCCGCAAGTCCACCGAAGAGCGAGCATAAAAGAAAAAAGAAAAAAAAAATCAGAAACAGAGGCGAAATTTATTCACAATTTCTTTAACTACAGGCAACAGAATACGTACACATATGAAACTGCGATGCATCTTTCTATGTATACATATATATATGAAACTGGGATGCATCTTTCTATGTGTATATATATACATATTACAAAAAACAGAGTCATGTAGACACAACAACAACCCACTTTCAATACCACATATATTCACAGCAATCACAACGTATGAAGCTTTATAAATCCCACCTTATATACAAAAGTTCTTATTAAACATAGCTCCTCAAGAACAACAAAGTCTCCTTCTTTCCCGATTCAGCTGTTTTCATTTAACATCAGGTGACTGAGCATAGGAAATTGCGATCAAGTCCGACCTGTACTTTTCAGCTCGATCATCTGTTCCCGCAACAACAACCCCATTAGGTCTGTCTAGAACTGGACGAAGTATATCCAAATCCATTATCTTATCAGGTAAAGTAGAAGAAATCGAGATCAATAACTCCCGAGCCAGCTCCTTGGACATCTCCTTATTAGATGCTATGCTTCCCATAATCCTGTTAAAAAAAAAAAAAAAAAACTAAAAATTCATCATAAATCAAAGAAAAACAACAGCCCGCATAATCATTCTCAAGTTTCTAAAAATATAAGAACCCTGAATCGTCCGTAGCCGAGAAAGAAGTGAAGGGGAGCTTTTTACCCTTTTCTTTCCCGGGAAGAAAGCAGGGGAACGACCTCGAAGTTTATGTTAGGTGGTGAAGAAACAGAAGTTGTTGGGGTGAGTGGAATTCGTTAATAAAAATTGGAAGAGTTGGCTATGATGATTATCTTTCTAGAAGCCCAAAAGAAAACTATAAACAACCGTATAATTGTTGCGTCTGTTCAGAAGAAATGTTGGCGCCGGCAAATCCTATATGACTATATTTACCACGCTTATCAGTGAAATTAGGTTTTATAAAAACAAAATTAAAATTGAGATTTTTTTTGGAAATTAATATTTATTAGGGACCCATTGAAAGAATTTAAAATTTATTTTCTGTCCAAACTATTTTTATTCCTAATATAATAACATTAATCCCACAGAAATATCTATCATGTGAATTAAGGGGAATTTTAATAATCATTTATCAAAATAATTTTTTTAAGGATTTATATATACATATATTAAATATTAGGTTATTATGATGATTTAAAGAACTCTATAACTGTGATATTTTAACACACACACACACACACACACACATATATATATATATATATATAATTGTTGAAATAATAAAAATAATAATTAGTTTTCAACCAAAAATCTTTGGAATCTAAATTAACAAAAATGATTGTCAAAGCAAATTTGTTGTGGGATTATTATCAAAGGTAAGACTAGATGATGTAAAATTTCACGCTAATAAGAGATATGCATCATTTGGGGTGTGTTCTTGTGCAAGAGATAATTAAAGAGATGATGAATTAAATAAAAATGACGATGATTAGGGACAAAGAGAATTTATAAAATAGTTTGGTTTGCAATTTGGAAGTTTACTTTTACTGTAATGTTATTGAGTATTCTAACCAAAGTTTAGTAGGATGATTGTGAATCATATAAAAGAGTTTTCGAAAAGGTCATTGTAGCCTTCTTTTCTTACCTTTTCGTACCATCTTGATTTATAAAACAAGAGACCAAGGATAAATGAATAATCACATATAGAGATAACCTAGATCCCAGTACACTGAATTTAAATTTTTATTATCTTTCATTCTTGACATTAATATTATCTTATAAAGATAAGAGATAATGATATGTGATTATGTAAAGTAAAAGACATAGATAACAAGTTGAAAAATCATAGAAACTATCAAAGTTTATTCTTTCAACTAGCTCTAAATGGAAAGCTTTTATCTAATAGACTGATTTGTGAGAAGATGACATGCTCAGTGTTTTACATGTAAATAGTATACCTAGTCGTTGTATATTACTCTCTTGACGAGCCACTTATTACAACTAGAAGTTTCTAGTAACGACCTCAAGCCTTAGCCTAAGCAGCTACAAGTCTGTTGTTTTGGGTCTTGGCCCCATGGTAGGTTCTGTCCCTCTCTCACGTGATTTCTTCGCCTCCCATACCATTTGAACCCATGTCTTGAGGGGTTAAAGGCAAATGGGGAGCATGGTGCATTTCTTTAGTGTAACTTTTGTGTATTTTTTCAAAGAGAGAGAATGACTACATAACAACAAGAAATAAACCTAATAAAAATTAAAATATTGAGTATATTTATTATATTAATAATTGTAAGCATGTAACCAAAAACAATGTGTGATTTTTTTTTTAAAATAATCAATCATTATTTGTTTTTTTATAGTTATTGATATGATTTTTTATTACCATTTAAGTTAAAATCTTATGCAAGATAAACTACGATAACAACAATTAGAGGTTGATAATATTTGGATAAGTCTATTGCGAAAATTCTTAAAGAGTTGTATATGTGAGTACTAAAGTAAATAATAAAGATTGACACCAAAATTTTTTACGTGATTCAGTCAAATAGTTAGAATACCTATGTATACAATATTCTCACAAGTTTATAGTTTAATACAAGAATAATGCAACAATTCTCTCTCCCTCTTTTCTCTCTTTTTCTTTTTCCTTTATATAAAGATTTTTGGAGGGAAAACACACCCCCAATTTTTTAATTTAAATAGGTGGATTTTTGTCTATACTGTTAGTATTTAGATTTATGTCTATATTGTTAACATTTATATTTAGGCCAAAGGACATGTTCCCACCCATAGGCGGAAGGGCGGGGACAAACTGACACCCCCAAGGTTTTAAAGATCTAGTCTTCCATCCTTAGATACTTTTTTTATAATTTTTATACTAAAATGACTAAAATACTCTTTTAGAAATTAAAATTTATAATAAAATTATAAAATAATTTTAAATATAAATATTTTTGAAAAATATTTTAAAAATATTTAAAATATATTAAAAATTTTAAAATTTTTAAAAATTAGGCAACCACTGTTGCCGGGGTAGACTACTAATGGAGCCAGAGATGGAGATGGAGATCTCTCTCCGACGTAGCGGAGAGGCGGCCATATCGGCCTTATCGCGCCAAAAAAGGATCTCCGCCAGAAAAAGGCCGATGGGAAAAGTCGGTCTTTTTGATGATTTTCGGTCTTTGTTTTCCACGAAGAAGACCAAATCGAGTCTCCACCAAAGCTGGAGGCGACAGTTGGCTGTCTCTATCGAGCGGAAGGTGGGATCCCAGCCTCCCTTGGAACCCGGTGGTGGGATTGGCCACACTGGCTCCATTAGTAGCGGCCTTAGTGGTTGCCTAATTTTTTTTAAATTTTTAAATTTTTTTAATATATTTTTTAATTTTTTAAATTTTTAAATATTTTATATTTATATAAAATTTATTTTATTATTTTATAAAATTTTAATCGTAAAAGGACAAAAATGCCCCTCAATTATTGCTGTTCACTAATATATTTAATATTAAATCTGGTTGGAGGGTGGGAGACTTATTTTTTGAAAACTTGAGAATGACAATTTGTTGCCACCTCAAACTATGGGTGGGAACATATCCTTTGGCCTTATATTTATGTAAAGGTTACTATTTCTATTAAGTGACTGTTGTGGCATAAGATTCAACTATGATTTTTTTTTTTTTTTTTTGTAACCATTGAAAATTCTTTTAAAATTATTAAGTCATTGGTTGCTGGTCATTGATATCTCAGACTTTCAATATTTTGAATCATTGTGTTAGAGAAATGACCTCAATTTGCTCATTTTTTATTCCATATCACTTGCCTTCGTTCTTGAGTTCATGAAGGACTTCAAGAACTGTAGGAGATACATTTTCCACGTGAAGATATTATTGTATCTTTTCTATATAACACAAGCTGGTACATGTCTTTTTGTCATTTGAATAGTTACGATGGATTTGTACTTACAAAATAGAAGAGTTTAGGTGCAAGCCTTCCATAGGTTTCTCTTTCAAATGCTTTATAAACTATTTTTGATTATTTCTTCATGAGTTTGATAGCGTTTACCAAAAAAAGATAATGTAATAGTTTTTTTAATAACATTTAATGTTCTTTAAAAGATTAGTTATGTTTGTACTATACTTGTTATTATACATCTCCCTGGATATAATGGTAGTATTGCTGGTTTCATATGGGTGTGTCATCATTCCTCCATGACCCTTCCTATTCTTGAGGTGGGCTTCTTCATCAAATCAACTTTGGTCTTTGGTTTAACTCATTCTTGATGAGCCTAAAGCTAGATTGAAGTGGAAGAAGCCTCTAGAGGAGGCTTTCCCTAGACTCTTATCTTCCCTCCCCACAGTTAATTCTACTGGTTTTTAATGGAGAACTTACCATTAGGAGCTCTTTATTACATGATGCTAAGTTTTATCAAAAGTCTTGCTGGAGGCTTACAGTAGTTATTATTCACTTATCCTCATATACATTTAGCAGTTGAGCAAGTCTGTCAGTTTCTATGTGCTTCCAGCAAAGATCATTTAGAAGTTGTAAAACGTATTATCAGATATATCAAGGGTATCGTTTCTTATGGGCTTCAATTATATTTGTGCTCCTCTTGGTGGTATGACAATTTACTGTAACGCAGATTAGGCAACGGGTCTTGATACTCAACATTCCACATCTAGATTTTGTATTTATTTGAGCTCTAATTCAATCTCATTTGCGAAGAAGCATATGACCGCTAGTCGTTCGAGTGCTGAGGCTGAAATCGTGCCTTAGGAAGTGCCACTGCTAAAGTTTGATGGATTCAGAATATGCTTCATGAATTATCCTTTGATTTACTCCAACCTCTCACTTACTGTGATAATGTCAGTACAACTTACATGACTATAAATCCAATTCAACATACTCGTTCCAAGCACTTTGAAATTGCCATTCATTTTTTTTGGAGAAAAAGTGTCTCACGGTCAACTTCTTCTCATAAACAATTCTAATTTTTAACAAATTGTTGATGTCTTTACCAAAGGACTTGACTCTAACTGCTTTCTCAAACTTCGTGCCGCATCGTGCAAATCTATAGGGTTGATTATTTTTTGCAACACTTTATCAGTAATTGTGTTGTTAGCTTTTTATTGTTTATATATTTTGTAATTTAAATTCTTGAAGTTATCTTATTAGCCTCTCTCCTTTGTTGTAATATGATGTAGGTTCACTATATAATTATATAGTTAATTATAAATACCGGTATAACTCATTCCCTTCAAAAGATCATATAGTCTTATGCTTCAGATTCTAAAAGCCAATTAATCAAATGCATCCTATTGAAAGTAGTCGTACACCAAATATATTATGGTCCTAACATGCAACCAAACTGTTAAGGATTTACGAGCAAGAGAGATTAAACACCAGTTACTCCATGAAATTTAATAGTAATAAGATCATTTCCAGATTCTTGAACGAATACAAAAATGGAGGATGCAATATCACCGAGTTTCTTCGTGGTCAACATATCTTGAACTTCTTGTGTCAATTCTTGAAAGGAAGGCTGCAATACAGATCCCATTATCGGAGGAAGGACAAAGTAGGGTTTTAGCCAGTAGAGATCCTATTAATGGAAAGATAACATGCATGTAACTTCCAGAAAAGAGTTCCAGAGATCCTTAATGCACAGGCAAAACCACGTGTGTATATGTATATATAGAAAACAAGTAAAACAATGGTGTCCTTGCACCAATCCACAACCGCCATTTCATTTTCTGGTCGGTCTCACTTAAAAATAATTCTGTTCCATAACAAAGCAACAATGAATTGAATCTCAAAAGTTTTCGAAAATGAAAAAAGAAAGAAAGGAAAAATTGTTCTTAAAGTCTAAACACATTTAAATCATCTGATATATCCAACTATTTTTTGGGAGGATTTTTCATATGTTAATATAGAGCTTATGACATTTGATAACTTGCATAATGTCACGTAAATAATATTTGTATATGGCTCCTGTTTAACTGCATTCATTCTTGCTAACTGAATAATGAATACACACATGGGGCAACCTATTTGGACATTTACAGCCCACAAGTTCCCTGATAACCAAAGCTACAGAATTAGGAATCGATCCCTTAAAACTCAGTGAGCATATTAAAGTTCAAGAAGTTTTTGCTTACTGCAAAAACTAAAAAAGATAATTTCTTTTAAACAAAAGGAATAAATTTGGCCCCTATACCTTTATTGAGTATCGACAATAAGCAATCTTTAAATCCAATAACAACTCTATTTTCTAGATGCTGCACCTTCTTTATCAGTAGTACCTCTTTTAAGCGAAGTGTCGTTCACTAAATATTGTTAAGCCACAGACTGGACACAAAAAATGCCCCATTTTCTGCACCTTCATCTTTTTGACCCTTTTAAAGCATTATCTTTTAGCAAAATTTTCAACAAAAAGTTCTCTTATTTATTAGTTGATAAATGTATCTTACAATTAAATTTAAATGTTATCATATTAACTTAATTTTGTTTACTTCATATGATGATTTAAATATTTAATTTTAATACAATTTTGATAAATAAAAAAATATTTATAGATAATTATTTATATTATGTTTTTAAATTATTAAAATATAACTTTTAATAGTTATTACTTTGTGTCTCAAACCAGGTCAACCAACGTGTAATTTTATATATTGTTTCCATATTTTAAATGAAAAATTATAAAAAAAAGGAAAAAAATATCTTATAAATAATTAGTAAAACATTGAAAACGCACAAAACATAAAATGAAAAAAAATATGTTATCGTTCTGTATATGAATATAATTTTGTTTTTATTCTCTATCTACTAACAAGTGATTCTTTTTTGGGTCGAATGACAATTTCCATCTAAAGTTTGAAGAAAAGATAAATTCTTATCTATTAGGTTTTCAAAAAAATTAAATTTTCACTCATTTATAAAAGTCAACTATTATTTTTAATGGTTAAAAGATATTTATATTATTTTATTTAAATATTATGATAAAAATGTATTTGAAGTATAAATATTATTATTTTTAATTTATTAGAGGTAAATAAATAATTCTCCTTTCTTATTTTAAAAGTTATCACGTTTACTTGTATACTTAAAAATATATTATAACTTCAATTGTTTGTAATAATATAGTTACATCACTAATTTTTTATTTTTTTGGAACATAATTATTATTTTTAAAACTATTGAGGGGTAAAATTTTTAAAAACATCTTTAAAATTTTTCCAAAATTTAAAAAACTCTATTAAAATTTAAAAAAAACACTCTAAATTTTTTTTCAAATTTCAAAAACCCCTTAAAATTAAAAAAAATACAATTTAACCTAAACATATAATTATTTATCCATATTTTTTATTATTTTAATTATAATTAATATAAATTATAACAAAATATTAATAAAAATTTTAAAATAAAATATTATTTAGTTTGAGAGTATTGTTGTCTTTTTAATAATTTTATAAAAAAAAATTTAACATAGTTTATTAACAAATTGAATATATAGATGAAAATTTGATTTTTTTTAAATTTAATAAATAAGATTTTATCATTTCAACAAATATTGCGTGGAAATAAGGTTTTTGGCCTTTTTTAAATTACAATTATACCTTGGTTAAAAATCAAATTTGGTCTTACTGAGAAAAATAACCGGACAAAGAAAAAGAAGCCCAAGTTAAAATTGGTCACAAATGGGGCTAGAAGGCCCCGTTTGTCAAGCTAATTTGACGCTAGAGGCCCAAAGAAATCTTCTGTCAATTAAGAAATGGGCTTAGTTCCTCAAGATGAAGCATATTTTGAGTATGTGCATTTGGTTAATTCCTAAACCTAAAAAATATTGAATCGAATCGCGTTATATATTTATATAAATAATAATTTAAAATAAATTTAGTAAATTTTTATATCATAGAGAAAAATATATTTAAACAAATTATTAAATTATAATTAAAATTATTTGACTTATTGTGTAATGATATAGTTCTAATTTATCTTCCTAAAAAAAATATAACAACAAACAGTCAATGAAGTTGATTTTAAAGTTAGTACAAATATCTCTAAACTGTAAAGTAATTAGTGCACTAATCTCACAAGGATTAGTTAATAATTATATTTAAGCGACTAAAGATTGCTAAACTCCTGTAAACCAATTTGGTTTTGTATTTACATGGGATTCAAAGAATTTGATATTGGGATCCAGCAGGGTCCTTCTCTATTAAAATTAAAATTTGGCAAGATCTCTGTAGTGGTAAGTCATCTTCTTTGTCGATTTATAGTTTGAAGTTAATTACTTCTCCATTTACTTTGGATATATAAATAGAAACTCCTTTGTGGCAATCCTTATCAATCTCCATGATTGAGCTCTAGAAATTCAACAAGGCCGCCAGTGGAAGGTGCAAAAGTAATTTATTCATGGGAAGGAAAACGTTAAATTAACTTCTAATAAGGAATTAATTGTTCCTTAATTACATCTAATTAATTATTTCATCCTTTTGAGTTTTATGAGTCAATTGCATGTGTAGCCATACTCATGCCTAGTCCGATTGATTGCTACTACTTTAGTCCATTCAGTTGTCATGCCTATACCTGCAAAACAAAAGTGAACATATGAATGACCAAACACTTTTTGTGTGTGTGTGTGTGTGCATTGCAAATGTCCGTCGATCAAGTTCATATTTCCATTGTAGTTACTCCAAACTTGTTAAGATCACACAACATAACCCATCTTCTAACCACCTTTACACATAGTTATGGCTATGTAGTAAGCCATCTTTGCACATAATTATGGCTAAGTCGTTAACCAACTCCACACATAGTTATGACTAATCTATTATATTTAGTTAACTCTGCACATTTATGATTAGATAACTAATTTACTCAAATTTAGTTATATGCACATATAAATGTGACTAAATAACGTTATTTTTTACTATTTAATCAATTTATGACATTTTTTTTGTTTTGATCGAATTTGATTTGATCTACATTTGTGTTGTTTTTTATACAATAAGACATGTTCTCACTAATTTGTATTTTTAATTGAACCCTTAAAATTATTCAATATCCCCACTTGAGCATGTAAAATACGAGTAAAATTGTCATTTTTGAACTCATGCATGGTTTTACATTAAGTGTGTATACCCATACGTAACGAAACACATGTACGGAAATGACTTTTTCTTAGTCACATTTGTACATTATTATAGATATTTCGAAAATGCCCCTATGATGGCCGTGCTTATGGGCGTTTGTCTATAACGGATGTACGGGCTTGCTTTATTTTTTTTTGTTCTTTTTGTATATAAAGGTGTAGGTGCTTGATCTTTTATTCAGTGAAGTTGCTGAAGAACTGGAAACGAGAGTTCAGTTGTTGCTTGCACGTGTGATTTTTCTGCTTAGAAATTTCCTTTTCAATAAGGGAACAAGTGGCTTTTAAAAATCTTCTTGTACGTTATGTGCCTTCCAAATTTCAAGTAGTTGATATACTAACTAAGCCCCTATCTATTGCCATGTTTGAAATGCTCGAAACAAAATTAAAACTAGCTTCTTTGATGTTTGCTAAAGAATCTAGTTTAGAAGAAAAAGGAGAAATGCAAGAGTGAATACAAGGTGGTTCGTGATAAAATGTTTGGTTTCAAAGATTCGGGGTGTATCAGTCATTTCTTAATAAGGTGTTACAAATACAGGGGTAATTGTTGGAACTTGATGATAAACTATTTTGTTTCAAAGACTCAGGGAGGAGTATTAATCTTTTATGTTTCAAGGGTTACAGGTGAATATAAAAGTAGCCATTTCGTGGTCTCAGTGACAAAAGGTTGTCTCCAACTAACTGAAAGTACATATGAAAGGCTGATTGTTAGGTCATAGAGACAAAAGGTTGTCTTAAAAGGCATAAGAGAGATTATCAGTGAACAAAAGGCTTTGCTTGTTGACATTCTTTTTATAAGCCTAGACCAAAACTGAATCTTTTATTGACTTGATTTGAGGGAGGATATGAAGAATGAAAAATATTGATTTTTGATTGTTGGTTAAAGGCGATAGTTGTCTGCTGAAAATGAAAAATATTGATTTTATAAGGAATGTGACAACGTTTTCTAATCTTTACTATTACAAACAACAACTGTCCGAAGATGTAAGATCAGAACTCGAGTTTTCTTCGTCTTGGTATGCAAACATGTTTGAGTTCTTCTAATCGACTTGTTTTTCTTCAAAATCTAATGGCTGTGCTAGCTTAAACGTGTGTTTCTTATTATATCGACATTACGCGACACTCCACTGTGTATATATATATAGACGTAAAATGTAATTTTTCAGTCAGTGTTAGTGAAGTTGTTTTTTTTTTTTGGGAAGAAATCTCTTCTTCTTCTTTGATCGAGTGTCCTCATTTCTTGTTTTTTCTGACTTCAAGATTATAGTATCCATCTATTTGCCCACTTCACACAAAGGAATCACTCTGAGCTTCACTGATAATAAATTGAGACGTCTAGGGCATCACTTATTTTTTGTGGCAAATAAATCATAAAATAATGTTCCCGAAGGTAGATTCATTTCTGTTTCTTTTATATTATAATACCAGTAATCGAATTATTGTTATCACATGACAACGGTCTATGCACCAATATGAGACAACTAAAATTACAAAAAAATAATTATGTTTGATTTCATGCAAAGATTTTGGATTTTTTCTACATGGAAAATGGATTTTGTTGGCTCAGTTACCAACAACCTACTTAGTCACATGCGAAATAATTAATATTTCAGTTCATAGAGCAATCGAGATTTTTCTGAAATCGTGGTCAGGCTAGATATATGAGAAACAGATAAAGAAGGCTATTGTCATATCGTGACCAAATTATTTGTAGTAAATAACTAACTGGCCTCCCCTAGAGTCCTAAGACTACTCAATATTTAGGAATCGATCAATAACTGATTTTGCCTCCTCTTGAGCGAATGGCATGCCAGAGATGATCGTCGGGAACTTTAATATTTCTATTTTTCACGAAGTGAAATGAAAATAATTTTAAGATCCTCTTGTTTGATATGCTAAATAATATGTGGTCAAGATTTGTGTTTATTTTTCCCACTGAAAAAAGAAATAATTGATCTGAGAAGAACGTTGAGAATCCTGATCCACAATTTTTGATGAAATTTTCTGTACAGGAAGTCATAAACAGTGCTACTACTACTGTAACAAGCTTCTCACAACCAAACGTTTCGATAAGAAAGATTTTTATTCTTCTGGGATGACCTAACTGATGAAAAAGATAGCTCATGGTAGAGGCTAAAGCTAATGGATTTTATATAATGCTAAATCTCCATCAATCTCAGTGGCTTATTTAGAAAGAGAAACGCCTTTATCTTCCATTAGGAGCTAAATAATATTCTAATCAGACATGTAACAATAAGATTTTCGATGTGTTTCCTTTCGTAGTTCAACGTGTATGGAAAGTTAGGTCTGCTGAGCTAACATTAAACGCATGCGCAATTTAGTGCAATTTTACAAATTCCATTAACCAGATTAGCGTACGTCCATATAATTCTTCAAGCTTCGCCACAAATGAAACAGCGTGGCCACATAATTCAGCTTCTACCCCCACCAGAATTGACTCCAAAATACTAGTATTTAAACACCCTGTATGCATTTATGTGGTGTCAAATCACCCAAAAACATAATTATGATCAGTCAATTACATGAGGCTCCCTTTGTCTTAAGTGGCTGGTATAGTCGCCCCACTTGACCAACTAAAGTCCTGATATTAAATTTCTTTAAGAACGGCCTTGGTCATATTTTTAGTGCTTGTGATATAATCCAATTCATTATCTCTGTAGTCGCAATCAAACATTTACATGGATAATAATCATGAACACTTTTATAAATGATGTCATTATCGTAGATGAAATGCGGTAAAAGAATTGATAACATCCTGGTGATAAGTAAGTATTCTCTTTTAATTAGTGAAATTGATAGTTGCTCTATTGAACAATCACCTATTAGTTTAAGCCTTTAGCAGGATCTTATAAGAGTTCAGTGTATAAGCAGAGTTTAGGAGCTTGTTATGTAAGTTGTCCTCGCCAGCATGCAAATGCAAGTTATGTAATTAGTTAGAAAAAGTTAAATGAGCAGTCTCCAGGGGTGTAGTTGGAGTAATTAGTGGGATCACTTAACCTCACTGAAATTTATAAATATATAAAATTTCTTATAATTTTTTATTTTAATTGCAATTACACCTACTAAATATGTATTTGTGATCCTAATACTTAATTTATATATAATACTAAAAGTTATTAAATAAAAAATCAGATGCAATTCCATTAAAAAAGAAACAAACAAAAAAATATAAAAATGAAAAGTGACGCTGGTCATGTCATAAAAATGATGTACTTCAGAATTTTAATTTGCATTTTGCTGGGTAACATCGTCCAAGTGACTTTCATCAGTGGAGTTTGTTGTGTTCCTAGACAATTAGCCAAATGTTAATATTTTTAACACGCACTTTAATAATGATTTTTTGGAATTAAATGAAATCCGTGCACTTGTGAAAAAGCTAGTTTAAACAAAGAAGAATTTGGTATATCATTTTGTCTATTGTGAAGTTGGTATTGATATTATCGGTTGCAATTACAAGTGCTCAAAGAGTACTTTTTGCAATGAAAATCGAAAATTATTGAATGGTTGTTTTATTACATATATTGAAAAAGACATATTTGATATTATTTTTAATGAAAACAATCATGCAACATTTACAAAACAGTAAGAATTGTCAAGAGTAATAATAGAAGTGATAACTATGTATAATTTAAAGTTAAATTTTCAAAATAAATTATTTTCTTTTGCTTATAACATATAGCAACCACATTTATTACTTTAATAAGTTAATGTTATTACATATTTAATTAGTTTAATATTTTTGCACCCATTAACTAAAATTGCTAGCTACGCCCTTGCATGTTACTCTATAAAAACATACTGAACTTTGGTTTTTTGAATAAGAATGGAATATACTCTAGAATTTTCTTCTTAGATTGTTTTCGTTTCCTTTATGGTATTAGAGCACATTGAAAAACTTGTCTAATTCTCAACTTGCAAACACTCAAATTTACTTTGAAACTTGGTCTACAACTAGCCAACAGAAAACTGAAGCTCCTCACTCATCTAATCACATGAAAACAACTCATTTTCCTTTCTTTTCTCCATTAATTTCCACTTTGCCACCCATCACAATCAAATTTTTTCAGAAAAATTATTCACACTGGAGATCTCAAGTATTGACTACTATATGAGCTTTTGATCTAGAACATTTCTTAACTAGTTCTAAATCTACTTTTGTTAAATTTTTATTTGTTCTTTCTGGTAATGGATCTAAAATCCTAACTCAATGTAATCCTAAAGTTGCTATATGGAATTGAATGGATCAACTAAAAATGAATTGTTTAATCTCTTATATTTCTAAGTATAAATTGTGACATGTCAAAGGTCAAAATTGACATGTCACAATTTGCATGAACTTGATTTACAGTAGAGAAACTGATCTTTTTAAGTTAGTCATAGACTATGCACATTAGACACCAGTTTTAAACAACTGCGGAATCTTTGTCAATTAATGAATTTAATTAGAAGATGAAAGAAGTTGCATAAATACTTTATGTCTCCACGACTCAAATTTCTGATTTGGAGCTTATTCTTTAGATTTGGAGCGGAATTAGGCCTAAATTTAACGCAGTCGTAGTTAACTTGACTTCTCTAGTTGCTTATAGAGGCAACCTCGCTTTAGAAGAAACTCAATTCGAGCTATAATCTTTTGAAAATAAGTTAGCTAGAACAAATACACTCAACAAATTTACATATTGGTAGCTCAACATCGTATGTAGCCATAGACATATATTATGTTGCTTCTTCAAAGAATGGTCCTTCAAGTCTCCTTTTCAAATAATGTTAGTTATTAGTTCAAAAATGTTAGATGAAAGGATCGATAAATCATAATGATCCTTTATGAAAAATGCTCATGAGAACTAGTAAATCCTCTTATTTAGAAGGATTTTATAGATGCAATTGCAATTGAGATAATAAATTTTATCATTATAGATATTACAGATGAATTATTCTATATTTTAGTGAATAAGTGTTAAAATATATCAATCAAAAAGTAAATAGGAATTATTATACGTTATATGAATAATATTGAATGCATTATTGAACATTTTCTTTGTTTAATGCATGTTCATGACACAAGTGCATTATCACTTAAAAAGGTACAAATTCATTGTTTCCACTTATGTCTTGAGCATATCTAGTTTGGGAGGTCAAGGTTATATGAAGTTAGTAATATGCAAGGTGATTTTAAGGGACTGAAATGTTTGATATTGAAAAGAAATTTTAGTGTTTATTATATTTATTGTCTTGCTCATTAACTACAACTCACACTTGTTGTGCCTAGTATAGGTTTATTTATTTATTTATTTAATATTATTACATGTTTAGGTATTTTTGTTCTGATAAATATAGGAATATGAGAGAAACAAAAGGAAAATTTTTTTAGAGGGATTACAAGTGGTGAAATTAAGATGGAACAAGTTTGAATCAAGAAATGACATTAAACAATGAGGAGATACTCATTGGTGTTCTCATCACGATACACTAATTAATTTGATATATATATATATATATATATATATGTTTGTTCTTGTACATTGGAAAAATGGTACTAATGATCGATAAAGAAATGAAGAAAATTGTTTACTAGTTATTATGAATTGGTTTGATTTTGTCTTTGTATTGCATCTTATAAGAAAGATTTTTAGAATTACAAGTGAGTAGTCACAAAATTTATAAAGGAATAGACAAGATATTTAAATGCTATCAATTTTTTTAGAACATCAAAACGTTGTTCACAATTAATGAAGAAGAGAATATTGGAAAACTTTGTTAATTGAGGTTTTTGCATATGTTATGGCAAAAATGGTATACATATTTAAATATGAATGACATGTATGTAGTTCAAGAAAGATCATGACATAGAGGTAAAAAAATCACAAATTTTCAACATTATTGAGTTGAGTCCTTTTTTTTGGTAATTGACATACAATTTCAAAAGCTTAATTATCATTTTGATGAAGTGAATAAAAACTTACTTTTGTATATAATGCATTATGATCCTAGAAAGTCGTTTATTGTATTTGATTAAAGTAAATCGATTCGTCTTATAGAATTTTATCCATATGAAATTTTTAGAACTATTTTTATTATACTTGCGTGTCAATTTGACATTTTTTTTAATAGGTGTTTGGACAAAGACTTTGATGAAATAGTATAAATGAAAGTCTTATTGTAAAGATGGTTGCTCTAAACAACATGTTGTATTTGTTTTAATGTATTCGATTAAGTTATCACTAATTTTGTTGATTGCAATAATGATAATAAAAAAAACTCTTATTAGATATATATTATCAAAAGTCTATTAAGTAATTAAATAAAGGATAAGTTATTAAATAATTGTTTAATAATTTATATTAAAAGAGATATATATTTACAAATATATCAATAGAACTATCCTACAATGTTTTTAAAACATAAAAAAAAAAAATATTTATTAAATATATTTGATCATTTATTGAATTTTACTCTATTATTATTTAAAGAGATAGTACATATTTATTCTTTCTCATGCGTTTTTCTAATTGATTCTTAGCACAAATTTCTATCTTAGTCATTATTTGCAACTTACAAGCAATCTATCTCTCTCTCTCTCTCTCACATATATATATATATATATATATATATATATATATATATATATATATATATATATATATATATATATATATATATATATATATATATATATATATATATATATATATATATATATAATCTCTATTTTTAGTTGAAAATGCATTACATAATTTAGTGGTTATAGCATGCATAAGCACACCTACTGTTTCGATGTTGATAAGCCTGTTCGTGGATATAAAGAATAATACGAGCAATGTCGTTTAAAAATCACACACCGTTACTTTCTATTGAAAGAATCAAAGATGAACTCTAATTAGTTCACCTACTTTCTTTCTTTTTCTCTGTGTAATAAAGCTTTATGTTGCAACTTGTTCGACCACAGGCTGGCTCAAACTGGAAATATGATAAAATAGGGCGTTGGCAAAGACTGATTTATGCACGAATTGCTAGCTAGCTGTGACCCACTTATTGTTGACCAAATGGTCGTCATTTGAGCTACGATCTTTTGTCTGTCCATTTTTATATTGGTTTGTGGGACAAGAAAATGTTAGGTCATGGTTAACAGTTGTATTATAGTGGTTTTCCCTTTAAATAAAGCTTCTTTTTTTTTTTTTTATAACTTTATAACATAACTTTGTAAATGAAAGGGTATTGGAATGACACTAAGTTGAGATTATTTGTTACGAGGAAAAACATGATAAAAATGGAATAGGAATTGAATGAACATATCTCTTCTGTCGTGAGCTGTATGTAGAATTCTTTCATTGTGATGGTGTTCGATACTGATGCTGCAACAAAAAGAGTTTCATTTGTGGCTGTAATTATACTTTCGGTGTATCCAACTTGATGTACGTAGGCGAAATTTTTGATGGTGCTGGCTAACTCTGCCTCTTCCTCCGTAAAATTTTGTCCCCCTGATGGAAAAAATTAAAAACTAATATCATTCTACATTTATAAATTACTTGGAATAAATTCTTTGATACAAAATTATGTTTTGCACATATAATATTGAAAATTCTCAAATGTACATATTCATATTATTTTAAGGCCAAAGGACATATTCCCATCCAAAGTTTTCTCAAAAAAACAAAATTCTACTCTTTAACTTTAAAAAAAATTCAAATATTCATCTATTGGTTAAAACGAATGATTAAGTTTAACCTTCAACAATTAAATATTAACGGTCAAATGGATATTTTTAACTTTTTTGATAAAAAGAATTTTAAAAGTAATAAAATAAATTTTATAAAACTATTAACATAAATTATAAAAATATTCAAAATGTTCTTTAAAATATTAAAATAATTAAAATAAAAAATAAAAAAACATCATCGTCATCGACAATCAAGAAATAAATCAGGTGGCCGAAAATGGTCACTTAGTTTAATAAATGACTAAATCTAGTTGTCATGTTTGATGGAGATGACTAGATTGATTTTTTTTTTTCTTTTAATGGAAACAGTTAAATCTGATTGTCTTTACTATCAACTGTGGTCATAAACAACTGAAAATGGTTAGTCTTAGTTTTTATTAATTGTTTCTGACTATAGTTAATAGCGGAGGCAGCCAAAAAAGGAGAAAACCAATTTAGAAACCTCCACGAAACAAGACTCAGATCTAGCAGCCATTTGATTCGTCAATAGCAGTAAATGTTTAATATTTTTTATTTAAATATTAAATTATATTTTTATTATTTTTTATGAGAATGATTGAGTCATTTCATCAAAAATATTAAAAAATTAGATGACAATTGATTAATAAATAAGTGTTTAAATTTAAAAAAAAAAATTAAGAGATGAAATTAAAGAAAACCTTGGGTGGAAATATGTCCTTGGGTCTATTTTTGAAATCCATGTATTCATTTATTGTACCAACAATTGTTTACTAATTACAAGGATCGTTTAATAAATTATGTGTTCTAACAATTACAAATATCCATAGGAGATTGTTTATGTATGATATTTTTACTCAAAATATAAAATTACAATCAATAATCGGTATGATAAATAAAAAATAATATAATAAAATGCATTACCAAATCAATCAACTATCAATATAATCAACACAAAAGAGAGTAATAGTCATTTTCAGTTCCCCTCTCACTCTTTTATGAATCTTATTTAAATTTTTTTCTTTCACAAGCTATGCATGAATAACTTGTTTCATGTAAACTCACTTAAAAAAAAAAATTCTTCTAAAAATTGAGGGAGAGCCATTTAATTGTTCAACAATCTGGAATCTGCATAAATCATAAAGGAATATATGCGAGAATAACTTAATTATATGGATTTCTAATTAAATTATTCACAAGATATAGTAACGGATGGCAGCAAAAACTAGATTTTTCTTTTTTCTAAACCCTTTTTTCAATTCTTTTGAAACATAGAGAACTAACAAAAGTTTAAAGTTGGATTTTACATTGTAAGAAAAAAAGAATTCATATGCTAAAGTTCGATTTTAAGGAACTTTGAGATAAAAACAAGAATCATTAAAAGTGGTCAAATTAGATTGTAATGAAATTACTTATTTTTGATTTATTTGGTTGGTATGATTTGAAATATTAAAAGTTTAAGAATTTGTCTTGTAAATGAAGAGTGTCTGCTTTGTATGTTTAGTTTTAAATTTGTAATTGATAATTGATAATTTACTTTAGAGATTTAATTTGAGTAGAACTTAGTTTATATAGATTAAGAGGGGTCTTAGTTTGAGCATGCAAAAATCGTGGAATGAAAATGGAAGTGCATGTCATATATAGCCACTCTTCATTCAAGCGAATTAATCAAGCCTTAACACAAATTTCAATGATCAGGCACATCTAGATCGTATTATTTATTTATTTTTTATCCATATCACAATATAAGCAGCCTTTACAGTCGTATCTATTATTATTAGATTCGGTGAATTAATAAATTTAATACGATGATGCCACTCATTAATTTAATTAGATGGCTATAGATAGCATTTGTGCTCCTTTTTAGGTGATTTCCTATACTTTTAGTTATACTATTTAATAAATTTTGTTGATGAATTAAAGAGAGAATTTTGCCATTCTCATTAGGCCAAAGGATATAGTCCCACCCAAAGTTTTTTTAAATGATAAATTTTTATATAAAAAACTTTTAAAAAAACTAAATACTTATCCATTAATTAAAATCAACGATTAAAATTAACGATTACTTGTTAGATTAATTAGTCAAAATAGTATTTTTATCTTTTGAATAAAAATATAAAATTAATTTATAAAAAAAATTAAAATATAAAATAAAATATTAAAATAATAATAATAATTAAAAAAATTTAAAAAGCAACTACCACAACCATCAGCATCGTTAATGGTATTAGCTGTCGTTAACCTAATCAGGTGACCAAAAATAGTCACCTGATTTTAGGCCGCCTCAATGATTGAGACAATTAGATTGGATTGCCAAAGTCTTGAGGAGGCAAATATGGTTGTAGTTGCCATAAGAGATGATTGAAAATGGTTAAAACACTTGAAACAGATCGTTTTCAGCCATTTTCGACAACGAAAGCGATCGTAAGATTTTTAATAGCCAGACTTGACCGTCAATAGAATCAAATGATCATTTCTAATCACTTGATTAAGTTAACGGTAGTCATCGTTGTTAACGATACTATCGATAATTGTGACTACTTTTTTAATTTTAATTTTATTTTTAAATATTTTAAATTTTATTATTATCATTTTAAAATTTATTTTAGTATTGATATTATTTATTAGTTGTTTTAGTCATTTTAGTTAAAATACTAGAAAATTTTGAAGGAGGGTGGGTATTTGACTTTTTAAAAGCTTTTGGGCAGGAATTGTTTGTTAGGGAAACCTTGGGTGGGAATGAGACGATAACTCAAATAACTGAAAATTTGGTTTATATGAAGCTCTGTCAGTGATTAATTCAAGATAACGAATAAAGTTTTCTTCACGATGATAAGGAAAAGTAGGAAAAGAGGAAGTGTCAAATCTTCTGTTGTTATATAGCAAAAGTTCAATTAAAATTAGCTTTGAGAAATTAAGCAATTAATACTATCAATAAAGTAAATGTCTCTTCTATTAACTCAAAACAAAATTTGTCTCAAATCCACAAAACGCAATATCATCTATTAATTAAGTGGACTTCTGCTTAAGGACAGGTGCTTTTCAAAATCATGGTGAATATTTGCGTCAAAAATTCTAACTATTGAGAGATCCTTATTCTCTGTGTGAGCCAATGAAAGTATGCAAACTTGCCGCAATTGGAAATTATTTTGCATTGAATTGCAAGACAGTTATAGTGATTCTAACTATAAAGATGGGGAATTCTCCTTTCGATGGCGAAGGAACAAATTACCAGACGCATGAGAATATTTAACTTATTATCTTAATCTCGTCACTAATGTGCACGCATGAAGAAAGACTAAAAAATGACTTCTTGTGACAATGCGACATTCTCAATTAATTTATGTCCTCTTGCTTATGATAATATATATATATATATATATATATATATATATATATATATATATATATATATATTTACTAAAGAATTTATGGGGGCAAAAAATAATTAACTTGTGGTGGGAATTTCAAACACTTTTATTGTTAGAATAAAATTACAGACAAAATGCTTTCTATATATAATAGATTATTAGAAGGAATAAGACATGTTAGGATATGTCAAAGAATGTCATGGCAACTTGAGGTATAAGGACTTTAAAGAAATGTATTATTTCAGCTCATAATTCAATAAATATTCACAAAACTTTATTAATAGAGAACACAGTAAATATGCCTCTAATTATTGCCACAAAGGAGAAGACAATACCTCTTGATTATCTCAGGGAAATCAGCATATAACTCCATATGGAATCATATCCTTCACAATAATAGAGCAGGATAAAGATGTTAGATGCAAAATCAAAACATGTGATCTATATTCATTCGTTTATTCACTCTAGAATCATCTCTTTTTTATTCCTTGGTAGAGGCTAAACCCTGTTCACATTTTGAAATTTACTTCTCCTTCAAGAACACTATTATGCTTAACTAATTATGCATACAGAATAGATATAGAAGACAAATATGAAGAAAGCTAGAGACCTTTGAAACTATGATTGATTAATTGAAATTTATATTCATACAAAATTTGTCTTTTAATCACTATAACAAAGACTACTTTCCCTATTAGGTCCCTCTTGACTGAATAAGAAATTGAAATTTAATAACCACAGAGAGTATAAAAGCCCAAAAACATATGGCCACCCAAGGAATGATGAAAGGGTGGGTGTTTGGGTTTTTCAAAGTTAAGGGGTGACCATTGTTATTGAGTGAAACCTTGGGTGGGACAAAGGGCTTTGGCCTAATATAAATTATATATATTTTCTAGTAAAAAAATTCTGATGTCACTAATTATAAGTAATAACTGGTGGATGTTTACTAAATGGATAACTAATGAGTTGGGGTTTAATAATTTGTCAAATCAGAAGAGTCTTTACAGGAAGCTAGGCACTCAAAATTATGTAGCCATTTAAGGTAGTGTCTCAAACATGTCAAATATCAAACAAATATACAAAATGAGACTAATTAAGCATAAATGTTGCCATCAGAGAGAGGGACCCTTAACCACTAAAGTCTCTTGAGCAATAGTATCTTTTTTGTTGTGTGCAAATTACATCTGCATATTTGTTTTGGATGATTTGGCATTGCGGTCTCCCAACTTTTTTTTATCTACTATCTCCACCGTCCATCTCATCCTTCCCACCTCTATTTATTCACTCCCCCTTGTCTTTCATGTCCCCAACTCTGTCTTTCTTTTCTTTGCCACTCATCACCACCTTCTTCTTGATCTCTTCTCTTCTGCATTACACCGCCAAAAAAAACATTTCCTTCTTTCAAGATTCATATCAATGGCTTGCCTAGAGGTGTTTAAGGAGGTAAGTCAAGAAGCCATATTTCTTATCAATGACATGTTCTTTTTTCCCCTTTTTTATTTTGATTTTCCCTTTTACTTTCTGTTACTCGTAAGAAAAAAGAAGAGATAAGGAGAAGGAACAAAAAAAATAATACTCTAGTTTTGTTTTTTATTCTTCATGCAAAGATATTAATGATCCTTTCTTGCATTGCAATCATCTTATCAATATATATCTCGATTGATCGAAGAGTTATGTATATATATTTACTCTACCATTTTTATCTTTTCTTCTCGTCTCAAAAGTCATGTTTAAATGTATAGGAGAAGTTCAAAGAAGAACAAGAAGCTCGAACTCTCGATGGAACCACTGATTGGCATGGTCGCCCTGCAATTAGAGGAAAATCTGGAGGATGGTTAGCTGGAATTATCATTCTTTGTGAGCTACCTCCAAACCAATCTTTTTTATTCTAATTTAACTCCATCCATATAAATGATTCTAGTTTTGAATGTCAACTTTACATGACTTGTATAGTTCTGGAATTTTCATGGTAAAATTAAAAACCTACAACTTGACCCGTCGCTATCAAAGATTCTATGCTTTGTGTAGGTCCAGAATCAGGAGAAGTACTATTAGCTTATAGTATTATGAAAGCAGCTGAACTCCTAGCTAGGCATATTAAGCTCTACGGAATTTCTTGTCTCCGCACATCATGTAATAAAAAAATATTAATGAACTGATAGGCTTGGGTAAGCACCTGAGGTTTATCAGGGAGCAATGAGAGATTCTGCAAATTTCTATCCTCGTTTTGGATTTTAGATAAGCTATCACTATAGAATACGGACAATTATAAATTAACTAAGGGAACGTGTAACACTTGGAACTCAAAGCCAAACCAAGTGTTCATCCCTTGTTGCACGTTGAGCTTTTTAGCCTCCTCCAAAAGGCCACGCCGCCATGGCCTCGTACGTACCAGTCACCATGCTTTAAAGAGAGAGAGAGAGAGAGAGAAGTTATTAATTAGCTATGGAGTTTTGCTTATGAGACGTGAGAGGGAGAAAGGGCTAGGGTTAGGAACTCAGCATCCCCACTGAGGAAGACGTGTCTGACACGGAATAACTGGCTTCACTTTGGATGATGTGGGTTATTGCCACGCGTTATTTGTGCTACCAAAACATTAAAAAAAAAAGAAAAAACTCATTCCCTCTTGATAATTTGGGGATATATTTCGCGATTCATGACTATAATATAAAATTTTGAAGGAGAAATTAAATAAAGTAGCTTGAAATTAATGAAAATTTTATAATTCGGAAATATTTCTTAGGAATAGTTAATTATCTGTATCAGATTTTGCTTTTCTTTTTGTTCTTCATCCTTAAATTCTAACATGAGAATTCAGTATATATTACACATAAAGACACAGAAGGGCAACAAGAAATTTATGCAAACATTCGCAACTTGAAATATAATATTAATAATTTCTACCATGTTTAAAACTAGAAATTATTTAGTTTTTTTTGTGCATCTGTCAATAACTTTTTGATAATATTTTAATTTAAAGAAAATAGTGTACACATGTTGCTTGTCCTGTGTGTAGTTTTGGATATGCATGTGTGTACACTATATGCCATCTTTTTACCTATTTATGTATTGAAACAATTTACTAAAGAATTTTGGAAGCTGAATTTATCTTTTTTATCTTGATTTTGATCCGCTCATCAGGATAGATATGAGAGCAACATGTTTTTATAGACTATAGATATGATATATTTTTAGCGAAAAGTAAAGGCAAGACGCAAAAGCATGATGATTTTCTTCCTTCTGTTGATATATAGTTGGCCATTGACAAGAAAAATCAGGTGAATATTTAGTGAAAGCAGCGAGAAACAAACAAGTTATTAGTTAGAATCATTATAACAACATGAAATGTATGGCCTAATTTGATATGAAACCTCAAAATACTTGGGAATTCAATTTGCAAACCTCTTATGCTGTTAAAAGAAACATTACCAAATATGAAGATAATTAATACCCACAATGCAGAACTAAATGAGTAGTTGAGTGCACATGCTTGTTGAAATGATTTTTTGATAGATCGATGATGATGATCGTCTGATTCTTTTAATGCAGTTTTCTGATTTTATCCTAAGGAGAAAATGACATGTTTCTGTTTTCAGGTATTCCCAACAGTTTTGAAACATGAAAACCTTTATGGCGTACCATGAGAGCAATATTTAACATTGAGTCTTAAGTGCCATCAAGTCTAGATAAATTGGTTATTCTAAAGATATCTTTTAATTTTCTTTCTAAATGTTTTATTAGTGTTTATGCTTTGGACATGGGGGAAAGAAAAAATTCAAGCCTCTAATCATGAACTTATATTTCTTACTTGTCAACAGTGAATCAAGGTTTGGCAACCCTGGCATTCTTCGGAGTTGGGGTCAACTTAGTGCTGTTCCTCACAAGAGTTTTGCAACAAAACAATGCTGATGCTGCTAACAATGTAAGCAAATGGACTGGAACTGTCTACATCTTCTCTCTTGTGGGTGCCTTCCTCAGTGACTCCTACTGGGGAAGATTCAAGACTTGTGCCATATTTCAAGTCATTTTTGTCATAGTAAGTAACCTGGCAGTCAATGCTTTATGTTTCAATTTCCTGCAATCTGATTAGCCCTTGAGATTCTGGATTCTGATTGTGTTTATATACGTATTCTTAACGGCAGGGATTGGTTTCACTTTCACTGTCATCATACATTTTCTTGATCAGACCTGAGGGATGTGGCGATGAGCAAACTCCTTGCAGGTCACATTCGAGTACAGAGATTTGGTTGTTCTATCTCTCAATCTACCTCGTTGCTCTAGGAAATGGTGGATATCAACCTAACATCGCCACATTTGGGGCTGACCAGTTTGATGAAGAGCACCCCAAGGAAGGGCATTCAAAGGTGGCTTTCTTTAGCTACTTTTACTTGGCTTTGAACCTTGGTTCCCTCTTCTCCAACACCATACTGGGGTACTTCGAAGATGAAGGAATGTGGGCTCTTGGATTCTGGGTTTCTGCTGGCTCTGCTCTTGCCGCATTGCTTTTGTTTCTCGGAGGAACGACAAGGTACAGGCACTTCAGGCCAAGCGGCAACCCTCTCTCCAGGTTTTGCCAAGTCATTGTTTCCGCAGCTAAGAAATGGAGGGTTGAAATGCCTCCAAGAGCAGAGGACTTGTACGATATCAATGGAAAGGATTGTTCCATGGCTGGTAATAGGAAGATCCTTCACACCCATGGATTCAAGTGAGTTCATAAACATCATCATTTCTAAGAAATGAGAGTTATAATACGATGATGAAGCTAACAATGAGTTCTATTTCAGGTTTCTTGATAGAGCAGCTTTTATCTCTTCAAGAGATTTGGATGAGCAGAAGCAGGGTCAGTACAACCACTGGCGTCTCTGCCCCGTCACACAAATTGAAGAAGTTAAATGCATTCTGAGACTAATGCCAATTTGGCTCTGCACCATTATCTACTCAGTTGTCTTTACACAAATGGCATCTCTTTTTGTGGAGCAAGGTGCAGCGATGAAAACTACAGTGTCAAACTTCAAAATCCCCCCCGCAAGCATGTCAAGCTTTGACATTCTCAGTGTGGCAGCCTTCATATTCCTTTACCGCAGAGTTCTCGATCCAATTGTAGGCAAGCTGAGAAAGAACTCTGAAGGCCTTACCGAGCTTCAAAGAATGGGAATTGGCCTTGTTATAGCTATAATGGCGATGCTTGCAGCTGGGATTGTGGAGTGCTACAGACTAAAGTATGCAGACAAGGACTGCACACATTGTGAAGGTGCAAGCTCCTTGAGCATCTTTTGGCAAGTTCCACAATATGCCTTCATTGGGGCATCTGAAGTTTTCATGTATGTAGGTCAGCTAGAATTCTTCAATGCACAGACACCAGATGGGTTAAAGAGTTTTGGAAGTGCACTATGCATGACTTCAATCTCTCTAGGGAACTATGTGAGTAGCTTACTTCTGACAATGGTTATGAAGATCTCCACCATCGACCACATGCCGGGATGGGTACCTGGAAATCTGAACAAGGGTCATCTAGACAGATTTTACTTCCTCTTAGCCGGCTTAACGACAATCGACTTGGTTGTGTATATTGCCTTTGCCAAGTGGTACAAGTGCATCAAGCTGGAAGGAAAATGTGGAGAAAGCAATGAGCTACATAACTATGAAGTCTGATGTTATTTAATAAACATCAGGCTGAAATGTTAAGCCCTATTGTACCAACTTATATAATAAGAAAGGGGATGCGGGAGAAGCTCAAACACTTCAAAAATGGGATTTAATAGAAAGAGAAATCTATGTTTGTCACATAGCTCCTCACTCAGTATTCAGAAATCCAGACTCTGTTGCTGTTGGTTGTGGGTTTGGTAAGGGGCTGTGAAAAGGAGGGTAACATTTGGTTAAAGGTCATTTAGATCTTCCTCACTTCATTGTCATTTGTTGGTTCTACTCCTCGTCGGAGTAATAACATGCACTTTTAGGCAGTTCTGAAGGAGATGAATAGCCTCTATTTGTAATGTCAATTCCTGTATAAGAGAGCTCCTCTCTTGAATATTAATGAATGCCCCCCTTTCCTCTAAAATAGTTCCATTTAAAGCTCTTTTGAAACCTAATTTTCATACACATTAGTATGGCCTATCTATAATATTAGCTAAGATCAATTCTTAACAAGGGACCTAAGACACTTTAAAACAGATCAGACTTGCAAGAAGCCAATAAATGTAGTCCGAGTCTCACCTAACTAAGAATTATCTCATGCAGCAACATCCAATAAACACAACTACAATAAGATTAATTTTGTTAATCTAAAGTGCGAAATTCGAACAAAAAGTTATGACGCATAAAATAAGAGACCAATAGTATGTTTAAATATCAAAGCATCCCCTGATCATTGTAATAGCAATGCTGTTAAAGACTGCAAGAGTTAAGAAGAAAGAAAATGAACGATAAAGATGAAACCTGGTCTCAGCATTCACAAACATATTAAAAATATGGTTCTATTCAGAACATAATAGGAAACCATAATTAATGCTGTGCTGTTAATTGGCAGAGAAGTTTTGATGATCCTCATAAATTAGTGACTTTCACATTAATGAACATACGCAAACATAATCCTTACCACAAAAGAATTTCTGACAAGGAATTAGTGTTTATAGTTCAAAACTCTTTAGCAAACTGTATACTACACACCTCTAACAAAAAAGTGAAGGACTTTAATATCTCAGTTAACTACTATAACTTCAAAACAAAATCAGCCTTGGACCTTACGGACTTGAATATGATGAGTAGATTCTCGACGCCAGATTGGCTGAGCTCCACTTTGGACAAGAGTAATGTGCTGTCCCTCTGTCACTAGATTCTTATCCTAGAGCAAAGAAAAATCAAATATGTCAAACCGCACAAAGCAATGAACCAGTCCGAAGAAGAAAACAGTTGTTATGTCAGCACACCTTTAATAGATTGATAGCTTGGGAGAAGGTCTCCTCTGCATCATCCGAGAACTTCATATATATAGGCATGACACCTTGATAAAGAGCCAACCTCTGCTTAATTCTTTCTCTGTAAAGGGTACAAGAATATAACAAAATCGTCAGAAAATGACAAGAAGCTCTAATTCAGATACACAATAACATCCTCAACCAAAACATCACTTATCACTGCTTTGACCACTTACATATTAAAATATGCCAAAACTACAAAAGTACAGAAAGGGTTTTCCCAATGGAGCATTACTACACGCACAAACAAATCTTATAAACTTACTTACACAACCTAATGTGGCATTACATGATTAGTTGATTTTAATGTGAGGAAAAAAATAAATAATTATATCATCCAATTATATGTTGCCATCTCAGTTTGTATAAATAGATTTGTAAGATTTGTTTGTACACAGTTTTATTCTTTCCCCATGAGATAAAAAACAAATTTTTTTAATAATAAAACAATATTTCATAAAAAGAAATATTTGCCAACATTTTCAATACAATCATGTCTTGATAATTTATAACACTCGCCCAAGTTGTCTCAAGATAAACAATGTTAATATTGTTTTGCCCTGAAGTTACACACGACTGCAACTTAGAGGCTGATCATAATTAGAGAACGATACATGATTGAGACAACATCTTACAACCATAAGAATCAGCCGACAAACAACTCAAAGGGGGTTATAAGGCTAATGTGCCAAAAACCTACGCCTCAAAGTCAGAATTTTAGATAACAGAAAACAGATAAGTGAGCCTACCAAGCCACAACATTTAAGAAATCAGATCCAGGAAACTTGAAAGAGTACTCCATATGAAACAACATCAACAGAAACATCAATAGACTCACTCATTTGTGAAGGCAAATATTGTAGCGGAAGGCCGATAATGACTTAAAAGAATAGCCATTGATCCTGTTCTTGTAAAGACCATGATAGGCGTATTGAGGGTATTAGCCATAGTTGTTGCATGGAAAGCAAACATTTCACCCATATGGCTCTGCAAAAGAATGTCCTCATGCTGGTCAGATTGTGAAAGGGGAATGCAGATGGAACTTAGTTAAGTACTTAGGAAATTGCAACATTTGACAAAATTTCTTTTTTATTACTCTCATCCCAGGATCAGCTTTAAAAGTTCAAGTAGAAAGGTGAAACAAACAATTTCAATAGCTTAACAAAAGCAGGTATTGACTTCAAAATACAATAAATTCTTACCTTATATGCACTAGACTCAGTTGGAGGAGTAATGCTAATTGGTAGACTTGACTCAGTCCGCAATGCCACAGTATGCATAACTTTAACAGCTTTCAATGGATACCTTTAGTCACATGGCAATAAAAAATTAGAAAAAAGAAAACTTCTTTATATAAATAAAAATCAATAAAACCATTTTGTAAGCAGAATATGAAATCAAGTCTTCAAAAATACAGTTTATACATTAGGATTATAAATGGGAGCACAGTAACAATAAAATGAAAATGGTGGTGACCAAAGTTGTAAGACACCCAATACGAGACAAGCTCACTAACTTTCCATGGGCAGTTTCACCAGAAAGCATGACTGCATCAGCACCCTCTCTTACTGCAATTGCTATGTCAGAAACTTCAGCCCTTGTTGGTGTAGGATGATTAATCATGCTTTCCAGCATGTTTGTTGCTACTATCACAGGTTTATGCATACTGCGACACCTTCTAATGATATCTTCCTGTTTGAATCATTAAGTCATTCAGTTACAATGATGAAGAGAAAACATACTAAACTTCTACAACCATTTCAGTCTTAATTTATCGTGAGTTTGTATTGATTTGATCATTTCTTTCTTTACAAATGAAGACACCGTAGAGAAACCTAAGATTAATTAAGTAAATTAAAAGGGATTTGATGTAGTTTTTACCATGTATTTGGGTCAGTGTTGCACATAAATGCAACTGATACAGTGTTAGATGCATGATACCATAAAATTAATCATAAAACAAAGTAGTTAATCAAGTTGAAAGATAAGCTGTTAATATGACGAGATTTTGATAAATTTACAGCTGATTGATAGAGCATTGTGCAATAAATTTAGCATCAATTTACCTGCAACAATGGGACATCCTCAATTGGAAGTTCAGCTCCAAGATCTCCACGGGCAACCATTGCCTGAAAGGTTTAAGAAAAATGTTAAGACACAATTGGACATCATGATACTGAACACAGATACTGAAGTATATTCATATACACATACATACACATGCATATATAACAAACCCCATTGGATGCTGTTATTGTTGAATGAAGATCTGACAGCATTGGCAATTTCCCTTTTTACAATATAAATAAATGTACAAAAGACACAAAGACATCCATATATGTAATGCAGACATTAAATTTATGTTACTAATTGTCTGTAATGCTTAATAAAGAGCAAACATAAACTAAAAAGGAACCTGTAAAGAATATTGAAACTAACCCCATCAGATGCTGATAATATTGAATGAAGGTTTGGTATAGAGTCAGCACTTTCAATTTTTACAATGACATGAATATCC
The DNA here is from genome assembly GCA_026122585.1 of Anacardium occidentale. Classification (NCBI taxonomy): domain Eukaryota; kingdom Viridiplantae; phylum Streptophyta; class Magnoliopsida; order Sapindales; family Anacardiaceae; genus Anacardium; species Anacardium occidentale. The sequence continues at coordinate 40,158 of JAJEJH010000348.1, read as the reverse complement.
GCATTGCAACCTAAATTAGAGGTTAAAACAGTTAAATCAGATATAGAGAGGAAACGACAAAAAAATGTATATATATTATATTTATTTATTCTATAATTGATGGGAATTGGTATAAGAACTTTACTTTTGAGATAATCTTTTAACTGATTGACCACCTTAGCATCCTTCACAAAAGAGACAGCATAGAAATCGACTTGGTTGTCCACCCCAAATTTGATATCCTCCCAATCTTTGTCTGTAGGAAGGAAGGCACATTTACAGTTGTTTCATACTTTCTAAATGAATATAAACAAAGAAGCAAAAATTCATGTCAATACCACAAGAATGTAAACGGAACTAGCCTGTTATTGAAGGCAGAGTTGCACTTTTTCCGCGAACATTCAAGTGACGTCTTGATTTTAGTTCGCCACCATCAACTACCTCACATTTAACTGTATCCTGAGTCTTCGACTTCACAGCTAATGACATCATTCCACCTAGTAAAGAGAATAGGAAACAACCGGTCATGTCTTGTGAACAAGTAAGCAAATTAGACTTGTTCGATTGTTTAACGAGAGCATATTTAAAAACACTAAAATGTGGTCTATGATCCTTAAGAACCAATTGTTTAACGAGAGGATATTTAAAAACACTAAAAGTGTGGTCTATGATCCTTAAGAACCAATTGTTTAACGAGAGGATATTTAAAAACACTAAAAGTGTGGTCTATAATCCTTAAGAACCATAAACTTAACACTCTTCAAACAAGAGATCAAAGATTAAAGGTATAATGGGCATGTTTGCAAGTACTTTCTATTATTTTCTCAAAAACATGTCATCAATAGAGTACACAATGTATACTTCTCATTTCTTCCAGAGTAGAAATAAGAAAGACTAGTATAATTTTCTTACCATAAAAACTGAGACATCATTGCTAAGAAAGCCCTAGAAAAGCGAATTTCTTTCATAACAAAAACATTGTTTTTCTGAATAGAACACATATGTATTCTTGAAAAAGCAACATATTACATCAAAGATAAGAAAGCTGGTCGAACCATCAAAATTTTTCCCATATATGACTTCATTTAACAACTTGCAAGATTTAGGGTTCAGGGTTAGCTCAGCAGTAAAATAACTGCAATCCACTGACATCCCTACTTCACATAACAAGTTACCAAATAATCAGTTAATAGAGAATTAAATGAAACATCAGAAAATGCACAAATTTAATCAACTCCATTACATAATGATTTATTGGAATTGCTTGATTTTCATTATTTCATTATTCTTATGAGTCAAAAATCTGTTTCCACATTAAATATCAAATTTTTTTCTGAATTAGCTAATTTCCATTATATACCCAGAACTTGAAAACAGAATTTCTATGAGATAAGACAAAATCCTGAGTCCAAAAAAAATTTCATAAATCCAGGGGCAATATATTCATCTTATTTTATTCTTACCATCTACAAGTAGTATGTCTCCAACCTCTACATCATTCACAAAGTCATCATAGTTCACACTAACGGTATCTTCTGTGCTGATGCCTCTTTTGATAGTGAAATTAAATTCTTGACCCTCTTTCAACATGATTGGTTGAGGTACATCTCCACTTCTAACCTCAGGACCCTGAATTTTGAAAATAAAGCAGCATATCCTACTTATCACTAATAAATGGTAGATATAAATAACAAAATTTGAAGAGATATAGGATACAATTTGCATAATTATTTGCAACCTTCCATCTCTTCCAATATATTAAGATGTTGAATATGTGAACTTTTGAATCAACTTCAATCACTTCAAACTATAAGCACATTGTAACTCCACATGCAACAACTATTAACATCTAGTTTTCCACACTGTTAATGCAATAGAAATGAACGTATGAAGATCCCATAATAAATACCTTGGTGTCCAGCATTATGGCTATGACCTTGTCTTCAAACTGAGAATTGTATTCTCTAACAAGATCAATAGTTTTCTGGTGTGATGCATGGTCTCCATGTGACATATTTAAGCGTGCCACGTTCATTCCCGCTTCTGCTAGTTTCCATATCATTTCACGTGAGCTTGTGGAAGGACCAATTGTACATACTATCTTTGTTTTTCTTTCAGCATTTGGACTTAAGACTGTCTTTCCCAAGGTGCGCTCACCATTCAGAAGCTCAAAATGAGATGTCAACTTTTCCTGAATCAGCCAAACACTTCAAGGTTGAAAACTGAAATAAACACAACATTGTAGAAACCATCTAAACGGAAACATATTAGAAATTTTTTTTGCAGCACATCCATAACAAATATATTCCACCAGGAAATAGAAACAGTGTTCTGCACTGACCAAAAAATAATTATTTAAGTTGGCGTAATTTTATTTTCTGAGATGATATTTTTGACACAAATCTATTTGACCTTAACAGAAGCACAGCCATGAAAGAGGAGTTTAGGAAAAATCATACCTTTGGCATTCCTCTTATATATTAGAAACATACAAGGCTTTTACTATGAAACCATTAAAACAGAAAAGGTATAGATATTAAATATTTTTTCAACACAATATTTTGTAATCACTAAAGCATAAACAGTTGTACCATATTATGAGTTCTCCACACATTTAATTGTACTCCAATTTCGAAAAAAAAAAAGCTTTCCTAGCAAGTCCTTGCGTACTGAGGAAAACGGTTCCAACACATGGGCGAATCCATGTCTTAACAAATTCAAGTATCAAATAAGACAAAGCACGCAACTAAAACAAATTGCATCTTCATTCACAGAACACCATAATTTACCAAGGTCTATCACAACTCTACAAAAAACTCACTTCCGTCCCACCAAACATAAATTCAAAAACTTTGAACCAACAAAAAAATTTTAAAAATTCATAGATTATAAACAAGATTCATCCTATTAACCAGAGAAACCTGTACTGCACGTGAGCCAGAGGCAGAGCACATAAAGTGAAGCAAACCACTAATATAATCATAAACAACAAGTTATTCAGAATCGTATTCTTAACATTTGCAGACTTGAATTAAAAACAAAATAATAACATCCTGATTAAAAAGAGGTAAGTAACTAACCGGAGTTAAATGACCGTTATAAGAGGCAGAAAGATTTTGCGGTTGATTGTCTTGAGCAGTCCTTGTCGATCTAACGGAGAAGCTCTGCTTCTGAAGAGAACATCTCCTCCACGTTTTAGAAACAAATAACGAGGCATCGCTTAAAGCCCTGGATGAAGAAATCATACGATCCGTAGACATTCCTGTGCATACGTTATGAATCGCGGCCATTTGAAAATTAAAACGGAGAAAGTATACAAAGGTCGAGAGACGAGAAGCAGAAAGGAACAAACAGTAAAGTCTCCAGAGAGAGAGAGAGAGAGAGAGAGAGAGAGGTGAAGATATTTTGGAAAGGGACAAGCGTACTGTGTGGTTAATTACAGGAAAAGTTGGAGGACAATTTTGTAGCTTAGTTCCCTTCTTTAAACTTCCAACTCTCTGACTCGCACCCTAGCTACATTTCAGATATTTATGCTAATTTATCCTTATTTTTTATATATAAAAAATACAAACCAAATAAATTTTAATACATAAAATTTAAATTTTATTAAATAAGATATTTTCAATTGGTTCATGTGCTCCATCCCCTCAGAGGCGACTGGGCTTTTGCCCTATGAGAGCATTCCGCCGTTGAAAACTGAAAAGGAGGACCAGTCATTGGAAATGTCGCCCAATTTTGCCGATCAAAAATAACGAAACTACGGGTCTCTGCCACGTGTATCATAAATCATCGAACGGCGAAGAACCCCAGATGAACTCTGAGTATGATGGTTTATATTTACCAAATTGGCGCCACCTAGGAACCTGGTAGTTCAACCGAATTACTTGAGCAGTTCCATCCATATTTGGTCATATTTTACACGCTCCGTGGAAAACGACAACGTTTTTATGATGTTTTTAGCTTGTTGAAAGCGAAGCGACCTTATGTGTCGTTGTCCACGTTTTATTAGGCAAGAGCCTGAGTAAATAAGGCAAGTTCGATTTCATCGAACACATCGAAGAAAGAAAATCTAACCACGTGCCTCGCATGGCCTGCAAAAAACCAAAAACTCTCGGTGTGTAATCTAATTATAAATTAATTAACAAAAGACAATAATTATAGTTATATGTTAAAAATAGCAGCTTATACCATTATCATAGGCTTTAAAGAGTTTTTTATACAATTATGACAAGAAAAATCATTGGTCAAATCTTATACTGCAAGAATCATCTGGTAAACATATTAACCACCACATATAGCACAATTCATTTAAATTATAAATTATAAATTAAACTTGGGAGGAGAGAGAAATTTTGGGAGGCTTTTTTTCTCCGAAATCTTGTATGAAAAAAGAGAAGAAAAAAAAGGCAAGAGAGAAGAAAGGGATAATTATTGTACTACAGTACTAAATAGTGAAAAATCATTGATTTATGTATTCTAATTATGGGTCGAATTACATACAAAACTATGATGTTAATCTTTTTTTTTCTATTCCACTTATACATACATACATACATTTCTCTAAGAATTCGAAACACCTATTGAGGAAACTTCAGTTTTGAATTTGGAAAATAACAACTCAACATATTAGGTGGGCAACATAATAATCTTATTAGTATAAATTCATGTATAGTTATTCTCTTAAATAGAATGCTCAGAAATATTCCATGTTTATAGTACTGAGAATAGATCATGTTTTTTTTTGGCAAGTGGAATATATCATGTTTACAACACAATAATACGTTGAATTTGAAGCTCTATTAAAACAAAAGATAGTAATCTAAAGGAAGCATTTGATAACATATATTTGTATATTTATCAAAATTATAGTTACGATGATTACACCTTTTTCCAGTTCGACTTCTAAATTTGTACGATAACCAGAAGCGCTGAGTAAGTAGGCTGTGACATGGGGAGGAATAGCTATCGAGTTCTCTCCATGTTGCATTTTCAACTTCAATTTCTCCAGTTCCGTGAAGGGAGAAGGTTGATGTTGTAGTCCATTAGGAGCCTAGATTAGAATCTAAATAGTGACGATAGAATAAAAAAAATTGGAGGAGATGAGAAAGACATAGAAAATCTGTCTCTCTCTATATATATATATATATATGATAGATGTAAATCGATTGTACCATAAGATAAAGTGACAAAAAGTGCACGACGAAGTAGTCGGAACATATTGGTCAATGCATTTGTAGCGATTTGCCTACTTGGGATTGAATGGAAGAATTGATTGGGTAAAAAGACTTGAACATTCACATTTGTTATAGCAGGAAGTTCAACCAAGGCGAAACTCTCAGGTATTGAATTTGTAATACTAAAGGAAATGAGAACTGGTGCAAGAAGCTCAATCCTGCCTTGGTTAGCTATTATAAATTTTGAGAGGCTAAGTTTAATAAGCTGAGGTCCACTGATTCTGAAAACACTAAACCCTGACAGGTAACAATCACATAAAGACAGGTTTTCCAAATTAGGGCAACTAGAGAAGGGATCAAAGGGTTGCTGAGTTTCATAATTAAATTGCATTCTACGCAAATGCAAATCCTGCAACCCCACAAAGCCAAGCCAGTTTCCTGGTACGATTTCAGGACGGAAAGTTTCCATCACTAAACTGTTAATGGATCCGCATGCAATCAGTCTTTGTGGGAGACGAAATTCCCCCCAATCCCCTTGCAAGCTGAGATGTTTAACATTGTGTGAAACAAGGTAGTCAATGACTCATGTCACGAAAGACTTGCCGATCCTGCCACGACGAGTAAGGGAGAATTTATTGATGTCAACGGAGTGGTCTCGACGAGTTAAAACGTCGAGGACGAATGTCTTGAAACAGAAAGCTCTGTTGAAATTCAGGCTATCGAAACTGAGGTCAGGAAGAGTTTTCCAAAGGTTTTTATACCTCTTAAAGAGCATAAAGGTTTGAACTGCGGATTATGTGTCAGCAAAAGAGAGGATTTGGTGGAGAATGTCATCTGGCAAGTTGCTGAGAGTATCATCTTTGCATTTTTTTGACTCTCTTGTTGCTTCTTGGCATTCTGATTCAGGGATGTCCACTCCAAAGAGAATATTGCTGGGATCACTATTTCACTCAGAAATTTTCTGGGAGAAGAAAGAGGGTTAGAAAGAGGGTTGAAGAATGAGAAAAAAAGAAGAGAAAGTGAAAGATGAAAAATGTGACAAGTGATTGACGTTTTCTTTCTTGAAATCCGAATTTGTTATCCTGAAATTCGAGAATAAACAAATTTTATGTAAAAGTAAGTCTGCTTAAGGCAAGACGAAGAATGAAGTTGAAAGGTTGGTTGAAAAAAAGTTGGTTTTGCTAGAAGAATAAAATAAATAAATAAATTCAGTTTGAATAATAAAAACAAAAAACCAATAATATTGAATGAAATAAACATGTAATTAAAAAAAACTTTATAAATATGCGAAGTTTCTTATAAGACATAATATACATAGTTGATTACGTTATGGAAATTAATTTTAGAGAAACGCAATTCAATTTTGTTTAATTTTATTTGAATTTATAGTTAGGATTTGTGATTCAAATTCATAATTTAAATTTAAATTGAATTCATAACTTGAATCCGTAGCTTAGATTTGTGGCTCAATAAATTCGAATATTTATAGAATATGAAAAATCATTTTTATTCAAATCAAACGTAAACCGAAGAGTGTATAGGCTTATTTTGATTCGTTTTTGTCACTAATCAGAATAATATCATTTTGGATTTTTTTAAAAATAAAAAAACACAAACGAAGAAAACAATTATTTAATAAAAATATGTATAAAATATATATATTTAATACATTTTAGATTCAAAAATATGAAATAACATGTCTAAACTGAGATAATACAATAAATGCGAATTAACCTAAATAACTCATGCTTTTACTCTTTCTTCTCCACCTCCGCTTCCTCTCTTCTCCTTCTCTTTCTCTCACTCTCTCCTCTTCTATTTCTCTATATCTTTCTCCTCCCTTTTTTGACAAACAGTCTACCATGCACGATAAGATATTCTTGCCTACCTTCGTTATTGGTCAAGTTGTAGCTGCTGGCTAGCAAATATATTGAGTTTTATAATTTGTATTTGTTTTTCCTACACTTATTTTCAGTCTGAAGTTAAATAAAAAAAAAACTTGGTTGGTAAAAGAAAATAAAGGAATTTGGTGGTGCGTGAGAAATTCGTAGTTGTGCATCTTTAAACTTTAATTTTGCATTTTAATTAAAAATATAACTTAATAATATACATTTTAATTTTGCATTCAAGTAAAAATAATTAAAAAATTATACTAATACAAATAAAAATAGGGATGTTAATAATATATAATTATATATTTAAAAGGTAAATTATAATTTTAAAAATGTTAGGAATGTTAAACAATTTTAAGGAAGATTTTTGAAATCTGAAAAAATTTTAGGATTTTTTTAATTTTTAAATTTTAATATACTTCTTGATAATTTAAAAAATAATAGTCATATTCCTAACAAACGCAATAAATTAAAAGTGTAAATATCATATTACAAAACGAATATAATAATTTCTTAAATAAAATAGAGAATATATTCATTTATCTCTAATAAATTTTAAAAAAATGATATTTATATCATAAATATATCTATATTATAATATTTGTATAAAATGACACAAATACAGTTTAATTATTAAAATTAATAATTAACTTTGACATTTATGTGAAATTTTGACTTTTTTAAATTTAATAAATAAAAATTTATTATTTCATCAGACCTTGAATGGAAAGTAGTCATTTGATCGTGGTTTTAATTAGTTAATTCTCGTTTTCTTTCTTCAATAGGGTATCGAAACTCGCTTACTCTTACTTGGTAACTATTGAATTGAATGTTAATTAAAAAGCCAATTAAATTTAGACAAGGGATCAAACCTTGGGTGGGAAGTAGTCATGTTGTGCATGATTTTGTTCCTTTGACATTTGCCATCCCCTTGGTGGAGTTGATTATTTGATTTTAAAAGGCCAAATGACTATTTCCTATCGAAAGTTTGATGAAAATAATAAATTTTAATCGTTTAATTAATAAATTTTTTTAAACATGATTACTACGCCCTTTTATCAAAATTATGAAATTACTAATATAATTGTTAAATTACTAATGTATGTTTATTAGTTAAAATTTTATAATTTAAACCTTTAAAAATATTTAAACTTTAACCAATCTTATGTAATTGTCATTTTTTAAGTTATTAAAAAATATTTTTAAAATTTTCAAGAGCACCTCTAAATTTTTTTTCAAATTTTCAAAAACACTATAAAATTTTTATTAACACTCTTAATATTTTTAAAAAATTATATTCTATTTCAAACATATGTCATTTTAAAAAGAAAAAAACAAAATATAAAAATCTATGTAAAATGACATTTTTGCCCTTTCATTTAATGGAATTCGAATATCAAAGTGGATGACAAATAAGAATCTAGTTTTTTAAAACTTGAAGAATGTGTTTTTGTCCTTTTAACAAACCTTAGATGGGAAATAGTCTTTTTTTTTTTTTTTCTAATTTTTTCAATTAATTCTTCATTTTTCTAGATATTAACTAGCATTATAAAACCAAAGGACCTATCCAGCCCAGCCCAACCCAACCGCAGAATGAAGAAACCCACCCAGACTTTTTCCCGGGCCCACAAAAGATTCACTCTAGCTCCATCTTTGAATGAACTGAATAAGCTCTTCTTCTCAGTTTAAACAAATCTAGTTGTCTCTTAACAATCATTGTCCATTTCTACTAAGATTTAGCTTTCTTGGTTTTTTCCTATTTAGCATTATCAAAGATTTGCATGAAACTAAAGGCAGAAAGAAAAGGACTCAGATTTCACAACAGGAGATTTTTGCATTAACCTGGTTACTTGTTTCAACTTACTAACTTAAATATACTAGGATCTAAGTTATGTTTCCTTCCACATAAGTTTGTGAAAATTGTTTTCAAGTTTTGGCAAAAACATTTATAGCCAAATTGATAAGTGCCGCAACCATGCCATTTTCCTTTTCTTTTATTTAGAGAAGAGCATGAAGCATTATCTAAACCTCAAATCGTCCCAAGTAAATGGCAATTTAATACTTGTTAAACATGAGCATGTCATTACTTCCTTTAAAACATATTGTCAAAGATAGTGACCGTATTTGCAATCTAGAATAAAAATTTCAACTTAATCTTGTATTCAGCAACGAACCATCTACACCTACAAGATATATAAGAAATCAACTTTTAACGTGAGGAAGTGCTAATGCAGCAACTCAAATTAAAAGCACCAAGCATCAACTCAAAGATAGTGCTAATGCAGCAACTCAAATTAAAAGCACCAAGCATCAACTCAAAGATGGTCACCACTGGTAGTCAAATTTCTACTCATTGTTTATGCACATAGTTTTTTACTCTATTGATAATCAAAACTCCTGTTGACTGACCTCAAATAACACTCACTTCGCATGCAAAGCAACCTAGAAAGCACTTCAGGTCCCTAACAATTGGAGCATGCAACAGAAGATGAGTAGCTAAGACTATCATTACTACACATCCACTAGTTTGCAGTGACATAGTTCCTTACAGTATGACCATTAATACCCAATTATAAGCTTTGATATAAGGTAATCAGGTGACAAATAACACACCATTAATGCTAAATCATTTGCAATTTATTTTAACCAAGCAACTTTTCATGCTAACATATAAGTTATATTTTTTCTTGCTCAGTATATAAGTTGCCTGAAATATATAATAAATTTTCCTGTAGCAATATCATTCGTCGATGCCAAGATTTGATTAGTTGAAGAAGATGGAGCAGAATTATGGTACTCTTTAGTTTCTTATTTATTTTTAAGAGTAAGCCAACAATTCCTAATGTAGTAGAATCTTCAACACCTTCACAATTCTAACTGCAGTTCTTCCAGCTCACTTGCATTTTAACTCTACAATGTCAACGCCACATAAACTTTCCACTTTGAACCAGAGAATGTGCACATATAATTGAAATGATCTTATTTCAGACTAATCAACTGATCAGCACACGTATTCTAAAGATACATAGAAAGAAGTTCCACAACAAAGTTGATGCTCAAAACATAATTGCCATCAAGTCTTGAATTATTAGCACTTGAAGCAAATATACATCAAATGTATGGCTGAGGATCATATAATGGATTACAACGCTTTCTAATATACACAACCGAAGTTTGTGACATAATTTAAGTTAAAAAGAGCTCAATTTTTTTACATACGCATTATAAGAAGAGCACTAAGATATAACATATTTGCAAGTATGTCAAACCTTGCTAAGAGGAAGCAGCAGCCATAATAGCTTTCTGCAACTCAGACTCCAAATCACTAGCCTGGCTCACGGACTTCTTCACCTCTGTTTTTCCATTCCCTTCGCCATTCTTCTTGCTCCTTCCCTTCTCAAGCTCACCAAAACTCTCACTTGAAGATGGAAATACCTTCTTCCCAGTACTATTACCGACTCCATTAAAACTCCTTGCCTCAGAATAACTCTCACTTGGAGATGGAAAGACCTTCCCAATACTGTCACTCACAGCACGATAGCGCCTGGCAGAAACTCCCTTTCTCATATCCTCCAGACATTGTTTCATTTCCCTGTTCTCCTTCTCCAATAATTCCAAATCTCTGCTCATCCAAAAGCACATTCCCTTCAACAACTCCGAATCACCCACACTCTCATTATTCATCTTCTTCGCTTCTTCTACCTTCTCAACTCTCTCAATCCCAATCTTATTTACAGTTAAATATGGCATTTTAACCTCCGAATTGGCTGGGAAATTCACTCCCCACCTCAAATTTATCTTTACCCCTTTCGTCACAGGCAACACACTGTTTGCCTTTACAGAAATTCCACCCAGCAGTCCGCCTCTTACACCATTTTTCAGCTCCAACACCCTCTCTTTAACAAACCCAATTCCATCATCTGAATTAACCCCATTAATAAAACTAGGCTTCTCAAACCCATTTTCACTGCCATTATACGGTTCCAATTTCACATTTTGCCAACCCAACGTCTCATTCACTACCGACCCACTTGCAAAGACTGAATTCGAAGGAGACCCAGATTGCGAGTTGGCGGCGGAAACAAAGCGGGACCCCAAATTTCTAGGTCTAGGGTTTGCAGAGGAAGTAGTTTTATGCAACGAAAAGTGGCCAAGTTGAGGCTTGAAATGGAGCAAAAAGGTAGGGGAAACAGTCGAGGGGTTGATGGAGGAAAGAGAGAAGTGGACCGAGAAGCGGAGAGGAGAATCATGAGGCGAACCAAGCAAGCCAAGGCCTGATTTCAGAGAGACAGAGAAAGGAGCAGCTAAGACTGCCGTTGTATTTGAAGAGAGAGGTGTGTAGGCGAATCTAAGAGAAGGGCCGGAAGCGAAGTTGGTGGAGAGAGAAAAAGCAAGGTGTTTAGGAGTGGCGGTTGTAGCGGTGATGAGAGAAGCAGTGAAGGGTTGGTTGAACACGGAAATGGGTATTTTAGCCTTTAGAAGTGGGGGCTTTTGAGTCTGTTGATTGTAATCATCATGAAGTTTCAGAGAGAGCTTCATCTTTCTACTTCCTGGTCTCCGGGATGGAAGTTGGCCGTGCCAGAACCACCCTCTATTGGGAAGAGATGGGGACCAAAACGATGCGTTTCGGATATTAGTTACATCTCTTTTCGTGCCATTTCATATAATAACATAACACATACAAATAAAAAATTCGGGATCTAATTAAAACATTATTTAGCTCATGTATATAGACTAAAACCATACACCTTTCGACTGAGGCCAAAAGACTATTTTCCAACCAAGAAACGAATAAAAGTTATATTTTTTAAACGTACCGAATAAAAAATCATTTTAATACAATTTTCTAGTTAACATTCCTAATGACTTTTCTAGTTAGGTCAAATGATTATTTTTCTATTTATTAATACAATTACAAAAATTTTAATTTTTATTGTATCTTTGATTTATTAAAATTATAAAAATAACTAATAAAAATTTTTAATTTACCAATTTATCTTTCAATAATTATAAGTTATTATTTTTCATTTTCTAAAAAGTTAATTTTTTTTTTTTCTTATTCTTTCTCTTATCATTTAACTGTCAATCATCGATTATCATCTTTCTCCTCCATTTATTTTTATCACAACATTACTATTGTTCATCTTTTTAACCCTCCATCGTCTTCATTATCAATTGTTGGTCATTATTCTCTTTTAGTCATCTTCATTATCAATGCCATCAATCATCCTTCTCCTCTAATTATCTTTACCAATGATATACTTCTCCTCCTCCATCTTCACCACCACTCTTCCATTTTTAAAATATTTCAGAAAAATCTTTCAATAACTCTAAATTTATGTTTCCTTAAATTCAAAAATAATAAGTATGAGTGAGAAAAAAGAAAGAAGAGATTGACTGGCAGTGACTGGAAAAAAAAATGAGTGGGAGAATCAAAGGGAAGAAGTAGTAATGGGAAATAAGTGGGAAAGAAAAATTAAGAGAAATATTAGCATATATTGAAAATAAATGAATGGAAAAAAAAGAGTAATATATAACAAGAAATGAGCAAAAAAAAGAACAGTAAGAAAAATTTTGACATTTTTGAAAAGATTGTTACTAATCAACCATCCTTTAAAAGAACGTGGATATCTTTCTCTCTCATATAATAATCATTTTAGTGATTTTTTAATAATTTAAATATATAAAATAAATTTAATATAAAACAATTTATTTATATTAATACGAATAATTAAACAAGAAGCTTAATAACCAAATTTATTTTGTGAGTTTCAACAATCAGAACCTGAAACAATCATGTTACATATTGGTGAAATGAGAATGAATATTGTAACTTAAATAATTAAGTTATTATAAAGAATACTTCGGCAAAAGTGAAACAATTGAACCAACTCTCTATCTATAAAACCATGGGAGTGTTCTCTTACTACCATTGTTCTCTCAAGCTTGCACTTGGCTAGCTCATCTCTAACATGTTCACTGTATAAGCATATTCATGAACGGGTACTGACCGTTCATTTATCATGTAATATGTGCAAGGGTGATCTGGAAGGAATGCTGGAGGGAATGAGAGCGAGAATGATTTGTGTACGTATATGTGTATGTGAGTATGTATGTATGTATGTATGTATGTATGTATGCATGTGTGTTTCAGTGACCAGATACAAAACTAGACTCGGAAGAAGATTTACTACTCTTATTCCTTCTTGTAGCAACAAGTGGGTCGTCTTGCTCATCCTCATCAATTGGCAGCTGCTCAGTGTTGCCACCCTTGAAAACAGGATGTATATATGCATCCTGAAGATAAGCCTTTAGATTTAGAGTTGGTTCTCTAGCCCGTTCAAGTGTATCCTTCACCATTGCCTCCTGTGATATTATTAAATAAATGTCAGGTGCAGATCATTGTCAACTAATCTAAATTTCAATAGAAAAGCATGTAGAGTATTTGAGGCTTTCAACCATGTCAATTGATCAAGGCAAACAGCATCACGTGTTCAATATGTCCATCGCAAAACTAGATAAAAAAAATTTCTGATTGTTAGTATTTGGTCAAACCTCTAATGGAAACATCACAAACGCAGACTCAAAACGACCCTTGCAATATCTGTGGAACCAGAAGGTCAAAATTGGAAGGGGAATGAGCAAACTTGTCGATCTCTCAACCATCTTTGTGCTTAGCAAACCTATCAGAAGCAGTTGAGATATTATTAAATTGGCAATCAGGCGAATATGCACGTCAGGCCAGAATGCAGCTCCACTCTCATATATTTGGACATATACGTTGATAACCTTGCAAAAGGAGAGTTAAAAAGCAGTAGTCAACAATGAACTTCGTATTAGAAACTTTATTATTATAACTAGAAGTAAATATTAAATAAACATGAACCAAAAAATTTTTATAAACAACAATCTGGAACAAAGAATGTGGTTTAGCTCGTATTGTTCACCTAAATCAGTGTCCAAGATGGCAACAAAATGAGTGGATGAAAACAACTCCTCAAACCTACTGTTATAAAACTCAACCAATACTGCCAAACTGGAAAGTAGAGAACTTTCAATTTGAACTTCTATCTAATGGAAAAAAATTGTTTATATGACCAATGGAACATTCAATAAATGTGAGCATAGCTTTCCAAGACACTTTCATGACCATCCATATCTCCCCATTGTGAATTATACGTCTCTTTTACTGTGATAAATCCCATGAATAAAGTCAAAGTTGCAACTGCCAAGAGTATCTAAAAATTGAGGGTCCCTATCATTAACTGGAAGTTGAAAGCATGAAAATTATATTAAGGTACCTGATGACGAAATACCAGGTATGAAAAACCAAAGAACACAATGATGAACGGAATAAATATGGGTGAGACGACAGCATATACAAATCCCAGCAAGAAATAGAACTGGATACGAGGTTCAGTTAAAGCAAGTTTTAAGTATCCAGGATCCATTGCTTCATCTCTGTCTTGGGCTGTCCTAACCAATAAAGTGTTCTTCAAGTGGAACAGGACTAATGGTACCAATCTGAGGATCTCAGCAGCAATTCCAGCCCAACCATCAACCATCACATAGGTAATGAAGAAAGTTGATTTCATCGGAATGGACACACCAATAGTTTTTGGAATCCTGTGGAGAAAATATAAGTGCGTTTCAATTACCTACATGTTATGGGTGATCATTTACTAAAAATGTAATTGCAAATCAAAGGCCTAGGCACTCAAATGTTGACAGGATTACAAGTCATTCAGCAATACATCATATAATAAAAACAAAAAAATTAATTAGCTTAGGAGAAAACATCTATGTGTCTGATAGAAATAAAATAACAAATTAAATGGCCTACAAGTTTAGCATGAATCAAAGAATTATTGGGCCATATGTGTGACTAAAGCTCTACAGAAAAGCAAATTTAAATAATATCTTAGATTGAAGAGATGTTGATGTCAATGCAAGTCATTTACTTTAAGCAACATACTCTGTTGGGGCCTGGTTAAGAAAAGTTTCAAGCTGCTGAAACGCTGTTCCTGTAATAATGCTTCCAAGAAAAACATTGACGAGAATGAACAAATAATATTTCCTGGCGGATCTCCTCTCCAATGATGAAAGTGATGTAAATCCTTCAATCTGGGACATGGCCATGAAAATATATGGAAGTAAAATAAGAAAAATCTTCAGAACAATCCCTGGAAGAAATCCTTGAATTACTGACTTCACAAAGTCACTGCAGAAAAGAATTTAAGACAGTGAAAATTTAGACAGCCTCAAGCATGAAAACAACAGTACTAGTGAGAAGGCAATAAGAAAATATTTTTATAGTTCCATTGTCTCCTGTGACTAGGAATAACTAGCAGAAATCATCCATAATCACGGCCTTGATCAGACTCCCTAAGTTTAACTTTTCTGGAAATCCTTTTACAGATAAATCCAACTTGAACACAGTCATGGCTTGTCTGGTTTCACTAAGAGAACTGTTCTACTTAGGACTAAAGTAGTGCGAACGACTACATTTCCATTTTATCTTGGTCTCAGAACCTTGGTGACATAGTCATGTACATCAGGGTCGCTCAAAATTTCTTTGGTAGTAAATGAATTAAAAAAAAATGAAGATTCCTTTTGTGTCATTTTGATAATTCAAGAAGTTCAATGATTAGAAGCGTTAGCTTAATAATGATTTAGGCAACATATTTGAGGAATTCATTGCAACATTAGAATACATAGCATTTTGTAAACATAGTAGCACATCGTAAAAATAAGGCATAACAAACAAGTGCTTTATTCTTTGAGCAGTATAAGAACAAACTTACGTTTCTATAAGAGTCTCAAAGAAAGGAAAAACCTTTTCAATCCTCTCAATGTTGGCGAGGGATTGAACAAATGCAATGGGTAGCATGAAAAAGAAAATTAGGAAAAACAGAGCAACAGCCATGAGCAATCTTCGGATAGTCAAATGAACATATGGTATCGAAAGATTTTCCCAATAAATGTCACGTGGCTCAGGAGCCCACTCTGTTAACCAAATTGTAGGGTTACTTGATTGCTGGGTCTGAGCACAGACTGCTGCTCCCCAGCGAGATTTGAATGAAACAAATGCTGCCGGAACTATACACTTAGGGCCATTCATTACCCTCTCCCTTTCAGTATTCTCCTGCGTATAAAAATGTCCATATTACAATTCAGGAGAAAACAAAGAAAATAAAATAGATGAGTCATCTAGTGAATGTGAAGTTATCTCTGGTCATCACAGTTACATATTTGTGAAAAATAGAAATATCAGTCAGTAGCAAACCCAGTAATACTAAAATGCACATAAGGTAGTGATTCTCCTATTTCATACTACCGAAAACTACAAGAAATTCTAAAATACTCGAACAAATTTTTAGTCCAAAAGGAGAAGAAATACGAAGGAATGCATTGTCCATCAGCTTTCTCGAGTTCAAAAAATAAAAACACTAAATTCCGTTCGAATGAAAAAATATAATAGCATCACAACCTTACTGATAAGTTTTTCTCTTTCCCTGTAGAAATTAGAGAAATAAGAGCGTGATGGCTCCGCTGCTTGCACCAGATTGGATAATCTTCTTAACAAACGTATACAGCACGAAAGAATGAATGAAATCACAGTACTGATCAAACATAACATCTCTCGGGGAGATCCTAAGATAAAAATATTCAAATCAAACCTTCTAGATACCATCTGGAGAACTAAAAAAATTATCTTTCGCTTTGAATATCACTCTTTGGAATTGCTATCACTAATATTAAGTCGCTCACAATTTTATTATGTCAGCTAACGTCGTTTCTCTCTCTCTATTTTCAGTCAAATTCTTAGGTCACAATGAGAAGTGGCCTTTCCCCGTCCTTTAAACTACCAGTCCCAAATCCCAATACAATCCCCTATAAAGAACAATCAGGATAGCCGCCATGCTGAATCTCAGTCTTGACCGACACTTCTCTGACTTCCAATCACTCCAGTCTCTTGATATGTCCACTCTGAAATAATAATGTTCAGATTTTACTAAGATTTTTATAGAATTAGTATCTTGTATAGCTTTACAAACTAGACTTTTTGCTCTTACTACCACACTAGCATTTGTTTTTGCTTCCCCTCGAACAAAATTTCCGCCTCCCCTAAACACAATCCAACGCCCAGGGCTGGCCTACAATACTTCTAATATTTGATTGTGTATTTCATGTTTTTTCCAATTGTTATAGAATCTTAATCATTCTTCATCTTTCATTTCAAAATGGAGCATGAAACCCCCTAATTTTCATTCAGATTAAAGGCAGAATGAAGACAGAGAGTGTTCCAATCTGAAGGCACCTCTTCCATTGATATGGCCAGGTATACACATGAACAGTGAACATGGTGTCTAAAAACAGGACCTGAGTTGAACCTCCATGTGCTTTTACCAAGTTCTTTAAATATGGCCATAACAGCAAGATTAGTAGCAAAACAAAAACAATGAATAAAGTGAAACACCGACGGCAAGCTTCAAAATCAATAGAAAACCGAAGACAGAATTTTACTAAAGTATATGCAAACTTACTTCTTGAGTCAACTTCTCAATCCTTGCCGTATAATGTTCAATTGCATCCACTTGAGTTCCCCAGAGACCCCAGAAACCTGTCTATATATGACAGAAAATCAGATGACAAACTCAATGCTTGAAATCAATATTCATATGAAAAATGAAATTTGTTTGAACAAACTTGATTATGTACTAAGCAAATGAATAACAACAGGAAGTTAAAGATGCAGTGAAGAACCCTTGTGTTTGGCCTCTTCGCAGTTCTCTCATATTTATTTTTGTAGTAGGTTAACCAATTTTGCAAACCCTTCTTCTCTGCCACCAATGCAGCAAGTTTATTTGCATCGTAGACGACCTAGAAAATTATAGTGAAGCTTCAGCACGTTCCCAAATATGATAACATAAAAGTTGATGCATGCTCCAAAAAGAGCTCTTCAAAATTAAAGAAAGTCCTATCACCGAGAAAGTTCCTTATCTATTCTACAACGTGAGTATGATTTCATTTTACTTGCTGCACTGCACATTATCAGATCATAAATCAAGCTACCATGATTGATGCAGCTTGAGAAAGAATCATGCCTGATGAGTAAGATAATGATCAGGATGATTTACACAGAAGAAATGTTGGACGTGCTCAGAAACTGATTCATCCTGATCTGGAGGAATGTTTCTCACAAGAACCTGCCAAGAGTATCAAAATCAACAAGCAGAAAGCCATGATAGTAAGTAAAATGGAAAAAGTCCTGGTTAGAGCAGCAGATGCTCTCACAGACCAAAAAAAAAAAAGCACTTCAATCAAGACATAGAGCCTTAAAAAACAAAAACTAAGTAACTTATACCAAGTCTGCATTCAAATAGAGAACAATAAGTGAGGTATATTAATTTAGTCATTTAATTTTTTATCTTAGGTAGGTTTGATTTCAAGGTTGTGTGGACTTCAGTTTTATTTATAGATTAGGATTTTGTTGTATTAGACTTTGACTTGTATACAAAGAGGGCCTTAAGCTGCTTTGCTTTGTAAAATTTGATGATGTATTGAAATTCTAATGGCAACTCTTTCCCCCGTATATTCTCTATTCTATTTTCTCTACATCAATAAGAGAATAAGACAAATTAAATTTAGACGATGACGGAATAAAAACGACGTATAATATAAGAAATTGGAATGACACTAGGTGGAATGCTGTTGATGAAAACTGTTTAATTGTTTATAACCAAAGAATTGATGTTCTATTAAAAGTGTTAGAAGCTAAATTTTAGATAAAGCCTAAAATTAATGTCTCGCTGATTTCTTCTTATATAGATTATCAGTGTGGTAGGGATCCATTTTTGATAATGTGCACACAGATCCTGTGCATCACTGTCAAATTCTGTCTGTAAGATTCTCCATCATATGCATCTTAAATCTGAAAAACAATGTGAGCAATTGTGATGTAACTCATAACTCTAAATCTTTTGCTGTTAGACAGTAATCTGCAGAACACTTGAAATGTAACCACTCATCCAATCTAAGTAGTTAAGTCCACAGATAGCCCTTGATAGAATATGTGGTAGAATCAGCAAATGTGGTAGAATTCCCAAACAAAGGAACTCTGTTGTATTGTTATAAATTAGAAAACAGGGCATATGCTTCTATAATATTTTTGTGTGGCACACTAGCACAAATAGACAGCATAGAAACACTAGCATTAAGCTAAAATTTAAAAAAACAAACTCACAGTGAACTGGTCAGGGCGACGATTTTCAGACGCCAGAAATCTCAACCTCATTTCTGATATTATCTTATACTCCTCGTGAAGCACATAGCATGCCCAAAACGTGAAGACATAGGACATAGTTATATGTGCGTATAGCCTGAAAAATATGAATTAGAAGCTGAACTCATATAATAACACAAGTTCCTATTGACGGAGAAAACTCAAAAGAAACAGAAGGCATATATGATTAGTGAGACTCAACTCTAAGAGTCTTGCTAGTCTCCATAACACAGCTCAGATATAAAACAATCTAGGAGCTAATTCCAGGATGACTCATTGCACTCGCTCACTAAAACTTCTTTCAACACTTACATACACAGATTAGATAATTATTACGATGAGACAAGGCAAGTTATAATAGCAGTAAAAGTCAAAATAGAAGACAATTACATTCTATTTCAGTTCAAATATTGCAAAGTGTCAGCATCTAGAAGTGAAGTTACAGAATAGAGAACATAAATCGCTCGTCACCTGTTTGATCCAGATGCAACATTGGATATTGAGAGCTTGTCAATATCATCATATGTTACATGTTTACTATGCTCTAACGTCTTCCCTGTCCAATTGACTGGCACTAAAACCAGAAAAGAAAGTACAGCTAGGGGGACAAAGATTTTAATGCTGCAAATTAGAAAAGTCATCTATATCATCAAATGTTCAATCCATTATAAATAAATATAATAAAAAAAATACAAATGAAACACTAGATGTATATCATTAAATCAGATTGAACGCACCCAAGGAGATAAATCCTGATATGTACAACAGAATCTAGTCCAGCGTGATCAATAAGTTCAGTTTCAGGCATTTTGAGTGCTTCAGGCATCCAATTCAAGAACCTTAGGTAGGTTCTTAAGTCTAAGTTAACAAATTTGTTCACAAATGTTCCAGAATGTGTTGGACTATCTCTAACCCCCTTGCGATACCATTTAGGGAAGTAAACTCTATCATTTACCGGTTGAAGTCGTAAAATTGCAAATGCCACAAGAAATGCAAATGCCGATAGAAGATTAATAGCCGCGGCAACCCCAATATCTTTGAGACTCGACATGTCTTATCCTTCCGCAACAAATTAAATTTTATACCATTTTACGATCAAAACTCGCCAATTGCTCTCCTAATTTGTTTGATTCTTGAATGAAATCTAGATTAATCATGGCACGAAACGAATAAGCGCAAGTCCTTGATTTGTTTGGCTGCAGAGAAAATTAAACTAAATTTGCGGAAAATGAGAGAGAGAGAAAATGGAAGGAAGAAAGTTACAAAGTACCTGAAAAACCTGGCTTTTGATCCAGTCTGTGATTTTGTTTCCTTTTTTTTTTAAGTTAGTTCGTGAAGCGGAAATATGGCGGCAACAGCCACGGTAACCGCTTTTGACGCAAAGTTGTAGTGCCCGTGAATAGCTCCGACAATTTGAATATTTTTTCTTGACGAAAATGACCTTCAAATATGACACTAGGAAAATAAACATAAGATCTCTCAAAATAATGCTCTCTCCTTTAAATTCGAAGTCATCCTAAGGATTGGAAAATAAGACTTAAAACTTCCCTTCTCTTTTCCATTACAATATATAACAACCACTTATCCTTTGCAAACACCAACAAAAATTATGTGAGATTAGACTAAATATAAGAAAATAATAAGATGAATAAAATTCGTAGGATATTTCCTATTCATTATATACGACAATAAATAAAAATAATTATGAATGAATGAAATTGTGTAAAGGAAATTGTGAGGATAAAAGATTTTTAACGATGTTTAACTAGTTCGTTACCCAAAAATTTATATCAACAGTTATGTTATTTTACGTCTCTAGAAAGAATTTTATAGATTATGGTTATAATAAAATTATTAAAAGAGCCCTTTTAGTATGTCTCAAAGGAAATCAACCATGTTTTTAGATTAAAACAATATAAACACAATTTTATATGTACTATTCATGTATATCGAATTGAATTTGCATAATCTATGCACTATTTTAGAAAAAAATTTCAGAAGCACACAAACTGAACCTACGTTTTGCATTATTTATCACGTGTTTTGACCAATTTTGAGTAAATTAGGGCATTATTTTTTGGCAAAGTTTATTGATAATTTCGGATGAATTTCAATGTTGAAAATAGACAAAAAAGGAAACAAATCGTTTCTTGTCACGTGCATTACATGATAATGTAAAAATTAAAACTTTTTATGTTCATCAACGATGCTTTTGGAGTTTAAATGTCGATTTGAAAACTTCATTCAAAAGTGTTGATTTGTGTCATTTTTTATGAAATTTCTTAAAGGAATGATGTTAAAATGAATGTACAATCTATTGGAGATGAAAGTATGATTGAAAAAATGGCGGAAATGATGGAATGACCACCACATGGACAACCAAAATCAGCACACGTGATTTACACAAACCACATGCATCATAAGTGATTGTCGGATTAAAGCGGGGGGATTTTAGTAACTTTTCAATAGATAGGTTATTTTTAAAATGAGATTTAAGTGAATTTAACGAAAATATAAATGTAATACATGTTTTGTCTTTGAGTACTTCCCCCCTTCCTATATAAACCCACCACCATAAACATATGAACACACCATATTTGAAAATTTTCATTTCCTTCTATGTTTCTAAAACTCCAACATCAATAGTTTGATAGTTTAGAAGGAAGTTCATTTGTAAAGGTATTTACACTTATTTTATTGAAACCTTAATTATGTTAAAATTAGGGATGTAATATATCATATACTTAATGTTGCGGTGGTATATTAACATTGATACTTATGTATGGGGTTAAATGGTCATTACCAAATGTAGTATCATTTTTTTAGAACATACTTTGCAATTTTACCTACAGAACATAGTAAAAATGTAGAATGATTAAACATAAAAATTTTCATAAATGTTTAGGGGTAATATACATTTAGGTTTAGGTTAATTGTATCATAAAACATAAACGTGAACCCTAAATCTCATATTGTAAGATCGAACACTATGAACCCGTGAACCATAAAACATAAACTCTACACCTAAAATCATGAACCTGAAACTCTAAACTATAAAACCATAAATTATAAATTATAAATTATAAAAACGTAAACGCTATGTAGAAAATGATACATTGTAATACTGTAATAGTTAAACCAAAACCCTATACTATAAAAAACTTGAATGCTAAACAATAAACCCTAAAATTGAAAACCATAATAGTTGAACCCTAAATCCTAAAATGTAAAACCATAATAGTTGAACCATAAACCCTAAACCCTATAAAACCCTAAACATTGAACCCAAAATCTTAAACTAGAAAATTTAACTGTAATAAATAAATCCTTAACCATAAACCTAAACTTGAATCCCTAAATCTAAAACTTGCAATTCATAAACCCTTAAGAGTAAACCCTAAACACTAAAATGTTACATTTGTATTGTAACTAGTGAACTAAAAATATTAAATAGTAAAGCATTAACCAGGAGCCTTGAACCTTGCAAGCGTAAAATGTAAATTGATATTTTAATCATGCAAGTGTTAATAAATTATTTTCCATTATAAGGTTTATTGAAATGGATGGTTATGCTTTGGTTTATTATGGAGGTGTACAGATAGAAGAGAATGATCCAATTAAATATGTTAGAGGGCGAGATGATGTCTTTAAGATCCCAAAAAAGATGACACTAGAAGCATCGATCCAATTGTTAAGTGAAATTCTTCAAATTGATTAGAGACAAAACACAATTAAGCTATCAATGAAACCTAGCAACATTGATAATAGAATGTCATTGCAAATCACATCCGATCAACATCTCAAACGTCTTGTTGGACTCTTTATTCATTTGAGAGAATACAATCCCCTTTAAGTCACTTCTAGACATCAATATATGCATCAATCATCAATAAGTATCTCAAATATGACATATACTAAAAAAAACTTCACATATATATACTTTGAAGTGGTGTTGCTTTAATTAAAAGTTGGAGTTTCTCTCATAAAAGTTTATGAATTTTAGATAACATATGGCCTAAAAGTGTTGAACGAATATTTGAATGGAATATAAGAATAATATATATTTATGTGTATAGTGACACTGATGATTTCACAAAGAATAACATGTTCAAAGCTTAAATGTTACATAAGATCTAAGCAATAATTTTAGTGAATTTATAAAATATATTAATATTTATAATTTAGTTGAAATAATGAGTGAAATAATAATTTTCATGTTTTAAAAAAAAAAATCAAAAAGCTTATTTTGTACTTTTTATTAAAACACATAATTTATTAATGTCTCTATTATCTACTGTAATATCATAATCAATTTTTAGTGGATGTGAATATCTCTTAAATGATAAAAAATCAAATTCACAGTCAAATATTTTGAAAGTATTATGTGCATAAAATATTAAATAATTAAAGTTTTTTAACTGTAAAATCAGATTGTTGAAAATATATTTGAAGGTTCATAAAATTTAAGTTTGAAGAACTAAAAATATATTATACTTGTACTCCAATTTGTAATACATATGAGTTTATTTTTTATGTATAATTTTTTTTTATTATATAACGACAATTTTTCTCTTATATAAGTGAGTCTTTTAATAAAATTTCATAAACATTGTCATGTTTATTTAAAAAAAATTTAAAAAATAAAAAAATTATCGACCAATCCCAAAAAGACATATAATCTTGTTCACTAAAAGGCCCACAGGGCCATGATCTAAGGGCTGTAAGTCATGCCTTTGATATTGGTTTTGAAGTAAGTTGACAGGACCTGCATGACCCTTCTTTTGGCGAGCTATGGTCTACGATAGACTATGTCAAATTAAATATAGCCTGGGCAGACATACCTTGTGAACAGGTCCAAATATACCCCTCCTTGTATTCGGTTTTAGTAATATTTAATTATTAAAAATAAAACATTACTATTAACATAAATTATTTTAAAAAGGCATATTACCACCTAAGGTTTGACTTAATGACAAAGTGGTACTGTAAAACTTTTTAAATCTAAATTGTCACCCCTAAGAGAGGTATATTGGTCTTTTAAAATTAAAATAAAAAATAAAATTGTATAAATAATATTAAAAACAAAAATAAATTATAAAATTATAAAATATAAAATATAAAAAATAGCCACCGCCACCTGTAGTGTCATCGGCGGTGGTGGTTACCTCTAACTTGGTCAAGTGACCGTTTCCGATCACTTGGTCCTATAGACGATCAAATCTGATTGTCTCGATAACCGATGTGATCATATTTGGTCACCAATAAAACGACAGAGATGACCAAATCTAACCGCCTCCGCTATCAGAGAAGGCTGAAAACAGTTAGAAATGGTTGATCTTAATTGTTGCCGACCTTCTCTGACAATAGAGGAGGCTAGATCTGACCGTTAATGCCGCTTTATTGGCGGCCGGACCAGTTGGCCGTTTTTGACCACCTGACCAGGTTGAGGCGGTCACCGTTGTCGATGGTAGTGACTGTTTTTTATATTTTATATTTTTTAAATAATTTTTTTATAATTTCTAATTTTATTTTTGTTTTTAATCTTATTTATATTAAATTTTATTTTAATATTAGTATTATAAAAGATATTTTGGTGTTTTTGACAGTGAAAGGATGACAACTTGGATTTAAAAAGTTTTGTGGGTGACACTTTGTCATTAAGCCAAACCTTGGGTGGCAATATGTTGTTTGGCCTTTTAAAAATTATTAAATATATATTAAAATTATGTTTAGTAAAATTTGTATAATTATTATGTTTATTTAATTATAATAAAAAATATTTAAATATTATTTTACTTAAATATTCTTAAAAAATTATTAATTATAAAATTTTATATTTAATTCATTAATAATCCCAATAATTTATAAGATAATATTTATATATTTAAGTTATTATGTTTTTTGAGATGTAGTTATTATTTTAAAATTATTTAAGATATATTAAAATTTTAAAAAATTTTTAATTTTTAATTGTAAAAAAAATTTAAAATTTTATTAACACTCCTCAAATTTTTATAACTTATAATTTATCTCAAATATATAATTATATGACATATACACCTTTGAATTGTTTATTTTTAGATATAATTATTATTTTTTAAGAGGTATATTAAAAGTTCAAAAACATTTTAAAACTTTTTTTAATTAAAAAATCTCATAAATTTCATCAATACCCCTAAACTTTTATAATTTATAATTTATCTTTAAATATATTTAATTTGTTTTACTTTTGAGACGTAATTATTATTTTTTAAACTATTGTAGATATACTAAAATTTTAAATATTTTTAAAAACAATCTAAACTTTTTTAATGCCAAAAAAACTTCTTAAAATCTCATTATCGGCCTTAAAAAGTTTAGAATTTATAATTTATTGCTAAATTATAATTATTTAATATTTTTACTTTTAATTTATTTTATTTGTAGGTATAATTATCATTTTTAAAATTATTAAATAAATATTAACAATAAAAGATAATTTTATTAAAATTTTAATAAGAGTAATATTTTAATAAAATTATAATTATTATGATAATTTGTAATGTCTAAAATATCTTTTATACTATTTATTATATTATTTTTAATAATAAAATATTAACCAAATTTTTGTCACTTATAAATTAAATAAAATAATAATTCTTAAAAAAATAAATTGTTAAATTAATCTTTTATTACTACTAAGCAATAATCATGTATGGGCGAAGCATGATAACAAAGGGTAGAATTTATTTCGCAACCTCAACAGTTATTGGCTACTCGCTAGATATGAGTTAGAGAAGGCAAGCTTGAGAGAAAATCCACTGCACTACAATACCCAGTACAACGATGCGACAAATAAAATCCACGTCAGCTCAAAAATTGATCTCTTCCATGTCATCACTAAGATACACGAGATGTAGGGTCATCAATTAATCATCGCCACAAACCTCCTCGCCCATGGAGCTCGTACTTCCATCTTTAACCGTCTGATTGTCATCATCATCAGAATCATCACCAACTTTGTCGTCCTCCTCATCATCGCAACGATCTTCATCAGACGATAAGGGCAGAAGCCAACAGGTCCCGTGTAAGTGCCCATTCAAACAAACAAAATACTCTAACCCACCATCATGCGTGCCCAGCCGCCGAGCCGCGCTCTTAGGAATAAGTCGAGCCGCTGTCATGCTCCAAACACGGGCCCCACAGTAAGGACATCTCACGCTCTCCTCCAACCCCACCTGGCGGCGGATCAAACATGCTCTAGTCCTGGATCTCATGAATCCCCGAAATACCCCTCGAAAAATTCCAACGTCATCATCCTTGTCCACCAGTGGATGCTCACACGGGTCACTCACAAACAACAAATCGCCCCGACATTTCTTCGTTAAAAAGCTCCGACCCGAAGTTTTTGAAAACCGAGAGGATTTAACAAAATGTCCTGACTGACGTTGATTCAGTTGGAAATTACGAGTTGACTCACAACCGCAACAGAAAAACATTAGCTTAGCGAGCGCGTTCCATCCACCGTCAATACGACTGTTTGGGGCTCCATTAGCCAACGCCTTCACCATGCGTGGTGCCCTATGCGTGCAGAGCTTCCGCCAGAGAAGCCGCTCTGCAATAGCCCGGAGCTTCTGGTTGAGGGAGCCAGTCAAGCAAAGGACGTGAATGTCCCATTTTACTGACTCAAAGATGAGTAAAAGTATGCTCTCGTTGAGTAAAGGTGACTCGCCCGAGTCAGAAGTCGGCGCGCTTGGTTTGAGCCTCTTTCTCTCACTCATCGAGACACTGCCTGAGACAGTGATGGACTCATTAGAAATATTCACACGCTTATATGTATATATACCTGATTCAATAGCTGAACGTTGGACACGAGTCATGTAAGAAAAGGTTACTCATTTTCACTGCCATGCCATGGATTCTGGTAGTTTGAGAAGGGCAGGTGTCAGAAGGCTATTGGAAAGGGAACACGTGTTGGCATCTAATTGCGTGAGTTGACTAAAGGAGAAAATGTAGAATCAAGGAAATGATATCAGCAATCAACTGATTGAATACCAATGGCACGTGTCGAGGGCAGCCTCAGATTCTGAAATATCTTTCTCGTGGCTCGAAAATATCAGATACTACGTGTCGACTGCCAATAAAGTGTTGAAATTGCACAAATCACCATTGACCTTCCAGCAAATAATTTCTAAGAACGTGGGTGCAGCAGAAGCTTACGCGTGTAAGTTCACAATTCGTTAATTTGTTACGAAGTGGGTTGCATACGTGTCATCAGATGGTGAGAGTATGGCCCAAAAAGGAAAGAGCGAAGGGCTAAAGGCTGATGATTAAAGTTAGTTTGTCACTGAGGTGGAGACAAGGCCTGGGCTGGCTAGGCTAATGATGATTTGACGTCAGTCAAATGCCACCGTTTGACACGTGTCCTTAAACGTGTCAAAAGCAAATATCTCTTCTTTGCGTAGTAGGAGACACGTGGAGGTGAAAATGCAATTTCATTCTGATTTGTCCAGATGCGTGGCGTATTTGCAGAGAGTAATGGACCACCACTAGTGGATGTTTGTCGGAGAATCGGAGTATCGATCACAATATCTAGATGCTTTTTGTCGTTTTGGTGCGGTTGGTTTCGTTTTGGTGTCGTACGGCGTCAGTAACTGACTACTTTACACGTTTCCCACTTACTGAGAAATCTGCTTAGATTTTTTTTTTTTCCAATTCCCATGTTTCAATTGTACACATCACAAATAAATACAACAGTAATGATATGTCGATTATCTTTCATTTATATTTTTTAAAGCATTTGTTTTAAAAAATTCATTTTTATGTTCTAAAAAATTCATTTTTGGACTATATATTGGCTACAATAAATTTTTATAAGATGGTTTGATATTTATCTTCTAATACAAACTTTCACTTAAGAAGAGACTGTATGCAAAATTTGTTTAAAATAGTGAGATATTTAAATGATAGTTTTGATCAAATTATTTGTCATTTGATTTGGTCTATAGTAGAACCAAAAGATATATTCTTGCCCATATGAAACTTGATCATTAAAGATAAGGTCTTGATGAAGAAGGTTGAACAGTCAAAACAACAAAAATAATAATGAAAATAAAAAAGTAAAAAATGCTTAAAACAAAAATATTATCCTAGTCTAATAAGAATTTAACTTTTATAATAACAATTAACGTTAATCCTCAGTAATGACGTTAAAAACCTATTTGATTGATCAATGTTTTTTCTATAATACAAATTGACAACTAAGAATATCGTTTCTATAGGGATTAAAAGACAACTACTAGTAGTGATTAAATTCTCAATTTATAGAGTGTTAAATGTCGACAGGTGTAATAAATCTATCTTAAATTTATGTTATAACTAAAATTATTGTTAATTATTATGACAAAATAAACTACCAACAACTAAAAATTTGTTTTAGTTTATGAATTTTAATGTATCTAAAATCAAGATTTCACTAACACCATTCTTTGTTTAATATTAATATTCCTCGTTAATATACCCTATGATTGTCTTCCTTAAAATTCCTAGTGTCTCTCTTGAAGTGGACTATATGTGTTTAAGTTGAACTTGCTTTCACTTTTGTAATAACTCAGACTACTTAAGCCATTTATGACAAGGACTTCGCTCAAGTCTCTATCTATCTATACACTATAGTGTTCTAAGTTTGGACTATGTATGAACTCATCGTGTTCTGACCTCTCAATAATCTGTAGTAGTCTATAAAAAAATAATGTATTTGACCAAAACACACCACAACAAATCAATCACTTATGCTCAAATATGAGTAAATATTTATGTAAAATAAAACTAAGAGAATAATAAATATTAAGAATCCAAGGGTTACGATCCTTTTTGTCTTTAAAAAGGGAAATTAGTCTTATATGACTATGCTAAAATTGAAATAAAACATTGAAATCATCATTCAACTAGATCAAAAAAATTATAGAAAAATACCTTGAGTTCTACGTGTTTCATCAATTAATGGAGTTTGCTTCAACGCTCTGCTCAACTTTGTTTTATGTTCGTTAGACTAGTTTCTGTTGGTGTTAACTTTTTGTCACTGTGTCTATTGTTCTCATTAATGAATTTTCTCTGTATATGTGCTCTCTTTTTGTGTGTGTGTGAGTGTTGCTTCTTCCAAATCCTTGGTTTTATATACCTTTTCATGTAAAAGATAAATTTCTTGATTTAGTGAGATTCTTCAATTAATGAATAACTTTCTTCGTATCTTATCGAGATTATTTGTGGATATGATCTAGATTTTTTTAGAGAACTTGGATTATGTTCTGATTCTTTCTCTTTTGCTTGCTTACAAAATCTTCTACTTTGGCTGCCATGTGGAACTATAGTTGTAGAGTTTTCTATTTTTTCAAAATCCCAAATGTATATTATGAGATTGGTTCCAAAACATGACTCTAATCCCTAAGTCTAGAAAACATGTATAAAATTTTGGTGAATCGAAAAGAAGGTCAAACAAAGTGATAATATTTACTTACTGACTTTTTTAATTAATTTTTTGTCATACATACTAATTTGGTTTTAGCTAATGATCCTAAATTTTACAAGGGCATACAATCATGGTTGACAGTGCCTTCACCATGCGTTGACTTATTATGAGAGGATTTTGACATGCAAAAGTGTACAATGGTAGCAGTTGACTTATTCACATATGATTCATGATTCACATTGTCAACCTTCTTGTATAGGATGGTGTGAGTCGAATTAGGGATATTATTGATAAAGTTAAAGATAATGTCAAACTTATAAGAGCAAGTGAGACTGCCATAAAGAATTTGCTAAAATTTGTAAAATATGTGATATTAAAGAGAAGACATTGATTCTAGACTGTACGAGTAGGTGGACCAACATATTCAAAATGTTGAATATCACACTCATATTTGGAGAAGTTTTTCCATGATATGGTTGCAGTGACAGGGTGTTTATGGAATTTTGCCTATCGCATGATGAATGGGAAAGATTTGAAACAATTTTGTGAATTTTTGGCAATTTTTAATGATGTGACAAATATTTTGTTAGGATCAACATACCTGACAACTAATTTATACTTCATGGAGGTATATAAAACTAAACGAATGTTAAATGAAAAAGAGTTTGATACAAATCGAGATGTTGCATTGATGGTCCCAAGGATGAACCGTATATTTGATAAATATTGGGGAGAAGTTAATTACATGATGTTCATTGCAAGCACACTGGATCCCAAATACTTCAAATGATAAACTAATAACTTAGTTGTTGTATTATTTTATAATTGATTTATTAATTATTTGATATATTAATTTGCTAATGTATCATTTAAACTATTTTTGAATGATCAAATTTGCTTTTATTAAGTATACATTCCCTATACTTTATGGAGTGTAGGAAATGGTTCACGAAAGTAGTAGTGTCCAACAAGCACTTCAAGATTTATTTCATGAATACCAAGACACTTTTTTGTACAAAAATCCAACAATTATCGATCAATTACGATTACAATCATCATTTGGTATGATTCTAATTGTAATTAATTAATCTATGTTTTTTTTTAAACTACACTATTAATTTCATTTCTTAACTGCCTATACTCATTGCAGAAGTGACGGTACGTAGAAACATGTCAATGTTGTTAGGTGAAAAAAAAAGTCGTCATCATCATGGTTTGAATGAAAGAAAGTTGTTCAGATTATGGCAACCCCAACCTTTAAAAATTCAGAATTGGAATTATACCTCGAGGAGAGATTAGAGACAGTGCAAGATGATAACCTAAACAAATTCAATATTTTAAATTGTTGGTATGCAAATCAAAATATATATTTAGAGCTCCTGCAAATGGCAATTGAAATTCTATTTATTTCAATCTTCATTGTGGCCTCAAAAAGCAATTTCAGT
Source organism: Anacardium occidentale (assembly GCA_026122585.1). Lineage (NCBI taxonomy): Eukaryota > Viridiplantae > Streptophyta > Magnoliopsida > Sapindales > Anacardiaceae > Anacardium > Anacardium occidentale. Next base: position 8,935 of record JAJEJH010000348.1, on the reverse strand, counting down.
GTAAGTTCTAGAGTGATTGACTCATATAAAACTTTTTTATCACCTAAAACTATAGGCATGAATACGTGTCATTAATTTCATATATTTTCAAATTCATAATACTTAAAGGTTAATTAGTTAATTATATTGTTAGCTTTCATTTATATAGGGGGAACTTAGAATCAAAGAGGTCAACTTGCTAGAATGAAACAAGATCACGATGCGTAGTGTCACGGAATCATCTTAGGTTGTAAGGTTGGTACATCATCTTAGACTTGATATTAAGTTGTTATTCACAAGTTTAGTTTGTCAAGTCTGAGTTCGACTTCACCCTTTGAAGTTAGATAGTTGTGTTGCTACAGTGATGCTTGTATGCTCGATGGATTGTTGATTTTGTAAATTTTGGAAATGAATGAATCTGTATTTTGTACTGCAATGTATATATATTGAGTTGAACTTCATAATAATATTAAATTTTGAATATGTATAACATTATAAGTTTTTATAAGTTAAATTTCAACTTTTTAGATGGTTGTGATAAATTGGGTATTTGGAAGTTATTGATGTTGAGTAAATTTTGGATTTTTAATTCAATGATAAATAAACAGGTTCTATAATACAACCTGTCCTATTTTGGGAATTTTGGAAATAAACAATATTTTATCATTTTTCCATAATAGAACATGTTTGTATTTGATAAAACCAAATATGTTTGTTTTCGTTCACATATTGATGAGCAAGACTGAGCCAAATTCAATCATGTATAACTTCAATAACTAAGATCACAAACCATTTTCAATTGGGAGTTTGCCAAACCCAAATTGAATGCGAATTTTCATTTAAAAAAATTGAACCGAACATGAATTATTTGATGTTCATGTTTGGCTCATATTATATCCAACCCTAAAGTAAACCCTAATTGCAGTAAGGAACCTAATTTTGAATTTTCAATCTTTAATTCTAGACTTTTAAATCCTAATTACGAATTAAAAAATTCTGATTTCAATTTTAAAACTTCAAATTCTATAATTTTTTGCGTCTAACTCTAACATTACATGTAAGATAAATATATAAATAAACCATAATTCAATTTAATCCACATGATCTACGCTACGTTATAAAATATTTAATTAGATACAATATTTATGGGAAAATCTGATTGAACGCCACCTTTTGAACATGTAGATCTCGTAAGATCTATCTACGTTATAGTGATTGATCTTTTTCTGTTGAAACTTTCCTAAAAAATGACTTTTATTAGATAGGGTTGTTATATTAGGATTTCAGAAAAATGGCTTAACCATTATATAGTAAGATCATCATTGACGACCACATGTATTGGACAAGGCTTACCTAAAATTTTTTATAATTATTTTTTAAAAATCTTTAAGTTAGAGTAAGTATCCTAAATATTTTAAATTTTTGAGCGTATAACCTTTTTTAAAAATGTTTCTGAGTTTTACTTAACTTATATAAAATTTAAACTCAAATCCCAATCTCATGTCTCTATAAAAAAGAAAAACCAACTTTAGTGAAGATAAAACAAAAACTTTTTAAATAGCAAGACATTAAAATAAATTAATTTTTGTTTTTAATATTTATTTATTTATTTATACTATATAATTTGAAGGTAAATTGATAAACAATTAAATATTAGTATTATATTTATTGAAATTAGTTATTTATTATAAACATCATTATTGTTTTTACTCTCTAACTGAAATTTATTTTATGAACATAAATTTTGTTTGCCGCTGATATATATAAATCTAATTAAAAATTTATATATTTTAATTAGACCTTCTGAAAAAAATTACTACAATCGTTACTAGATCTCATCCAAAGTAACTTTAATGTCTCATTGATACTATCTATAAATTTTTAATATTATATTTAATTAATTGATTTTATTAAACTAAAATTACGATTAATGTTAGATTACAATAGAAAACTTTCTATCAATTTAAGCATTGTAAACAGTTCTTAATCCCAACGTGCAAAATTTATAACTCAGAATCAATATGTAAGAATTGTTGTAAAACAAGTTTAGTTTGAAAGCTAATTGTTGTTTTAAATTGTGTTAAGTGTATGTAACAATTAATTTAAATCAAAGAATCGATTACTAAAAAATAATTATATCAAAACGACCCAACAAATTAACAAAAAAATGAATATTATCGTTGATTTATCAGGCATGAATTTTCAAGAGCACATCTTAGGAAACTAAAATAAAATCTTAGAAGATTTTAATGGTTTCTAAAAAAAATTGGGAATATTTTTAAATTAAAAATCCTACAAAGAGAATATGAATTGAACCCATACCCAAGAAATACTGAATTTTCTAATTCTAAAAATGTTTTTATTAATTCCCATTAAAAAATACAAAGAAAGAACATTCCTTCAGTTATTCTGGCCCCATTGCCTCTCAACCTAGCCCAAATAGTAATCGTGCATGAGTTTGTCAAGATAAATGGGCCGGATGGAGAAGTGGGCTCTCTCTAAATTGGATGTGCCCTTAAAATGAATCGCAAAATAGACCCCATCCAGCCCAGCCTAGCCTAGCCTAGCCATGTTACTCTGCCAGATGGCATTGGTTTATCATAAGAGAACTTCAATAATCTATGCAAATTTTTGTTCTTTCAATTTTATTTATAAAAAGTTGTAATATCCTTTATTTTATTAGATTTCCCTCTTCCATGTTATTTTATTTGCTTTTAGTAATATTATTTTAGTAAATTTAGAACATATACTTTGATAAAAGGTCCTATTGTAAAGTAATAAACTATAATGTTTGATGTTATAACCCCTCAATCATCATACACAAAATCAATTTCGATGCTTCAAACTTCTAGAAGATCATACGGTTTTGCTTACAATATCCCTTACGATCATCACACAATCAAATATTTTTCTTTTGCATAGGTACACACCCAACGATAACTGTTATACATGAGTACTACTAGTTATGTCTTGACAATGTATCTTCACTTCATACATCCTAAAATGTTGTTTTATGGACGCTTGTATGACTCAATCAACTCATGTGTTCCTTCTATAAGACATATACGGTCATGTGTCTAGCCAAACTTGCAAAATATTAATTCTTTATTCTTTTTGTCATAAATCAATATATACAATGATAAATTAGATATTTTAACTTAAGTTTTTTATTAAATCAAAATCTATAGGAGTCCAACAATCTCTTTTTTTTTTATTGATAACAAAACTTATGTTAAAATGTGATATAAGCACACAACATACTTTTTAAGGAAAAAAATTTATAAAAATAATCAAAACAAATTTCAAAATCAACATATATATTTATTTTAACATACCTACATGTTTTCCCATTTTTGTTATAAATTAAAAAGGTATGTTAAAAAGTTTTCCTTTTAGTATAAAAAAGTCTCCTCTTTATTAAAATATTTTATCAATTTGAGTACAATTTTGAAAAAAATTTCCTTCTTAAAAATCACTGAAACTCTCCCTTTTTGGAAACACTTTAGTTGTCCCTTTCTCAAATAATTTTAGAATAAGAATACTTCCCCTAACTCATGCAATGCCAAAGTACAAAAAAGGAGCATCCAATTATTTTATTTTTCCTCTTATTTCATATGGTTTAAATTCAATGAAATTAACATTTTTATGCATAAAGTATATATTTAAAATCATTTAAGAAAATTGTTTGTAGAAAAACTTTAATGATCTGGAAAAATTCTATAAAACACATCAAACACGATCGTGTATACCATATGCATCATCATGTATGTCTAATTACAAAATATGCACAATTGTGTGACATTTAAATGCAATCCTGTGATTGAAAAAAAAATACATACACGACCATGTATTGTAAGTACATGATCGTGTATGACCTTAAAACCTCAATAATTTGCAAAAAAATATAGTTTTACTTGCAGGAGAAAATTTTGATACCAATTCAAATCATGCAAAAATTGATTGAAATTCACTTTAAAACACTGATATCAATTTTAAAACATTGATATCAATTTTAAAACATTGTTTAAACATGACTAACATCATTTGCATATGTTAACCACATTTGAACCCATTTTCATGCAATTTTGGGGAATTTGGAGAAATATAAAACATTTTGTGTAAAATCAATCAAAACAATATAAGATACTAGTACTTGCACATTTTGATCATAAGGGGACAATAATATATTGCACATTTTGATTATAGGGGGACAATAATATATAAATTCATGTTATTTGATGTCAAAACAATCACATTTAAATCCTTTTGACATCAGTTTTAACAATCACATGTTACATTCACAAGCATATATATACATACAATTTATTTGCATCAATTTCAATGCAATCAATTATAGCAAACTCCCAATTAATTCATCTATGCCCAATTTGATCAAGTCTTTTGATTTCTCAATTGTTGTTATATTCATACTTGATGACCTTGACAGTAACCTTAGGAGCTTTTTGACCAACTCAATTGTCTCGAATTTCTTGTCCAATCCTCTTAATTCATTAACTAAGTTTTAAAATCTTTTATACATTTTTGTAATATTCTATTCCTTTTTCATTTCAAATAGCTTATATTCTTAGAAGAGAAGTTCTATCTTAGATTCTCTCATTTGATTTATTCCTTCATGAGTCATTTGAAGGGTAATCCAAGCTTCATTTGCTTTTCACAAGAAGAAACATGGTTAAATTTAGTAGAATTAATGCACAAAATAGAAAACTTAAGGCTCTAGCATTTAAACTCATTAGCTTTTCATACCTTTCATTAAAATTGCTTTCCTTTTTAGGCTCATTAGTCCTAGGATCTATATGGATGAAATCAGTCTTTTCTAAGATTTTCCAAAGCTTAAAATCAATAGATTGAACATGGATTTTTATTTGAATCTTCCATTGACTATAATTTTTCTATAAAATAAGGATGGTCTAATAGAACTTTGTCCTTATTTGAAAATGGCTTTTGTAAACAAATTTGTCATTTAAAAAATGATCTTTAACTCTTAAAATCGTTAGCTATTGAAAAAAAGAGTCATCACTTTGATACCAATTGTTAAGCCCCAAAATAGTTAAAATAATCATAGAGGGGAGTGAATAGGATTTTCAAAAACTTTTTTTTAATTTAATACTTTTTTTAACCAAAAACAAAGTTATATGTAATATTGTAATAAACCAACCAAAGAATCAAGCAAATTATCAACTCAACCTAAACAGATATAAACTAATTTAAAACAAATACAAAGTAATTAAAAGAATAACGAAGAGAGAAATGCTCAGCTGATTTTTAGTGGTTCAAAGCTTTTCTATAAACCTTTTACATTCATTCATTCAAGTTATTTCACTTGAAGCTTTGCTTTACTATCTTCAATAATACAAAGATATAATAGTTTTGACACAAGAGATTTTGTCTTTTTCACTAGTTCTAATACAAGAGATTGTATCTTTTACAATCATTTTACGAGATCTCATTCAATCACTAGTTTCATGAGATTGCACCCTTGAACTATTTAAAAATACAAGGAAAACAAAATTGTCTCTTAAAGGCTGATACTTAAATTTTGCTCATAAAGTTTCTCTTAAAGGGTATTCAAGTGAATTCTAGTAAGAGAAAGTGGAAAAGACTTAGTGAATAGAATAATGAAAGTTTTGGCATAGTTCTCTTGCATTTTTATCTTCAAATCAACTAGCTTACATAAGGTTTAGAGTGAACTAATTGTTGCAACTGATTTGAGAACCACAGAACAAATCTGGATAGAATTACAATAGTGTATTCCTTGTGCACGATTGTGTTTTTGTCAATGAATGTAGCCCCATAATTGAATTCTCCATATTGCGTTAACTCTATATAGGCATATGTTCTATACACACGAAAGTGTGATTTTATATCTTCAATGCTTCAAACTTCTAAACTGTTATGCGATCTTTCACATGATATCCTTTACAATTACCACATGACCAAGTATTTTTCTCTTGCATAGGTATGTGAACTTTTCTATATAAGCATGCATTCAATGATGACTATTACTGTTGGACCCCTGTGGATTTTGAATTGATGCAAAATGTATGTTAAAATATCTAACTGGTCCATGCATGTATTGATCATGACAAAGAGGACCAAAGGTGTTTATTTTTGCAGATTTTGCATGACACACGATCATGTGTCAATGAAGCACGACCGTGTGAAAGCAACACACGCCTTGGTTAAGTTGTGCAAAGCGTCCGTGTGCAAAGAAAGTAGGACGCACGACCGTGTGTTTTTCGAGCACACGACCGTGTGTCATTTAAGTGAAGGATGCACACTCCCGTGCATATCCAGCCGTGCCCGTATAAGAAAGACCTTGCTGGATACACGCCCGTGCAGCTACAACACACGACCGTGCTACTTGGAAAATCTGATCGTGTGCCGATCGTGCGGGTATCGTGCGTGCAACCGTGTGTGCTTCTGGAATTCAGGAGAACTGAAATTTCAAGAACACACGACCGTGCGTGTATGGACACACGACCGTGTGTGCGAGCGCGATAGGAGAATTATGACCGTTGGAAAGTGCAGAACAAATGAAGCACGACCGTGCATCAGAAGGACACGCCTGTGCAGCTTTCCAGAAAAGTTTCCAACGGCTCTCAAATCACCCCAACGACTAGCTCTTCTCAATCCATATAAATTGAAGGTGATTTGAAGATTGAAGAGTCAAAGAATCAGGCCTAAGACTTCCATTCTTCTATTCTCTAAACTCTTCTCCATTGTTCTCTCACAAAAGCTTATTTGTAAACCTTTAGAGAGAAACCTTGAGCAAATTGTTGTATTAGCCTTGTGAGGCAAAAACATTGTAATTTTCCACAAACCCTTGGACGCAATCCCGTGAAACTAGTGTTGGGGCGTAATCCCTGTTAAAACTAAGTTAAGGGCGCAATCCCTTGTATCAAAACTAGTGTTAAGGGCGAAATCCCTTGTATCAAAACTATTGTAACTTTGGGGTTGAAGTTAGTGGAAGAAAAGTCTTCAAGCGGGGTTGCTTGGAGTAGTGGACGTAAGAGGCGTGGAGAAGCTCCGAACCACTCTAAAAACGGCTGAGCATTTCTTTTCCTTTCTCTCTTTTATATTTGCTTAGTCTTTTATTTAATTGTGCTAAATTGTTTTTATATATTTGCATGATTGTGTTGGTTGAATAGAAAAGAATTAAAATTGCAAAATAATTTTAATTAACCTATTCACCCCCCTCTAGGTTATTTGCCATATAGTTTTTGGGGTTTTACAATTACACTTGAGCATCACTGGCTATACATGAGAGGCTTTAGTAGTGCGTCTTCACTTTTCATAATACACGTTCGTGCGCTTAAAGGTTACATGATCATGTGTCATAACATTTTGTTGCACGGATGTCTATATGACTCAGTCAGCTCGTGTGTTTCTTTTTATATGATATACACAATCATGCTACCAAAACAAAGTTGATCGTATGCTTGACCAAATTTGTAAAATATTAATCCTTTGTCCTTTTTGTCATAAGTCAATATATACAAAACAAGTTAAATATTTTAACTTCAAAACCTATAAGGGTCCAACAATTTTTTTGTATGTTGTTCCAACTCGGCCATTAGACATACATGTACGCATGGTTAACTAACCTTGAATAGCTCTATAAAAAAATGAAAAATTGAATTTCCTCTTCTGATCATCCACTTACTTGTTTATACTAGTTGTGCACATGTGTACCTTCTTGCACCCTTCCCTCTCACTTTGTCCATAAAATGCAAACCACACAGTTTTGATAGATCTAACAAACAAAAACACTTTTACTGTAGGTTGAACTAGGGTTAATGTGCAAGCAAGTTAAGTAACCTAAAATTTAATATTACATCATTCCCATAAAAAAACACATACACACCTTCTTACCCTTTTACACACTCACCCATTTACCTATTTATATTAGTTATGTACTTGTGTCTTTTTCTACCCGTTCAATCGTGTATCTTCATATACATGTACCTATATACTCGTGCATTTGTGTACTTGTACACTCATGCACTCGTGCATCTTTCTCTCTTACCTCATTCAAAAAATACAAACTATAAATTTTTAACGTATTGAATAAATGGAAAAACTTTTAAAACATTGAATACAAAATCAATTTTATCTAACTACGATAAATTTACAACCTACTTACATCACCTAAAATCTACAATTACAAACATTATTCCCATAAAAAATGTATACACAACTTACAAGCTCACCTATTCACTCATTTATACTAGTTGTGTACCCGTGTCTTTTCCTATCCGCTCGATCGTGTATCTTTGTATACATATACCTATGTACCCATGCATTTGTGTACTCGTACACATGCACCTGCGCATCTTTCCTTCTTACCTCATTAAAAAAACGCAAACGATGAATTTCTAATAGATCAAACAAATGGAAACACTTTTAAAACATTGAACACAAATTCAATTTTATCTAACTACGATAGATCTACAACCTACTCACATGACTTAAACCTACCATTACAAATATCATTCCCATAAAGAAATCATACTTACTACCATCATCTTTAATTATGATGAAAACAAAATAAATAAGTCATATTTATCTGGATTAAGTATTTGATGCAACCAAAATTTTCGTTTTCTAACCCAAAATGCACTCAATAACTATAAATTTTTTTTTGGTCAAAAGCTTTTGTTAATATTACAAACAATCTTCTACTTTAAGAAATGAATTAGAAAAGCGACACTGATAGGACTTATTATATAGGCCAAAGGACTTCCCACCCATAGTTTGAGTCGGGGACAAAGTCCCACCCGCTTAAGTTTAAAAGTCTGTTTTCCCATCCATCACCCATTTTTTTATTAAAATTACTAAATTACCCTTTTAAAAATTAAAAATTTATAAAAAAATATTAAATAATTTTTAAATAATAAAAATATTAAAAAAATTAAAAAAATTTTAAAAAAATTTT
>JAJEJH010000347.1:442035-453936 GCA_026122585.1 Anacardium occidentale | reverse complement strand
TTGATTGCACCATATAAACTTTTTATTAATATTTCATTCAAAAAAATGATTTTGACATCCAGCTAGTGAAGCTTTAATCCCAATGAGTTATTAGTGTCATCGTGATTCTGAATGAGTCTTTAACAGAAACTTGAGAAAATATTTCATCTTTATGTTCTCTCTAAGTGGAGCTTTTTGTTCTCTATCTTGTCTTTTATCTTTTATTCTACCTTTTGAAATCTTTTTTGGTGTTGTAAACTAATTCTCCACCTATGAGTTTATAGCTTTTAGGTAATTCTATAAGATTTCATACCTCGTTATATTCCATAAACTTTATTTTTATTGAGACATTGCAATACTTAATGATAGCAAATTATTCTCCTTTAGTAGATATTCTTATTAAAGTTTTTATAACTATGTCAATCATAGATGACTCATAAATTATAAGTTTAATTGTTTATTAAGACAATCTTTACATTCATCCGAGGTTCCAGAGGTATCTATAACTGTATTAACTTCTACTGTTAATTTAGTTATGACACTGTCAATCCTTACGGACAAAGAAAAATCAAAAGATCAATTTCACCTTTCAGAGTGTCAAGATCTAAGTAGTTTGTTTTGTTAGAATCAATTACTTTAGTATCTCAGTTAGGATAATAATATTATATCTTTTAGAATGTTCCAAATAACTATGACATAACAAAAACTCATTCTTGAATTTGGTTTCTTTTTAATAAGATCATAAGTCCTTACTTAAACATCCTCTAACTCAAATAACATTTCTCATTCATAACTCAAAATAAATTGGCACAAATTTACAAGAAATTCAATCATAATCACACTATGTCATCTTATCAAGAGTCTTAAAATCCTCATATTTTGGTAATTCTCATTATTCTTGTATTGATAACTTTAACATCTATATAACTTCTAAACTTAAATATAGACTCCTTACTACATAGCCTTATTTAGTGACCAATTTCATGTTCCAAAAACTTTAATCCTTATAGACTAACATTTTTATCGTTGCTCTTTCCTTTATTAGTAAGGATTGATTGAGCAACTAAAACTATTATAAAGGACTTCTCTTATTCAACAAGATTTTTAGGAATCATATACTCTATATATGATATACAATCTTGATTTAGCTAAAACCTAATAGAAGTTTTATGGTTTTGTAACATATATTGAATATCCATTTCTTTTGACTTATTTTGAATCATCACACTTTATCCAAACAATTTCAACTTTTCAGATGCCTTATACTTTTAACCAAGCTTGGTGATGAAATCCTTAATAGTTATGGTTTAAGATAAACCTCCAATAAACTAATAAATAATAATCTCTTTATGGCAAGCAACCTTAGTCTAATGGATTTCTCTTACGTGTCATAAAAATCCTCTTATTCAATTAAGCTTTTAACTTTGGGTTTAGTGGTTCATTAACTTGTTGGGCCAAATCCATATACTTGATTAGGTATATAATTACAATATCTTATATACAAAATCAGTTAGAACCTCAATTGTGACATTATTATTATTGTTTATAACAATGAAGTTTATTAAAAATATAATGCAACAAAGCATTGTTATTGGCAATAAATAGCTTTAAAATCTTATAAGCTATTCTATATAAGGGTTTTTAACGTATCATTATAACCTCTCATTTAGGCAACATGCAAATAGGAACCTCAAGAATAAGCTTACAAATAATTAAAACATATAAATTTTGAAAATTTTATCTCGTTTAGGCAAATAAACCCCTTAGGTCACTGCTTTATTTAAAAAAAAAAAAATGAAAGACATATGTTAATTGAAAATTTGCAACCACTTGATAGTGAATTGAAATTCTCATGACTAATGTAATTTCACAATCACCTTATGCAACATCAATTTAACATACACAATGACTACCGTTGGCTAAAATATATATATGCATCAAAATTGAAGAATGTTTTTTTTTATCAAATATAGAAAATTTTCAGGTTTCAATGAATGCACCACTTTGGTAATTAAACATTCTAATAACTTACATCAATTTCAATTAAGACTAAATAATATTATTAACAATAAGATTTTATAAGATACATCACAGAATAACATTGGACAATCTTAATATGCAAATATTGTAACAAATATGTATATTAGACAATAATGATTGTAGCTTTAAAACCATATAAGCCACAGCTTATAAGGAATCTTGGTGCACATCATCAACTCTCTTTAGGTAGAGAAAATGACATGCTATTAGGGTCCTAAACACAAGGCTATAAAAGTCATAATGAGGACCTAGAGAATATATGATTTTCGAAAGAAATATCCATTTTGGGCGGATAACCTTTTTAGACCATTGTTCATTATAATAGCCCAAGGGTAAAATTGTCTTTTTAAGTTCTGAATCCAAGGGTAAAAGAGATATTTCCTTGTTAGGAAAGAGTTTGAGAGGGTTTAGGGGTAGAAGAGTTCTTTAGAAGCCTTTTGTGGCTTATACATGAGTATTCTAGGAAGAATATTTCGTGTATGCACGAAGGTGGGTGGAAATTGAGATTTTCCACTCCACACATGATCGTGTGCCTAGGACACATGATCGCGTGTCTTGCCTTTTAGCCATATATACGTTTATTTTTCAGTTTCACACAGTTTCCAGCTTTCCAGTTTTCATTTTGATTTTCTTCCCTCAGCTCTAGTGAACCCTAGATTGGTTGAGAGAGATCCCTCAACAGCTCAGTTCCAGATTAGAGATCCAAAAGCTTTCAAAGAAAGAGGTCAAGCTTCTATGGCACGAGGTAAGTGTTTTCCTTAACTCTTTCACTATGTTCAAAGCATGTTTCATTGTTTTCATCTTGTGAGAAACTTTGTGTGCTTGTTTGAGATGTTAACAGCATGCTTGAGCTTGAGTTGATGAATTGTTGAATGATTGAGTGGCTATTTCCATGATTTATATGTGTATATTCTATATGCATGTGTTATATGCTTTATTTATGATGTATGACGTGATTGAAATGATGATATGATGAATATTTACATGCTAGCAGTAGTATTTTACATGTATGTGTGTTGATTTGAAGTGTGGATGAGTTTGGTATGAGAATTTCTGGATTTTCAAACGCCTTTTACAGAATTTGGGTTGAGCACATACCCGTGCACCTAAGATGCACGCCTGTGTGTATAAAAATCTAGACACACGTACCGTGTACTTGAATGCACACGCCCGTGTGTCTACTCCCAATTCCACATGCCCATATAGGCAAGACACAGAAGTGTTGTGAGGCAGCTACACACTTGTGCAGTGTGAGACGTAGCCTTGTACTTGAGATGCACGCCCGTGTGGCCAGCTAAGTTTTGATGAAATATTCTAGAAGCTAGCACGCCTAGAGACACGAGAAGCACACGGTCCCGTGTGCCTTGACACACGCCTGTACACAGAAACACATGTGTACACCTTAAGAAAAGCAGAAAAAGAGATTAAAAGAGAGACTAAGCCACTCTAAGCCAATTCTAAGCCCATAGAACTCAGTAATAAAATGATAAAACAGCATATCATGCATGATTATCAGCATTGAGCACGACATGTCATATCAGATGATTTCAGACTAGATCGAAGGATCCAACAGTATGTTTTTAAAGAATAAATATATGATTTTTTATATATCAGTTAGGGGTGGATACGAAGGAGTACCTGTGAGTTCACACACCCACTAGAGAGGGAAACCAGCGTCCGTTAGAGAGGACATGGTCATTGACCAAACTCGTTAGAGAGAGTACTGGTTGTGCATCAGTAGATTTAGTAGGACTTGAGTTCACATGGCCAGGGTGTCGAATCCTTGTATTCATTAGTCTAACCAGTATAGTAGATATTTTCAGATACAGTACTTTTTGATACAATTTTCAGCATATACTATATGTATATATTCAAGATCTTTGGATCACAGCTTTTATTATTAGAAAGAGTTTTCAGAAAAGAGAGTTTTTCAGAAAATCAGGCCTAAGGGTAAGTTTTATGGCTTTTCAGCATATACATGACATCAACATATACATTTCATGTCATGTACAGCATCTCATGAGAAACAGATCAGTAATAGAACAGAAACAGATCAGAATTCAGCAAAGAATAATACAGAAAATAGATATACTTCGGTATATAAAGAGAATCAGAAATGAGAAAACAGTAACGTTAAACTTTCTACGTGACGAGTCACGTAGTAAGTTTGTTTTGGATCTGTGAGTGTTTGAGTTTGGAAACGCTTATTGAGTGACTTTGTTACTCACCCCTTCTTCCTTGTTTCCTTTTGCAGGTCAGTGATTAGAGAGCGGCTGAGCTGAAGTGAGACAGCTGTGAGATTTTAAAGATATGGCTCGGCGGTAGTAGATAGCATGTTGGCTCGCATGCTTTTACTTTTCTTATGTATATATGTGTGTATTATATATTAGTATACATTGTATGACTAGCATGTTTAATGCATAAGTAGCCTGGGGAGTTTTACCTGCACGCTTTAGTATATTTCAGTATATTTTAATTTACTATTATAGTAAATTATGTTTACAAATTTCTTTATAAAGAAATTTTTTATTCTGCAGCAGCAGTAGCTTTTTACTATAGAGGTCCCCGTCTCAGGTATATTTTATTTATAATCTATAGTATATTTTCGCAGCGTACAGTGACCTAGGGCAGGGGTCGCTACATTTATCCTCTACTTAATGGGAAAATGCATGTCCATTGAATGAAAACAACCACCTTTTAGTATATTGGATTCATCCACGGCCAATCCACTCATGAATTAAACATATGTCAATTGAATGTGGTCAACCCACCTTTAGGTGAATTGAACTCATTCACGATCAATGCATTTCCTATGAGTAATCTTATGCAACTGTTAGCCTTAACACATGTAATAACCTCCATTTGGAAAGAAATTGCATATGCCAAGACCAAAGAATGTATAATTACATAATAAAAACTGTACAACTTTCAATGAATCTATCACTTTGGTAATTACCATTCTAGTAACTCACATAATTTATCCATGATACAATAAAAGAAAAGTTGCCTTAGTAAGGACTTTATGACATATGAAACCTTTACTATCTCAAACAATCGTTAAATTGTTGCATCTAATCCAATAAAAAATAATAATCTTAACTTAATATGGTAACTAACCACATATAATAGAGTTAATAACTAAAATTTATGAGTATATTACTTAAGGCCATAATATTTATATAAAATTAAATGTATCTCTAAATAGAGTCTTACAAGCATAATACAAACCTACAAGCACCACTACAAGCCATTTACATGCACTTACATGGACTATAAGTCTTTTTTGCACTTCATGAATTATTGTTTGTCTCTCATATTTTATAGTGTGGTTCCTTAATTCGTTAATGTGTATTCACACATGATTACATATCCTCATTGTGATTCATGCATCACTTTAGACCATTTGTGTTAAAAATCTATTTCACATGCAAATATGCATCTAGTAACACCTTTGAGAACATTTTCATGTGCATATATATATATATATATATATATATAAGCTTCACTTAATATAGTAGTATTACAATAAAATTATGGCCAAATGACACGTTCTCACCCAAGGTTTCCTTAAATGACAAAGTCCCATCCATGAAGTTTTACCACTCGTTGACTAAAGTTATAGGGGTATTTTTTGTCTTTTTGAATAAAAATTTAAAAATAAATTTTATAAAATATAAAGTAATATTAAAATAATAATAATAATAAATTAATAAACTAAAAAAACTAAAAAAATAAAATAAAAATTAAAAAAGTAGCTATCGTCACCGACGACTATAGCTGCCATTAGCATAACCAGGTGGCCAAAAAGAGTTATCTAGTTCTATTGGCGGCCAGATTTAGCTGCCTTGATAGTGGAGGTGGCTAGGTTTGGCCACCAAAAATATGGTAGAGACAACCATATCTAGTCGTCTCTACCATTGTAGAAGGTCGAAAGTAGTTGGTTTCAAGCATTTTGATCGTTTTCGACATTTTACTATGGTAAAGGTGGTTCGATCTGACTCTCTTTGTCAGATTTTTTGTGGTTAAATCTAGCAATCTCCGCCATTAAGACAGCTAGATTTGATCACTAATAGAACTAGGTGATCATTTTCGGTCATCATCGTCGGTGATGTTATTAGTAGCGATAACTGCTTTTTAAAATTTTATTTTATTTTTAATTTTTTATTATCATTTTAATATTATTTATATTAAATTTTATTTTAATATTAATGTTATTTATTTTTATGGAGGGTATTTTAGTCTTTTCAAGGAATAAGAGTGGGTACTTGGCTTTTTAAAACTTTATGGGTAAGACTTTGTCATTTTAGGAAACCTAGGGTAGGAATATCTCGTTTGGCCTAAAATTATCTATTTATTTAATCATTTATAAATATATGCGAAAACATAAATAACATTCATTCATACTTATAATGCTGAAAATTAAACTTAACTTAAACCATAACATAAACTATTTCCTTAACAATACCTCTTTATTAAACTTTCATTAAAATATGGAACTTAAATTTGTTTACAATGTAAATTATAATAATTGTTCTGAAAACATTAAACTTACAACATAACATTTGTTAATCATAGCCCTGATAATGACAGACACTAATGCAACTAGTTACCATTTGAATCAAAACTTAAACCTAGTGGGAGAAAGGTTTGGAATGAGTGACAAGTTACTTAACAAGCAAAATTCTTAACCTTAGCTTACATAACCCTTAGTCTTGAATTCATGTCTTAAATATCTTAACTTAATTTACTTAATTCTTATATCTTGACTTAACATCTTATTTTCATTTCTTTTAAGTCTTATTTTGATTTCTTTTCTAAATTCTTTTGAAATCTTAATTTCTTTTCTTTTGTTCATGAATGCTATAACATGTATATCATGCTGAAAATTATGACTTAGCTCAAAGGTTTTCTTTTCATAAAAACTTAAAGTCATCATCTTGAAAAAACTTATCAAAATCGATTCAGAGATCTCCTCATAAAACATAACATAATCGATATGAAAATCTTATCATAAAAATCAAAATCTTTTTGTAAAAACTTCATAAAAATCATATTTTTATTAGACTAATAAACATAGGGATTCGATATTTCGGCCTCACGAGTTCAAAGCTAATACATAACCGGTACTTAATTTCCAATGAGCTTACCAAATGCTAGTTTCCTAATATCCAATGAACGTGTAACCCTACAGGTGCCCCTTCGTATCCATCCCTAAAAGATAACTCAAACATCATTTTTTTCTAATTTTATAAAGCATGAATATTTGGCCCTAAGGTCCTGAAAGCATGTAAAAATCAATTTTCATAATTTTTCTTTGGTATGCTATGTCACCAAAATGCATAAATGTATTAAATTTGATTTTCTCTTAATTTCTCTCAATTAATTTTTTAATTTCCTCTATTAAAAACAAGTCAGACTACTTTGCACGATTGTGTACCCTAGGAACGCACGATTATGACCTTAAATTCTACGTTGATGTGGAATATACTCGCCTTACAATCGTAACTCACCAACTCAAGATTATGACTCTAGGCATGATAAAACAATGTCACTTCCTCCAATTACAATCATGTAGACACTATGTTGCACAGTTATGACACTGCATATTGTAGATGCACATGCATACATTCCTTTAATGCATGACCGTGTGTCACGATCTGCTTTGATAGATCATGCCCAAATATGTATTGATCTTAGCCAAATCACAACCATTCAACATCAATCATCATGTAAAAGATTCTTATAACATGTATATTTCAAATTACATAATCAAATTTCATAGATCGTGCTTATAAATAATCATCCATATATAATATCTTTCCTAATTTCACTTTAACATACCACATGTTTATCCATCAATTTCTACGTCAATCAATCATCAAATCATTCATAATCCATGTTTGATCATGTTAGAACTTAGATCATAACATGAAAGTATCTTTACAACAACTTTCTCTTAGATTAAACATGCTAATATTCTTCATTAATAAAACATGCACAATGTCATACAATCAATTTCAATTAAGCTTAGATTTACTACTTTACATGCTTAATTTAGTTCAATCATAAACAATTTCACTTTATCATTCATCCTTTCATGCTTAAACATCTTAAAAATAGCTCAAACATCAAATCATAGAAGAAAAGATAAGCTAAGGTTAGTGATTCTACTTACTTCTTATGCTTATTGCTCCTCTCTCTCTCTCTAGTCTTTTCTCTGAAAAAAAACCTTTGACGATCACACTTTCTCAGTTCTTTGATATATTTTCTTTAGAAAAATCTAGTTCTTTTAAGAATTTGGTGCAATGAAATTTCAAACAAATGCTACTTTATATAGGTGACAACTAGCATGACATACACGATCCTATATGATAAGATATTTTGAAAATTCATGCTAAACTGAACCATACATGTGATAGCCCCCTATGGTGACATGTGTATTGTAGCATCCCAAGATTAGAAATGCCTTTTAGGCTAGAATTTGGGGGGTTAGATGTGAGATATAACATTAGATTGGAAGTTAGAAGAGTTTAGGGGTGAGATAGTAAGTATCCAGAGCCTGTGTGGCCTACGCATGATTCTCCTTGGGAGGTTTCCCTCATACGTAGCGCGAGAAATGAAGATTCTTCATTTTCCCTTGTGCACTCCTGTGCACCTTAGGCTGCACTCCTGTGCAGGTTTGATTGAAAACAGAAATGGAGAGTTTAAGTGTTTTCTCACCCGATTTTATCCCATTTTCAACGAAGTTTTCTTTTTATTTTCAGAGATTCCCGACCCTAGAGTTGAGATTCAGTAGCCAGCAGCTCACAATCCAACTAGAGAAGAAAGAAATTAGATAGAAAGTGAATCTAGTAGCAATAACAAGAGGTAAGTGTTTCCTTGCCTCTTCCTTGAGTTTCCCAATGTGTATGTGTTATTGTGTGTTGTGTGTTGTGTCCTCAGCATGCTTATGATTGATGTGAATGTGATTATGTGTTGATATGATGAAAAGAAAATGCTTGAGATGATGATTTCCACCCAAGAAACATGCTTGTGTATGTATGTGTATGAATATGTGAGAGAAATGATAGTTTTAATGGTGGATTGTGATGTGACATGTTATGGATGCAATTGAAGCATGTTGTGTGTTTGTTGAAGTGCTAGAAATGTATGTTTGTGATTAATTTCAGATTAATTGAGCTTTGGTATGGAATCTTGCAAGTTTCAGGCGGGTGTTGTCAATGCAGAGCAGAACACATGCCCGTGTGCCCGTAGGTGTACACCTGTGTGCCTTTGTTTTTGTAGAGACACGCTCGTATGCATGAAGTGTGCACGACTGATTTGCAAAGGTACATGACCGTGTGTATGTTTATTTGATCAAATACGTATAAATTCCAGAAGCTAGCACGACCAGCTGTACGGCTAATGCACGATCCCGTGTGTCTTGCCTTGCACGTTCGTGCTCAAGCCAAATTTTCAGGAAATGATTTTAAATGAAGCATAATGCATGGGAAACCATTTTAAAGGCTATAAATCATTGTATAAAGATAAAATGAGATAAAATAATGTAGCATAAGCATTACATAGCATGACATGCCAATGCATCAACATGAAAAAGGATCAAGGGATCCGAATACATTAGTTAGCCAACATTCAGACCCCAATATCCAGGTTAGTTGTTTTGGGTGAACGCGATGGCGCATCTGTGGGATTCCAGCCTTCTGACTGCGGTCAGATCGTTCAGTTTTAGCTTTTAGTCCAAGGACTAATATGTTATATTCAACTTTCTAGCTTTTCGTAAGACTGTTTAACCCACATGACTAAGATGTTGAATCTATGTATTCATCAGCCTGATCAATACAGCAGGTATCTTCGGATATATAGAGATTCAGATGCATGCATATTCAGTATGTATTCAGCATGATATGACACGTATTTCATGGCATTAATTATTAATGCAATCAAGAGAACAGATTAAACAATATTCAGAGTATTGGGCAAGCAATTGTATGAGTAATTAGGCCAAGACCGGGTATAGTTTTCGTTTGCATGCTTGTTTGGGTTGAAGAAGTAGGGAACGCTTACTAGGTGATTTTTATCACTCATTATTTTCCTTCCTTCGTTTCTTGCAGGTATGTTTGGTGCTAGTGAGGAGCGGGTGGATCAGGGCTGATGGGAGAGGGCTCCAGTTAAGTGTTTTGTTGGCCCAGTGGGATATTTTTGTAAATTTGTGTACTCTGATGTAATGTACAGATTAATGTGTATATGTGAAAAGTTTGTTTGGCCACCATTGTATTTTATAGTTTTCAACTTCTGTATGTGTAATTAATGACAGTAGCAACTTCTTTTTTGTAAGATTCCTGTCACGTATACTAAGGTTTTTAGTATATTAATAAAAGGAAAAAAAAATAAATCAACAGCAGTAGTATGCGCGGCAACGGGTCTTACATGTATGACCTAAAATAAAGCCAAAATAACTATTTTATCCTTTATATCAAATTTGACTAATTTTAATACATCAAAATAATTAAAACCCGCTTTTCTTACCCATATTACCAATTATAAAAAACTAGGCCTTTATATTTCTTCTCCCCTTCCTGAAGGTAATGGTTTGGGCTTGCTTGAAATAAAGTGAACTCATCTTGGCCAATAATGCTAATGTTGGATGA
Source organism: Anacardium occidentale (assembly GCA_026122585.1). Classification (NCBI taxonomy): domain Eukaryota; kingdom Viridiplantae; phylum Streptophyta; class Magnoliopsida; order Sapindales; family Anacardiaceae; genus Anacardium; species Anacardium occidentale. The sequence goes on along the minus strand of JAJEJH010000347.1, from coordinate 443,269 downwards.
GGGCTTGCATGCTTCAACCTCTTAGACTATGAGCTTGTTGTCTTGGACTTCCTCCAGTTTTGGTTGCTTGCCAAGAAGACGGAGTGTAGAAGTAGGCTTCACATCAATTACTTGTTAGTTATTATATGATCCTCTACTCTAATTAAACTTATTGAATTGAATTGTTTGTGTTAGTACCGATTTGGAGATATATTAATTGTTGAATTGATTGGTTGATGAACTTCGTGTTAAATGAATTTAAATTAACTCACGCAAATTTAATGAAATATATTGTCAAAGTTAGGTTGGTTGAGTATGTTTTGTTGTTGATTTCTTTCTCTTCTTCATATCTTGTTGAATTTACGAAAAAGTTTCACCTTTGCTAGATTTCACTATTTTAGCCTACACACAACACTTCTCCACACTAAACACTACCTATCACCAAAAAACACACCAAACACTTATTCCACCCAAATTACCCAATTACGGAATATAAATGTTGTACCTCAAGTGTACGATCAACATGCCACATAGAAACCACGTTCATCCCTACACCCACCATGGGAATTAGCCTATAGAAAATTACAAATTGAGGTCTCTTAAATTAGAGAGCAACTAGCCGAAGTTCTCCAATTCATGAAAGCTCAAGACCAAGCCCGACACATCATAGTACACAAACACCACCCAACCAAAAACCAAATCAACAGCCTATAAGATACCACTCACGTCACCCAAGACACTCACATTGACCTCATCATTATAAAGAAGAAATCCATCAAGTACACTGACGTCACCTGAGACACTCACATCTGCCTCACCATTATAAAGAAGAAATCCATCTCCTGAATTACTCGCAGGTGAATAGGAGAAGAAGGCAGGATGACGACGGCAAAGGGTTTAACGTTGATATTCTAAAATCTGAGAGTAACCTAATTGAATATTTTTTTTATCTTTAATTCAAAATTTATCACTCATATAATAACATATAATTATTGGTATTTAACTTAATACTCATTTTAAATACTTAGTTCAAACAAAAGTCAGGCTACTTGTACAGTGCCTTATTGTTTCCTTTTTCCAATAAGAGACTAATACACTATACAAATAAGAGATTGAAACATAAGTACTAAGAAGTCCACGAAGAAAAAACATAAATTCCGTGTGTCACACTTAAAATTCCATGCGTCAATTGTTGCAGTTATATATGAAGATATCTGAAAACAATACCTTCGAAATTACAACTGATGACTTCACT
>JAJEJH010000347.1:404719-431177 GCA_026122585.1 Anacardium occidentale | reverse complement strand
AAACCCCAGATAAAGATAGCATCCCTTCTCCGGAAAATTTCACATAACCGACAACATCAAGCTCTTCCCCACCATTTTCCTCAATAGAATCCATAGGCATTCTTACTCTCAACCGACCAACAGAACCTTTTATGGGAATCTCTGGCACGTGCCATTTCAGTTCTTTATCAGCTCTATTCAACACAGCTTTAGGTGAAACTTTCAACAATGTAGGGTCAACCGGTAGTTTCAACACAAATGTTACATTGTGTAATGGCGTAGGCAAGTCAGGGTTTGAAACATATTGTATCATCACAGAAAGCAAAGTACCACTAAGTCTTTTTATCAAACGAACTCTTAAAGGTAATGGTGTCATCCTAGGAAGTAAACTATACTTCAAAATCGGAATTGGCTCATCAGATGGAGCTGTTCTGACATGGAACATCCCATTACCTAGACTACTAACTTTGCTACTCAGCATGACAAATCTCTTAACCGCACTAGTACCATCAACGCGAAATGAGAACTCAGTTTCTTCATCGTCGCCAGAAGTTTTCTTAGGCAATGTTCTCAAATAAACCACACCCATTAAACCGGTTCTAGCAAGCAATGATTCCCTAAACTCTGCAGAAATTTGCTCCATAATACACATTTCAGGACCCTTCATTTCAGTATTTTTCACCAAAATATTCTCAAGTGGTGTCTCTGCAGCTCCATCAGCCTTCTTAGCTGGCACATCGGGACCAGTTTGCAACAATTCAAGCCCACTAAGCCCTTCCTTTTTCATAATCTTCTTCGTTCCTACGAACTCAGAAGCATCCAATCCACCACCCCAAGCTTCAGTAAACCCTTCAAATGTCTCCTCCATCGTAGACTTATCATTACTAAACTCAATCCCACCATACTGCCCTTCGAAACCTTCCACATTAATATGAGTCGACTGCGTTGCCTCAGCTGGTGGCAATGTAGTAACTTCCAATCCCGCTAACGCCACAGTCAAATCAGAGGAAGAATCCTTATTCTTCTTAAACCCACCAACAAGTTCCTCCTCCTTATTCACAGCGTCGCTGGCTGCAAATGGGTCTTTCTCAACATTAGACTCCTCATTCTTCTCCAATTCCTTATCTTTATCTTGCTCATTAGCAGTTTGTACAACAAGAGTAGCTGCCACCTCATCTCCGGCTGCAATAGTCTCAGCTGGAAGCTCAAACAGAGCATTTGAAAACGAATCAACAGCCGCCAAATGCTCAAGCGAATGGATCTCAACAGAGCTCCAATGATCAGCTCCGCGAATCTTACTCTCCGTATTTAATGCAGAGTGAACCATCTTTGCAATTCCGTCACCGTGCATTGAGCCCAACATTGCAGCTAAACGAATACTACTAACGCCACGTAAGACAATATCTAAAGCCATATAAATTTCAGCGTACCTACGGTTAAGTTTCTCAGGAGTGACATCCACGCCACGGCACGCCGTCACGATGACACTGACGGCTTGATTAACGGTGTTAATGCACTCAAAGACATTGATCGAGTTGTCTTGATCAGCGTTGGTGATGCCGAGGACGTAGATAGAGTTGACGAGACGATACACGACGCGGTACCGAGATTCAACGCCTACGATGAGCTGGCCGCTGGAGGCCGCGATGGGATCATCGCCGAGGGAGGCGATGGAGTCGAGAGTCGCGTCGTGGTCGATGGTCGGGGAAGTGAAGGACTGAGATTGATGGGCTTGGTGGGTCTGGAGGCGTTTGGTAGCGGCGAAGATTTCGCGAGTCTGGCGGAAGGCCGATAGGGCGGCGAGGGCTCGGGTTGGAGGGAACCATTCTCGGGTTTGAAGGAGTATGTCGGATCCGTTGGTGGGTTGGAGAGAGAGGGCGAGACACGACATTTGGATGAATTTGAATTGGATCGGGTTTTGAATCGATTAGATCTAGGGCTCGGGAGGTAGCACAAGTTTAATGGAGAAGATTAGTGAGGAGCAGTGAAAGGCGAATTGACCGAGTCAGCGTGTTAATAACACGTTCATTATTGAACTTGATGACCTTGAAGCAAAAATGTTATGGTGGTTTGTGTTGCAGTTGCAGAGGCGCAGAAATGGAAATGAGGAAAGAGGTACAGTTATAATGGGCTTTGATGAGAAGCTAAGAAGTTTGAACGCTTTAAAAGAGAAGCCCAATTTTAATGGATTGCGCCTATACCTTCGAAGTTTTAAAAATAATGAAGCTTAAAATACTTGAATATTACTCTAATAATTTTTATAATATTGCACTAACTAATTTGCATTCAATTTCTAACTCTTCTTACTAATTTAATTATTTTTAATTAAATATAAAATAAATAATTAAATCCTTTATTTATTTTTAAAAATATCAATTTATATTTGTAAATGAATAAGAAATTTTTATAGGAGAAATATTAATTTTTTTTAATTTTGTCAAACAACATATTAAAGAGAAATTAATTAATTTAACCTACGTTTAATTATTTCAAACAAAACCAACTATATAAAACTAACATAATCTCAATTTGTACTGACAACACCTATCAAGCTATTTCGCATGGTCAATGCGTAGTGCATTGTTTAACAAGAAGATTGTAATATTCACGTGAGCTGATCATATGTAATGCAATGTTCATCATGTAACTTAGACATTTTCACACGAATTAGGCTATTTTAATGGGTTTTTGTAAATAATCATAGAATTATTGATTTACAAAAATACCCTTGTATATATATAATGATTGTGATGCGAGTCTTCAATTGAAAAATGCAAATTACATGGTTGGTAAAAAATGTTTCCATGATCGTTGTATTCTCCAACAAGAAATAGATGATTTCCAATGATTACAACGAAAATGTAAGATTAATAAATCATTTCTTATTAAATTTATTTCATTAAACTGTAAAGATTAAAGTTTTTTTATGTATATTTAGGACACTTATAGATTTCATTTTTCTCAATAGAAAAATTTGTTGATATGATTGTTTATTTGGTGTTGATTTGGTTGAAATTTGCTAATGGATTCTATGACGAGTTTTTGTCGTGTCAAATCAAGTAAAACCTACCACTCTTATTTAGTCATCTTACTATGACTAAAAGAAGTGTGTGAATAAGTTTTTAGCCCACATAAGTTGTTTAGAGTCGTCACCCAAGGTTTCACTTGGAAAAAAGTATAAATGAAGATAGATGACTAGTTAGATCCCTCTTAAAGGACTCAAAGCATCCCTACCTGTCTAATGGGAATGTTTAAAGAGTAAGTATGACAGTGAGACGGTATTTCTAACTTACACTAAGGTAGTTCATTTTAATAGTGTTGTATCATGTTTACAAGAATTCCCATTTAAACACACATTATGCAACAATATATTCATCAACCAAACACACTCAAACAGTTATGTAATAGATTATAAACAAAGCATACATAATGTAGAAACATAGGACACTTCCAAATGTATTCTTCAACCAAACTCCAATGGTAACAAAATATAATTAGTTTATCATATGTGGGACTAACTATGACATCGACTTAGAAAACATAAATCAAAACTAGGTAGAGAATAACATGACCGAACTATGAATGACCAAGATCAGTACACAAACATATATAGAAGTAAACATATATGAGTTCACGTATGTTTATTTCTGATCCAAGTAGAAGTTTCTACAAAGGTATGTCTCTAATTATGATCTGAATCATATAATGATCAAACAATGAAAGTGCATGACTTGATGATTGATTGATATGGAATTTGAAATGAGAATATGTGATATGTTAATATGGAATTAAAAGAGCTTATATATGTTGATGACTAACTTTAAGCATGATATGTTATGTTTTCATGTTGTAATTATGATATATACGTTACGAAAATGTTTTACATGTTAAATGGTATGGAATGAATGTGATTTGACTAAGATCGGTACCTATTTGGCCATGATTTATAAAAGCAAATCACAATGCATAGTCTTGCATTCAAAGAATGCACGCCTATACATTCATAATCTACAATGTCATGACCGTGTAGTATTAAGTCTACACAATCGTAATTGAAAGAAGCAATGTCATATTGTGACGCTTGGAGTTATGACCGTAAGTTGATGATTTATGGTCACGAGGTAAGTCAATTCCACATCAACAAGGAATTTAAGGTCAAGCCCGTGTGCTTTTGGAGTGTACAACTATGCATAACAGTTTGAGCAATTTTTGAAAGAGGAAATTAAGAATTTAATTAAGATTTAATTAAGAGAAATTAAAAGAAAATAAGATTTAATGCATTTTCATTACATGACATACCAAATAAGATGATTTTAAGAAAAATTATGAAAACTGATTTTACATGTTTACTAGACCTTTAGGCTAAATATGCATGCTTTATGAAATTAGAAAAACAATGTTCAAGACATTTTTAGAAGTAGATACAAGGGAACACCTATGGATTTGCACATCTGTTAAAAATTGAAAAACCAACATTCATTAGAAATTAGACATTGCCTTCAAGCTAAGCTCTTTAGAATTTGAGTATTGGTCATATATTAGGATTTTGTAGGCAGAAACATGTTAGACAGATCTATTAACCTTAACCAAGGGTCAACACATATGCAAAGTTGACTCGTTCGCTAAGTAATTGAGATTTTGCCCACGTACAACATGAGATGGATTTTTAAGAATACTTTGTAAGGCCCTAAAAGTAATGGAGATTTGGTTTGCTTCTTATAACCATTCATCCAACAACCTAAAAATCTCATATTGACATTTAAGAGTTCCATACGAAGCTCATAGTTTATCATCATTAGGGATAAATCCTATTTGGTCAAAATGTGGTGTCTATAATAGACCACTCAAGGCCTAACACATCAAGGGTCAACTATGGGCAACACACACTTATACTTAAGCTTGGAAATGACCCATTTATCTTTCTTAAGTCAAATTTAAACCTCAAAACCAAACCTAAGTCCAAGGAATAACTATAATACCCTTAAACGTACTTATCGATGTTATAAACCTCATAAAATATCGCATTCTATGGCTTCCCCCTTACCTTTTCCATTTCTAAAAACTACCTATGACACTGTCATCCTTAACACTACCACTTATAGGTGATTTGCATAGTGCTTATAAGTCGTGCATGGTTGTTATAAAACACATGTATTGAGAGTTTTATGACCTAAACCTCAATTGCTAGCAAGTTTACTAGTTTGAATGAATATAATAAGGTTAAGTCTCAATTATCATCCCATGAAAACTATGTTGATTCCTAGACCTCCTAATTATAATGCTCTTTGAACTATCAATATTGAATTGCACTTAATTAATAACTTAAACGATTCACTATATTAAGCTAAACTAAAGCAAAAGAAATCAGCAACTACGAAAGGGTAACTCAGAAATTGAGACACTAGGGTCGAGGGTTCATCTTTTTACTAACTTAATCATTGACATTCAGTAATTCAATCAAAATTTATTTATTGATGATCAAATTTACTATTTTATTAATAAAAGCTCTTGCATGATATTAACTTGTCCTCATTATTAATTATCTCCCCTTAGAGTACCCTTCAATGGCAAGGGCAACATAAAGCTCAGGAATTCATCAAAATTGCACAAGCCATATAACTATCTCTAGTTTTTTTTTTTTTTTTTTTCTAGGCTCATGGCAATTATGGTAGTCTAGAATTTATAAGAACTTCTCAATGACATACAAATCCTAAGATCAATGATGACTAATTATTCAAAGACATTAAGCATAATCAAAACCAATGAACACATGAAAAAGAAAAATTTATACTTTATTATCAATAATTGAGTTTTATAAACGAACTACATCCTCACCCTAATAAAAAAAGTTTAGTTCATAATAGCAAGAAATTCAAAACAAAAACTCGATGACAACATATTTGCATTACAAACTAAAGATTATTAAGTGAATTTTGCTTTGAGTTCTTGCATGATCCTTGCTCTTCAAGTAATCTTAACTCTGAATCTTCTGAATTTGCTCTTAGATCAATCACCTTACGTTTGTTTGCTTCATCACCTTTGCTAAAACTCCTTTGGTCTTTTACTTACAAAGAAAAAGAAGAGAGAGACGACTCAAGGTTATCTCCCTACTTAAATATTAGAGCAACTTATCAGAATCTTAAATAGAATATAAAATCTAGCATTTTTATTGGTCCCTGTGATTCTAACTTATGCATATAATGAAGGTAAAATAGTCTTTTTCTTTTTCTTAAAACATTATAAATTGACCATAAATTTCTATGTTTTAGACACTTATCAACACATATTGCTCAATTTATCACATTTTTGCCATTTTCTTACTCCAATTCAACACCAATACCAACATCAACCATTCCAACACTGTTTTGTCAATAAAAATGCTCAAAATTAACACAAATGCAAAATTTTCATCAATATTTTCATGCCAAAATTCTAAATATCAATACATTGTAAATCCCACTCTAAAATATTTAAAGCTTTTTTTTGGTCACTTTTTAAGCCAAAAATCATCAGAATGCATCAGAATGTGTAATAACAGTAAAATTCGTTCTAAACTTCACTATCATATGCAATAACTCCACATAAGACCAATGCATTTTCGTTGTCAACGATGATGCAAATTTATAAAAATGGATGAGCAATACATATATTAAAATCATATTTATTAGAAAGTGTAACAGTGGTAAAATTTAGGTGAAACTTCATCACGACGTGCAATAACTTTATATTAGACTAATGTATTTTCATTGTTAGTAGCTTGATCAGTATGCAAATTTATAAAAAATGGAGCAAACAAAATCATATTCTCCGGAGCATGTAACAATGCTAAAATTTACACGAAACTTTACCATCATGTATAATAACTCTACATGAGACTAAAATATATTTTCGTTGTCTAATGATCTATTTGATTAATACACCAATTTATAAAAATCGACAAGCAATACACATTGAAAATCATATTCCTTCAAAACAAAAAAAATTAGGTCAATTTTATCTAAAACAGTCTTATAATTTTAATTTAAAAAAATACTATTTTAAAAATCACCATAAAAAATGTCACATTTATCATTTCATTAAACCTTATTAAACATAAACATTCAAATATTCAACCCTAACCCCTAAATAATCATTTAAATATTTAACTCTAAACCTTAACCATTTTGAATTTATTGGCAAGTATGCACAGCTCACGATAACAATATAATCAGATTGTAGTTCAGAACTGGAATCTAATTTAATTTCAAATATTTTTCTGTTTCTGTTTTCTATTTGATATTGAAAAAATTACTCATTATTATGTAAAGGTGTCACTTTTTACAGGTTACATAGCTTTTAACCCCAAATAAAACATTGAATAAATTGATTCCAAAACATAATTAAACAATGAAAATTTGGTTTAAATATAATTAATCCTAAAGCTAATCAAACCTAAAGCAAGTTTCAGTAAACAAATTGTCTCATACATTTCAATAATTATTTTTCCCTTTCTTTTCCAAACACTTTCTCGACATCCAAACATAATCCCCATTTCAAATTTACCCTTCCAGCCATTAATTAAATCAATGAACCAACAAACCCATTAAAGAAACACCAAAATGAATGTGAATTTCCATGAAAATATTCCTTGATGAAAATTCATTACAAGATACATTAAAACACCGACAAACCAAACCCTAACTCTAACCACCAAATCCATAGAGAGTACGGCCCTGCCGTTTCAAAGCATAAACGACATCCATGGCGGTGACAGTCTTCCGGCGAGCATGTTCGGTATAGGTCACGGCATCTCTAATCACGTTCTCCAAAAAGATCTTGAGAACGCCGCGAGTCTCTTCGTAGATCAAACCGCTGATACGCTTGACCCCACCACGTCTCGCCAGACGCCGAATCGCCGGCTTCGTGATCCCTTGGATGTTATCTCTGAGAACCTTACGGTGACGTTTTGCTCCTCCCTTTCCCAATCCCTTGCCTCCCTTGCCTCTTCCTGACATTTTTGCTGTCACCTGCTTTCTACTCTCTTGTTCGTTTGTTAATTTCGACAGAACCTAGGGCTGGGCTTATATAGGGAGAGATGGGGCGTGATGGCCGTTGGATTAGTGAGTATCCCCGTGAAGAGTAGTGTTTGGGAGGAGCACCGTTGGATTGAAAAGTCTTGAATGTGATTGGTGGAATGAGTGATTGATGGATCATGTGGGTTTTGGGAATTCAGAATGGGCGGGTGATTTTGGTGGGACTGATGCGGGGGAAAGAACACTTATTATTTGCCGCGTTTGGTTGAAGTGAAAATTTAAATTTCGCCTTCGTTGGATGCGTCTTAATTTCATATTTCAAAATTTATATTTTAAGTGGTGTGACGTTAATTTCCAATTTATCATGCAACATTTTGATTATATAATATGTATAATTGATATTTTAAAAATTATATTAATAAATCAAATTTATAATGTAAATATAAAAATATTTTAATTGAACAAAACTCATAAATAAATATTTTGTGAGACTAATTAATAAATAACAGATAAGTGTTACACTAATCTACGAGTTAACAAAAAGATTTAGATAAGACATAATCTCATCGAAAAGCTATAAATAAAAAACAAGGATCTCATTGACTATGAATTTTGCAATATTTCAAGCATTTAAATAATAATTTCCTAGTATCTAAAAATCATTTCTCACAATTTTAAATAATCATAATTAAAATACAATTAATCTCATATCACATCGAGTTCACGATAATATTCATCAAATCATGTAAATTTGTAGTTTATCAAAATAGTTACAAATATAACTCTAATATCCACTAATAAGCACTCTAGCACATATTCTAATATAATTTTTCTAGTCATATCACTTGGAAAAAAACATTATTGCGAACATAGGTTTTTAGTATATTCAATCAAACCACATTACAAATTGTTTATTTTCTATCTTCTCATGTCTCTTCACATCCTTACATTGAATTCCGTAAAAGTTAAATATACTCCTTACTAGTGCAAATATCATCAATAATTTAGTGTTAAAAGGAAAGTTTATTAAAAACTCTCTTATATTTTGACAATAGTATTCTCTTTTGTATTATACTCAACTTTTTCAAATGGAATCCTCTAGAAGAAAGATCACCATTTCTTTAACAACCATTGATTGTATAAATGATAATGGTTCCAATCACAAACTCTCACCTAAAGAACTTAGCCTAGTTCTTAAAGAATAACCTAAGTTTATGGTTAGGGGTAAGTCACTTGTAGCCCTAGAAATGGCAACATAATTAGCTAGTTTGACAAGCACGATCCAAGTGCTTATCCAACAACTCAATAATATTATTCTAATAAGTAGTAACACATATTAGAGCACTAATCTGTCATTAATAGTTAGTGCGAAGTCTCATGCCTCATGTACAAATACTTTTAAGTATCCTTGAGAAACATTGACAAACAACCCTTATAACAAAGGGTTTTGTCTCCTAACCAACATGCAAAAGAAAACTCACACAACATACCCTTAATGCCATGTAATATCCACAAGTAGGGCTGGATACGAAGCGAGCCGAACGCGAACACGAGCACGTTCGGGTTCGCTTCGGTTAGCCTGGTGGAATATCCGCGTTCGGCTCGCGTTCGACGAACATTTTTATGCAGAAAGTTCGGGCTCGCGTTCGTGCGAGCCCTTGGAAGGCGGTTCGTTCGTGAAGCTCGTGGCTACAGGGACGAACGAACATGTTCGTTCCGAGAACCGAACGAACATGTTCGTTCGGCGCAAAAAATGGACTCCTTCACTCCTTCCTTCCTGCTGCACTGCAGATACGCAAAGTTTGCACAATTGAAATTTGAAAGGTTTTCTTTTCACCATTTGCATTTGTTTAATTTTTTTCTGTAATGAAAAAGCAACATAAGGCCATTCATTTCAGTTTTCTTACAAATTACAATGACAACGATTATTAGCAACGCTTGCAATAACTTTCTGATTGAAAATTTTCTATAATCTTTAGTCAACATATACTAATTTTACATGAATACATTTTATAAAATTAAACATATATAATTTGACAAAATGTATTCACTATTAAAATCTGGAAATGTAGACATCCAATGTTCCTACTTTCTGATTGAAAAATGTATTCGCGACGGTTAGCCTGGTGGAAACGTAGACATACTTAACAAAATTTATATCACCACAGCATAGCAAGCATAATAACACGATTGAAAGCATAAGTTAACACAAAACTGTAACTTTAGAAGAAAATTCAGTCAACATGCTCAAGCGAATCAATAAGATTGATCAAGTATTCATTTCCTTGGCTCTCCCCTTTTAAGTTTTTTAAAGCATCATGTAACATCTCACAGACACAGAGAGATACCAATAGACTTGATTGTAATGCCACGCTCAGCTTCATCAGCACCAGTATCGGTCAGTAAGCGTTGACTTGCCTGCATGGGAAGAAATGTAATAGTAAGCTAGTAACTATAAAAAAATAAAAGATATTGAAAAGTCAATGAAGAAATAGCACAAACCATCAATCATCTGGCAAGATAACCTCCTCAATGTCAATGTCATTCTGCCATTTGAAGAAAAATTAAAATGGTTAGTTGGTTAATATATAAAACGATAAATTAACCTGCTAGTAAGGAATTATTAAAATTTGATATACCGTAGTGGGCTTCGAAATGTGATGATGATGCATGACCCTCATCCAATCAGCACCACACATAAGCATACTGACAGTTTTTGGTGATAGAGAAGCCCTATATGGGTCGATAACCCTACCACCAGCACTGAAAGCGCTTTCTGAAGCGACCGAAGAGATTGGAATTGCCAGAATTTCCCTAGCCATACAAGACAGGACTGGGTATCTATCCTGGTTAAGTTGCCACCACGCCAACACATTGAACTTACTGGAAGGTTCCTCAAGTCTGTCCTCAAGATATATTTCCAATTCTGATTTATCAGACACGACTTCCTTCATCTTCATCTTCTCCTGACGCCAATCTTCCCATGATGGAATTTGCTGGCGTGATGATTCTAAAGTGGTCTTGTTACTACTACTAGAGGTGAATGATGTCCCGCTTCCTGAAATGGTTAGTTAATATAATGATAATAATAAGGTAAAAATAATCAAATATAAGGAAATTATTTAGTATGGAATACAATTACAATTTACTAAAAAAATGTTACCGATATTTGCGCTTGACATTGATTGAGAAACAATGGTTGGATCTTCTCGGTGAATAATGTCCTTGTATTCATCATATACGTCATTTAACGTTTTTTTGATATTGTTTATCTCCTCGATTGCTTGATATTCACCGTATATCAGTGGAAGAGCATATTGTATGAAATCAAATTTAAACCTATAATAAAAGAATAAAATTGATAAATCAATAATTATAAGAGATAGAACAGTTTAGTTTAGATTTAGAAGTTCACGGAACTTACCTCGGATCGAGTGTGTTGGCAACTGACATGAGCAGGTTCACCTGTCCCCAGTATTTATCAAATTTTGTTTTCATGCTAGACACCATAAGAGCCACATCGGAATTGGAATCAAACTCCCTATCATTCAATATCTTCTTTATTCTAAAAACCCCAAGGAAATACAAATTTGCTGTGGGGTACTGCGTTCCCGAAACAATCTCTGTAACATTATTGAATATGCTCAAAAATTCGCATATACAATCTACCCTATTCCATTCATGTGGAGTGGGACAAAATTCTAGGAATGCTCCATCATTGCAGGCGTACCGTGGAAAAACTTCTTGGAAACTCAGAGCAACCTTCAACATTTGATACGTGCTGTTCCATCGAGTTGGACAATCTAGAATTAATTTTCTCTGTTGGACACCACATATTTGACAGATACGAACGAAGCCCTTCTGTCTCGCCTCGCTAGCTCGTATATATTTCACACTATCTCTGATTTTGCCAATGATATGGTCGATGACACCCACAGCATCTTGTACAAGAAGGTTGACGACGTGGGCTGTGCATCGAACTTGGAAGAGTTGACCACCTGCGACTAACGATCGCTCCATATCAAATTCCTCCTTCAATGATCGTATGCATGCATCATTAGTCTTGGCATTGTCGACAGTAATGGTGTGCACCTACAAATTTAGCAAACAGTTATACAGTGTCATTGCAAACAAAAACAATAATAGGTCAATACGAAGTTAGAATATTATATTATGGTGCACCTTCTTTTGTATGCCCCATTCAGTGAAACAGTTATACAGTGCCATTGCAATGTTTCTTCCCGTTCTGGGAGGAGGCACGTGTACGAAGCTCAGTAGCCTCTTCTGTAAGGTCCATGTGTGTACATCCACCCAATGCGCAGTAATTGCCATGTACTCTAAATTCTGTGCATCCGATTTCCACAAGTCGGTTGTCAAACTTATTCTGTTTAGGTGGTCCAACTCTTTCCTAATTTTTCTGGCTTCTGCTTCTACCACCCGCTCACAATCAGCCTTCACTTGTTTGCGTCCAACCTTTTCATATAATGGTTGTATGACTGAACAGAAGAAATTAAACCCTGTGCTCTCAACGACATTGAAAGGCATCTCAGCGAGCAAAATAAAATGTGCGAGTGCCTCTCTAGCCTGCAAACAGAAATTACATGTTTTAATAGGTTAATTGAATACTTCTGACATAATGTTCAATGCCAATTACTTACCTTAGTATGCTCATATTTCCCGCTCATTTTGATCAGCGGTGCGTTTGTCACAGATGCACTCCCATGGGATTCAAGTTCAACAGTCGGGAACCCCAAGATTGTCTGCCCCTTGGGTAGAGTCTCCTTCCCCAATGCGTGCTTTCTTGGAATACATTGTTCCATGTGTCTCGATAGGTGTGTGGTTGTATGGGTTGATTGAAGTTTTAACTTCTTTTCACAAAATTGACAAACTGCATACCGTGCATCTCCCATAGTAACTATCCTGTCCTCAGGAAAACATTCCCACACAGCTGAGGTCTTTCGTTTTTTTGTCGATGGGATAACGGTAGTGGGGGGAGACAAAGTGGTTGTCGTCGGTGTTCGCTTAACACCAATATCTCCCTCATATTCTTTGTCAGAATCAGACAAATCAAAATTATCGACAACTGTCATGTCCACGTCAATGTCGTCTACTGAATCAAGGTTTGGTATGGGTACACTACTTTGTCGTTTCGCCATAACCTGCGAAAGGATAAAGCTAAAAAGACAAGTTGAAGTGACAATCAACATAGTTCAACATAGTTCAACATTAATAAATAAACAATTTCTCTAATCTGACCTCAAGATGCACTTGTAATGAAAAGGGAAACAAAAATTTAGAAAGTGTAAACAAAAATTGACCCCCAAATACAATTCACTGGTTAACCACATTATTCAATTGAATTCCAACATAGCAACATTATTGACCAAACTTATTAATTACATAGTTTGTGCAATATCAAAAATAGACCCATTCAACAAAAATAAAGATTTGGAATGGTTGGATGGATATGATTCTGTAAGTTGGACCAAAAACAACAATTTTTAAGGCATTAAATATTTCTGTAAAGAAGACCAATACGAAAAGTAATAATATTTAAAATAAAAAGAAAGGTACTTAAAAGTCAAAAAAAGAATTATTAATTCAACCATTGAAACCATAGAAATCCAAAGGCTTTTATAAAATGATGCCCACTCCAACGCTATATTAAAAGCTACTGCTCAAAACTTCTACAAAACACAATGTTTATGGCAAAATAGAAAATACATAGTTTATTATAATCTAATTGTTATTGAAGCTGATAACAATTTGAATGCTTATGTCAAAAGCATTATAACAATTATTAGAATAACTAGGCTAATGAGTTAGGACTTGCCTTTAATTTTATTAACCAACCAGTTCGTTCCTTCTTCAATGCTGCTTCCCAGTGACTAAATGCAGAGAACAAAGAAAGAAGCGAAAAGGAAAATAAGAGTCATGATTCATGAAAAACTAACACGCATTACATCAGTAATTACTATATATTTAGGACTAACAGTACAAAAAAGAACATGCATTACATCAGTAATTACTATATACATGGTCAAAGAATTTCTGCCACCGACTCCATCCCCCAGCACTGACATTAATCAACACAAGGTACGACAATGAAGTAAAATTTGATCATCCCCACATAACTCCGGCTGCTGCCATTGAAGCTGCTAGCTTCAGTCCCATTTCAGCCCTCAAAGTTATTATTATTATCTAGATGGTTATTGAGCCCAGAAGTGTAACTACAACAGTTCTAAGTTAATATGAGAATTTTTCAGTCCCTATCAAATTGTATTGACTAACTTTGGCGCTATATATTGAGAGAGATATATATAAGCAACCCACAGTGATTGAATAGAGAAGAAAGAGGAAGGAACAAGTTTACCAAACGAGAGGACAGCCACAGAATGACACAACAGAAGGATGAAATAACAACTCTCCACTGTTAGAAGCCAAAGAGGTAGCTAGCCAGTACCCACGTTTGCATGCAACAGATAATATTATTAAAAAAAAAAGGAGGATTATAATTACTTAAAAGAATTTACTTAAAAGAATTTCTTGTACTAACTTACCACCCAAAATACCCTAAACGATGAGCCTAACTAATTGTGATGTAGAAACCATAATACCACTGAACTATCATTGGAACAACTCTTTCAAAATAAATGTTTAAATATTCTATTGTTTTTTTATTTTCTTTATCCCTGTAAAAATTCAAGATTGGAGCAGGGGAATATGTCCTTTTCATGTCCTTTACAACCTGTCCTTGGAAAGTATAGTTTCTCCTTGCAGTTGGACACATGGTCAGAGACAGATTATATGCATTTGATTTAAAATATCAGATTATAGCCATTTGCACTGAGATCAAGTAACATTAAGCATTAAAATAGGACAATTTCAAGCTTGATCAATGGATGCACATGCATCATTGATCTCTAACTACAGGAATCACATGTGAACCATGACTCACTAACCTTCTCTAAACTACTAAACGCTATAAAGGTGTTTATCCACATTATTTTGTGCGTAATGATGTGACCCAGTCAAAAGGCCAGAGTTAGATCCAATAAACAGAAACATTACAATCCAGACTTTACAGTTTTCAATCACCAAGCATCCAGAATTCATCAATACTTGCAGTATACTGGTTCAGAAATTAATGACATTTTGATTTCTTCAACGGACCAAATCAGAAACCTTGAAGTGCAATATACAACAAAGTTTGAGTAGTGGCTAAACTTTACCGGTAAACTGTGAGTCTGTGAGAAAACAGAGCAACCAAGGGCGACCGACCAAGTTCAGATCAGAGTTTGAGTTCAGTGGAGAACAGATTCTGTGATATGAATTGTAGCCGGGTTTGATCAATTTCTAGGGCTCGCATCGCATCGCATCGTCGTTTGGTGGAGAGAAGAAAGAAAAGGAAAAAGGAGGAAAATTTTCTGGAAAATGCCCGATAGTTTATGTCCATACAAAACGACGACGTTTTGTCTTTAAAAACCAAAACGTCGTCGTTTTATAACCGAACGAATAGTTCGCTTCAAAACGAACTGTTCGTTTAAAGCGTTCGGGCTCGCGTTCGTTTACCCCGAATACCCGCTCCGCCGGCTCGTATTCGTATTCGACTCGTCTGACGCCTAAGTCGTTTCGCAAGCGAACGAAGCGAGCCCGAACACGAGCCCGAACCCGTTCGCTTCGAATCCAGCCCTATCCACAAGTATGTCTTAAGGGAAATTTTGGTCCATTCTCTTGTTTCATTGAAGCTGATTTTAATTTATTATATATGTTATCCTAATGATATGACTGTGTATGGGAGCAATGCACACTTGTACATGCGTAAAAAGGTAAAATGGTCTTTTCTCTATAAGACAAAATAGGAAATTTTTAAACATGAGTCATTGTATACTTGTGCATGAGGAACATGTACACTCGTACATTTAACATGCAATAGAATTTGAAAGCCAAGTTGATGTTGAACAAGCTTGCATTGAATCGTGTATCCATTAGTTATAAATCATGGTTTTGAATTTGGTAACATCGTGTATACCCATGCAGAGGCCACACATACCCATACATGATGTTATTTCCAGTTTGTTATATAAAGAAAAAGATGAGTGTGTTAAAAGGTTGGTCATTTTGGGTTTCTATAGAACATATATTAACATATAATAAGGAAAGAAAGAGAGTTTGAGTTACTAGAATCTTGTCATTGCCTGAAGCAAAAAGGGATTGTTAGACAAGTCTTGCTTATCAAAAGAATAGCCTGGACTTTAGAGAAAAGATAAGTAGTTTATGGATTTCTAGTTCTCTTATTATGAGCTATGGATAATATGAATAAACAGATGGTAGATGTTATAACGTTAATGTATGTGCATGTAAATGTTTTTGGAAGTGATTGTGATTATGTAAAATCATGTCTTATAAGTTGGGCATGATATAGATATTATTAAGTACTATGATATGGATTTGTCCTAAAATGGACAGAGAGTCTCTTTAAGTGTGTTGATTTTAGAGTGACCACTAAAAGTCAGTAATATAAGAAGTTGTAGATAGTGTGCATATAGGGATCCAAAGGGACATATTGTACGGGCTTGGGTGCAGCAAAATAGATAACACAAATTTTCTTCCATTCACATACAATACAACAACTCAATCAATATACATAAATATATATATATATATATATATATATATATATATATACACACACACTTACATGAATCAATCGTCCTAAAAAATCTTGATAATCATAAATTACATAAAATAAACCTTATAAGTTTCATAACACATACCTTACACATGATGGCTTTACTAATCTTTATGTGGCATAAATGATATTCTAAAAAATATGCTCTTCTCTTATGAGTAGGGCGGCACTAGTGGTAACCAACACAGGATAGTACCTTAAAGGTAATTGTGTACCAAAAACCTTTCTAAAAATTTGGTACACGACTTTGGGTAAGGAAGATATAAGAAAGTTTAGGCAACAACCCAAGGAGCAAGAAAGTCTCTCTTAGGAAAGAATGCACACGTACTTAAGACGAGCAAACTAATTCCTTTATATAAATATTAACACACAGTCTTGTGCGTAAGACATACAACTGTGTGCCCCTTGCTTAGGACAAACTTATGATAATTGTTAGTAAGTACATGAGAATGTGCCCTATGTTTG
Source organism: Anacardium occidentale (assembly GCA_026122585.1). Taxonomy (NCBI): domain Eukaryota; kingdom Viridiplantae; phylum Streptophyta; class Magnoliopsida; order Sapindales; family Anacardiaceae; genus Anacardium; species Anacardium occidentale. Next base: position 414,029 of record JAJEJH010000347.1, on the reverse strand, counting down.
TCATATGTAAGAATTCCAAGGCTAGCTAAAGGGCACTTACGAAGTAAAATTTAAAACTCATCACAAGGTTTAAAAATTCTAGAGTAGGATAACATATATTAAAATGTATAAAAAACAAAATTGAAACAAAAATATAGTGTTTTCTAGAAAGTCTACCTATGATCTGCCTTTAAAATTTTGCTCTTAATAACTACATAGTTCACTTACTCAATAGTCCATAGACTTCTACTGCGAGCACTATCTATATAGAGTAACTTGAATAAGATCCATATATTTTTGGATGCTAGTTTGGAGTGTATATGGGAGTGTGTGTTTATTTGAGTAGAGTGTATGAATGCCAAGCATTTCAAGGTGTATGGTAGTTTCTTTAATAATGAAGAAATGTTACATGAATGAGAACTTGAGAAACTGAATTGCATTCTTGTTTATAGGAATAAGTGCATGGTTATGTCAATAACATGCACAATCATGTTGTCTTCTTGCACCCGGTGTACTCAAGTTAACAATTGTATATCGCATTTAGACTTTACACATTACCTTTGTATCACTTAACAAATTATGCAATAAAGCATACTGTTCGAGCCCCACCTGCTATGAATTAACTATTGTAAGCATGGTTGTTGAGTGTTTTATGACCTAAACCTTTATTCCTAGCAAGTATACTAGTTTGATCTAGTATAATAAGGTTAAGCCTGAGTTATCATTCTCATAAAGACCCTATTGATTCTTAAACATCCTAATTGTTATGTTATCTGAACTATCACTAAGAAATGACACTTACTGATGTACTAATTAAAAAAAATTAACTAAACAAACTAAATGAAAACGACTAAAATCAACAATTATGAAGGATTAATTAAAGAATATAAGGCATTAGGGTTGAGGTTTCATCTACTTGTTAATCAATCATTGATATTTAGCAATTTATTTGAGATCCCTTTATTGATGATCAAATTCACTATTATATTAACAAAAGCTCTCACATGGTATTAATCTATCCTTATCATTATCTACCTTCTCTTGAAGTACCCATCAATGGCTAAAGATGTATTAACATAAAGGAATGCATCTAGATCACATAAGCTATTTAACTATCTTTAGTTTATTTTCACTATACCTATGGCAATTACAATAAGTCAAGATTTATAATCACTCATAGTCTTATACAAACCCTAAGATTAGTTGAATAATAGCTAATCACTTAAAAGCATTAAGCATAATCATAACTACTCAACATATGAAAAACAAATTATATACTTTATTATCAACAATTGAGTTTATAGGTAAACAACATACTCACCCTAGTAAAGAAAGTTTAGTTCATAGTCATAAGATAAAACACATAAAAACTTAAAGATGTCATCTTATTTAGCATTACAAGATTTGAAATTGTAAAATCAATATTGCCTTGAGATTTTGAGTGTTTCTTGTTCTCTAGTGAATCTCGACCTTAAATCTTTAAAAATTTCTCTTAGATTGATTATCTTCAAGTTCTTACTTCAATTCCTTTGCTAGAGCTTTCCTTATGTTCAAAATTACCGAAAAAAAAAAAAAAAGATGAACCTTCATTTATTTTTCCTTATGAGATTTTCCGTTGGTTTGGTGTCATGGCATGAGCACTTGTCTCTTCCATTTCTTTCTCTTATTAGTTTACTTTGGTTTGAGCTCGACTCATAACACTGATTAGATATTCATAAGCATCTTTTCACTCATTTTTTTCAATGTTTCATGATTTTCATCCTTACTTACGTGACAACATGTAAAACTTATGATTATGAAATATGTATATAATAGAGAAAAAATGGTCATTTTCTCCCTTAAAACATTATTAAATTGATCTATAATTTTTAGATGTTCTAGATATTTATCACAACCCCAAACCAATGTTTTGCTAGTCCCTAACAAATCTAGCGACTATGACTAACTAAAAGAGATCTAAAATTGAAAATTAAAAAAAAAAAATCTAAAGTAAACTACTCTTAAACCATTTTTTTTGGTTATCAAGATTGTATTTAGCATATGCAATAAGTGTTTAAACCCTTAGGTGTCTTAATGGATGAATTATAGTCTCCTGTCATGCCTAAGAACAAAAATCACCATATACATATATAATCATGTTATACAAGTGAGTAGGTCATAATAGTGTCTTATAAACTACCACAAACAAACTTCATCCTTTTCATTTGCATTTCAAAACTTCACATTAGTACTTTATCGACTCACGGTGCTATTTTATCCTTACACCCATATTTTTCAAGCCATCATGCATGCATTCACATGTACAAGTGACAAAAATTATATATTTTTCTTTTTATAAACAAGTTCCCTTAGATGGATGCTTCAATCATCTTCTCTTGGTTTCTATTAGTGACACTACCTTGATCTTAGACATTATGAACCTTTATATCCATAATATATCATACTTAATTACAATTTTCTTTGCTTTTCTTTTAGGGCTTTATTAGGTTTTCTTAAGTCATAAACCAGTTTTTATATGTGAATAATCGACATTTATAATATTGCTACCTGATTATTCAACTAGGCACATACCTAAGTTACTTTGCATACTTTTGCCTCAAGTTGCCCTTTGATTAGAGGTCATGTACAGTGGACATGCTAACCACTAACTTACTCAAAAGTATTTAAATTTAATTTCATGCCTATATTTTTCATATTCAATCTCATTTATGTATTCATTCTATCTAGGAATCCAAACAACACATACTTTCAACCATAGTTCAACTAATCATCAAGTTTATCTAAGAATTTTTAAATTGTCACTAACACTTATGAACACACACAATTATTTTTTCCAGTCAAGTCATTCCCTCATACATATACTATCTCAAATGTCACATTTTATGATATATGTCTCTCTATACTTTTGAATTAAATAAAGCTAGTTCATAGGGTGTTAATTAATTGTTATAATTAATTGTAATCATACACATATAAGCCAACTCAATACACAAACAAACCAACAAAATAAAATAAAAACAAAACACATAGAAGAAAATATGAACATTCACATAATCATTCCCAACCATAACTTTAAAAATTAAAACAATGATAAAAGTGTAACATTATTGTAATATATCACACTTATTTACTATTAAGTTCCATTATAAATTGTCCTACCCCCAACCTAGCACAAACATTGTTTATAATGGAGGAAGGTGAAGAAAAGAAAATTTAAAATTCTTCCCTAGTTGTTTGAATATGTGTCGATATGCGCAACCTTTCATATACGATTATGCGTCAATTGGTACGATCGTTATCGAATCTAAATAGTATAACATAAATTTCAACATTCAATTAAGTTAAAAAAATTCATATAGGTAACAAATTAAAGACAAAATTTTGAAGTCTAAAAAAAAAAAAAAAAAAAAACACATAAATCCTAAAAAAAATGACATAAAACGTAAAAAATAAACATAGAAAATAATCTATAAAACATTGAAAAGAAAGACATATCTATAATTTGGATTCTAGATGTGGTCATATATTGTCAATCCTTGGGAGTCATTACCACTACATCATCATCATCATCTTTATCGTCCTTTAGACATGATAGTGTTGGACTACTTGATGTTTGATATAGGGTTAAATCTATGTGGATGTGGGTACCTGTGAGCCTTTGCATGGAAAGGAGTTATTCATTTTGTTATGTTAGTTTATCCAATTTTTACACTAATCTTGTTATGCTTTTATTTAACCTATCCTTTCATTTACCCATTTTTTGATATCAGGTAAAGTCTTTGGAATTCACCTTTATCCTTTCTTTGGTTGTGATATGTAATGGCTTACCCATTTTGCCAGTTTAAACTATCTTGCCTAAATAAAATTTGTCAAGATATGGGTCTTCCTTTATCTTTTGGTCTTAATAATCTACTTTTTCCCCAATCATTATGCATAGTTAGGTGATCAAATTTAGGAAATAGTCTCTTACTTATTGGTTCCTGACAATATGTATGATCATGGTATTGATGATGCCACCTACATTGATTAAAATTCCATCAATAATAGAACACACCAAAATGGCTCGTTTTTTATTGATTATTGAGTTTTTCTTTATGGGCATTAATTAGGTATGTACAAAATATTGCTAAACTCCTAACAATGGTTTTATCTAGTATCAAATTATACATTCCTTGAAACATGGTCCAAGTTAATCCTTTTACAGCTATTTTGTGACAAACTTGATCAGGTGTAATTGTGTCTTTGTAACTCTCAAATAAGTGGTCACTATAATCCTTCACTTTATAGAATAAATCAATTGCTTTGGCATCAATCCAGAGCAATTTACCTCATACCATGACTTTTCATCCTCAGCCTCCATAGCCTTTACATAAAATTCTTGTATAATTTATGCACTTACTACTAGTAGCACACTTGCTTGTAGTAGCATTATGCATCACTTGATAAAAGTAGGTTGGCTTGGGTTATAGTGGTACCCTTAATGGTTTGTTTTTCTCCCATTACTTACTTCTTTTTATCCTTGGCTCTTAATGAAGTGTTATTATAGTAGCTCAATTTAATCTCTTCCAAGGTGGTTGCCTTAATTTGAGCTTAATTTTTTAAGTGAAGACTTTCTTCAAACACTTGGTGTGAGTTGTTGGCTAGGCTAATAGTGATAATGTGGGTGACATATTTTTATCCTCTATGTATCATCCCAACATTTATGAACTTCATATATGTTTGTCATGGCATTGTTTTTTTTTGTTCTTCATAGATTCTAGCATTCTCGTAAGCATTGCCTCTCAGCTTGTCCAGTTCATTTAGTTATAGTACTTATTTCTTTCTAGTAGCTTGCATGTCAAAATTTAGTAACTTAATTACTTGATATGCTTTATGCTCATGCTCCATTGATAAATGACATAATTTCATATAGACTAACTGTTGACTAGTTTAATTAGGAAAGATTTGATTATATGTTGACTAGCTTAATTAGGAAAGATTTGATTTAGTCTTAATTAGCTTGATTGTAGGAATTATTTGATTAGACTAATTATTTTATTTCCTATTATTGTATTTCCTAATTAGTTATAGAATTTGTGTATAAATATCTTGTTCAATAGGATGTAAATTCATTGAGAAATACAAGAATTTTTTTACTCCAAAAATCTTCATGGTATCAGAGCTTTGCTGTCTTTTGAGGTGATTTTTTTCCCTCTGCAGCACTAGGGTTCTTCTCAATAATATTTTCTTTTCTACTGATCTGAAGGAGGTTGAGTTTTCTCCCTCTTTGACTGTCACCACCCATACAACAAGAAAGCACAACCTCCAATCGGCCATTACCCAAATTTCGACCTCCATCTGCTATCGCGCTTGGGCTCACGTGTCGATCAGAGATTCTGGACAGATTCCACTCGCAGACGTAGGGTGATTTTGTTGCTTGTTCAAATTATTTTTCTATGGGAGACACTAAGGCAATAGATAATATCTCTCTTTTACAAATCAGTGCTGTTAAGTTGGATGGGGCTGGTACGTATCTTGCTTGGTCACGGGCTTGTTTACTGTTTATTAAATCTAGAAAATTGCTAAGTTATATTACTGGAGACAAGAAACCTCCGAATGTGTCTGATGCTGCCTATGCTCAATGGGATTCTGAAAATTCACTTGTTATGACATGGCTTTTGACTACTATGCACCCCCGAATTTCTAAACAGTATTTATTACTTGACACTACAGAAAAAATCTGGAATTCAACTAAACGCACTTATTCTCAAAAAGGGAATGATGCCCAGATCTTTGAAATTCGGAATAAAATCCATGACACAAAACAAGGTGAGTTGACTATTACTGATTATTATTCTGAATTAAGTGGGTTATGGCAGGAGATAGATTATTATCAAGATCTCCAAGCACATTGTATTGAAGATGCAGTCTTATTTCAAAAACTAGTTGAGAAGGAACGAGTCTATGATTTTCTAGCTGGATTGAACCCAGAGTATGATCAGATTAGGGTTCAAGTTCTTGAAAAATTCCTTTTCCTTCTCTTGAGGATGGATACTCCCATGTCCAACAGGAAGAAAGCTGACGAGGTGTCATGTTTTACTCAACACCAACGGAGAAGTCTGGGTTAACTGTTTCTCAAGAGAAACCAAAGGCAACCACTTCTGATAAAGATCACTTGCAATGTGACTATTGTGGAAAGCCAAGACATACAAAGGAGACTTGTTGGAAGTTACATGGTCGACCAACTAGAGGTCGAGGGGGAAAACGAGTCAGTTCATCTAGAGTTCAAGCAAATGTAGCCGAAACTGTGGAGACATCCAAGGAAACAGGCCTTGGAGAAATTTTGTCTTCTGATGAAATTCAGCATCTCCGTCGACTCTTGACTAAACTTGACTCTTCCACCATTGCCACATCTAATTATATGCAAGCAGGTACTGCTCTTACCGCTCACTTTAATCCTTGGATTATCGATTCTGGTGCGAATGGACACATGACAGGCTCTTATAAAGGCTTTCAAAACTATTCTCCATGTCTTAAAGGAGAGAATGTCAGAATAGCCGATGGCTCTTTAACCCCTGTCTCTGGAAAAGGTTCTATTGCTTGTACACCTAATATTAAACTTTCATCTGTTCTCCATGTACCTGAGCTTCCTGTTAATCTTTTATCTATTAGTTCCATCACCAAAGCCCTAAATTGTAAAATCGAATTCTTTCCTGATCATTGTATTTTTCAGGATCTTCAAACAGGGAAGAGGATTGGCAGTGGTAGATTGCATGATGGCTTATACATGTTCGATGAAACTCGAAAATCTGGTCAAGCCTTTTTTGGAAATAATAAAGATGTTAACCAAGAAATAATACAGTGGCATAGGCGGTTAAGACATCCATCCTTTTTTGTTTTGAAGAAGTTATATCCCAGTTTATTTTCGAAAACTCAGTTTGAGTCATTATTTTGTGATGCTTGTGAGTATGCCAAACATACTAGAAACTCTTATCCTTTGAGTAATAATAGAAGCACTATTCCATTTATGACTATTCATTCTGATGTGTGGGGTCCTACTCAAACAATTTCTTTGTCTGGTAGTCGATGGTTTGTTACTTTTATTGATTGTTGCACTCGAGTGACTTAGGTATATTTATTAAAGGCCAAAAATGAAGTTTTCTCTTGCTTTCAGTCATTTCATAAGCTGATTTGTACTCAATTTGATGCTAAGATAAAAATCCTAAGAACTGACAATGGCACAAAATACATGGATAAAAACTTTGGTGCTTATTTGGAGTCCAACGGGATAATCCATCAAACTAGTTGTCCTTATACTAGTTCTCAAAATGGAGTAGCTGAAAGAAAAAATAGGCATTTGTTAGAAGTGGCAAGATCTCTTATGTTCACCATGAATCTACCAAAACCTTACTGGGGGGATGCCATTCTAGTAGCTGCTTATCTTATCAATAGAATGCCACTCAAAGCACTTGATTTTCAAAGTCCTCTAGAAGCTCTAAAAGGTAAGAATGAATATACTGTTCCTCCAAAGGTATTTGGGTGTGTTTGTTTTGTTCACACTAGAAATGTTGGGAAATTTGATCATAGAGCCCTTAAATGTGTTTTCATTGGGTATTATTCTACACAAAAAGGTTACAAATGTTATCATCCTCCTTCTAGGAAATTTTTTGTCAATATGGATGTTACCTTTAGAGAATCTGAGTCTTATTTCAACATTTCCCCATCACCTCTTCAGAGGGAGAGAAATAAGGAAGAAGAGGTGATTTTTCCTAGTGTTGAACCTCTTGTTGATATAGTGCAGAGTGAAAGTGGAGAAAGAGTTCAGAGGGAGACTAGAGTTCAAGGGGAGATTACTGGACGTTTAGATAGACCTGATTTGTTAAGATATTCAAGGAGAAACAGGGCAGAAGAAGCCATCATGCAATCTGCAGAATCCTCCTCTACTGGTGAGTTATCTACTTTTCCTAATGAGTTAAATTTGCCTATTGCTCATAGAAAAGGAGTCAGATCTTGTACTAAACATCCTTTATCTAACTTTGTCTCCTATAATTCCTTGTCTCCATCCTATAGAGCCTTTGTCTTGTCTATTTCCTCTATGTCTATTCTACAGAATTGGAAGGAAGCTTTCACAGATCCTAAGTGGAAGCAAGCTATGATTGAAGAAATGAAGGCCTTGTCCAAGAATGAGACTTGGGAACTTGTCACTCCTCCACCAGATAAGAAATTGGTTGGCTGTAAATGGGTCTTCACTGTGAAACATAAAGTTGATGGTTCGATTGAGAGATACAAAGCTAGATTGGTGGCTAAGGGATTCACTCAAAATTATGGAGTAGATTACCAAGAGACATTTGCACATGTTGCTAAAATGAACTCTATCAGAATTTTGTTATCCTGTGCAGCTAACCTTGATTGGGACTTACAACAGTTTGATGTGAAAAATGCATTTCTTCATGGGGACTTAGAAGAGAAAGTGTATATGGAGATCCCTCCTGGATTTGATAATGAACAAAGTCAAGGGAAAGTGTGCAAACTGAAGAAAGCATTGTATGGATAAAAACAATCCCCTAGAGCTTGGTTTGACAGATTCAGCAAAGCCATGATCTCCTTCGGCTACCAACAAAGCAATGCTGATCATACCCTCTTTATAAAACATCAACAGGGCAAACTCACCCTTCTCATAGTTTATGTTGATGACATAGTAATGACAAGAGATGACAAAGAGGAGATGACCCGATTGAAGAAGTTGTTGGCACAAGAATTTGAGATCAAAGATCTAGGAAAATTGCAGTACTTCTTGGGAATAGAGGTTGCCAGATCAAAAAGAGGAATCTTTATTTCTCAAAGGAAGTATATCTTGGATCTCTTAAAAGAGACTGGTATGACAGGTTGCAAACCAGCAGAATTGCCTATTGATAGTAATCATAAGTTACAAGCAGGGGTTGAAAAGTCAGTTGATAAGGAGAGATATCAGAGGTTGGTTGGAAGACTCATTTATCTCTCTCACACTAGACCAGACATAGCCTATGCAGTCAGCTTGGTGAGTCAATTCATGCATGACCCCCGAAATTCTCATATGCAAGTTGTCTTCCACATTTTATGGTATCTGAAATCTACTCCAGGGAAAGGTCTACTTTTCTCCAAACATGGTCACCTCCAGATTGAAGCCTTTACAGATACAGATTGGGCTAGATCTATAGATGACAGAAGATCTACATCCGGTTATTGTACACTAGTAGGAGGGAACTTAGTTACTTGGAGAAGTAAGAAGCAAAGTGTAGTTGCTAGATCAAGTGCAGAAGCTGAATACAGAGCTATGGCTCAAGGTGTTTGTGAACTTCTTTGGCTACAAAAG
>JAJEJH010000347.1:384378-404689 GCA_026122585.1 Anacardium occidentale | reverse complement strand
TTCTGGAAAATGAAGAGACACAAATGTACGCCCGTACATTTTGGTGTCACGCTCGTAAATGATCTGGCGCCAAGAAAAAATTAACCGTTAGGAGAACTGCTCGAAACATTAATTGACGATGTCACGCCCGTGAAGGTGTGTGCATGCCCGTACATGAGAGCAAATTTTCAACATTAGCTGCTCCAACGGATCTATTTCTTCACCAACGGATTTCTACTTTTTCCAGCAACCTTTGAGCTATAAATTGGAGGCTCTTTGAAGTGAGAAGCGTGGGAGAACCAGTGCAATCAACTGAACCTCATATTCTCTCAATCTTACTTCATCTTTATTCCTCACATTGCTAAACCTTGAGGAAATTCATTTGTGCAAATTTTTCATTAGCCTTTGAGAGGCAATATTATTTCTATATCTTGCTTACAACAATCTTTGGGTGCAATCCCGTATAACTAGTGTTAAGGGTGAAATTCCCTTGAATCAAAACTATTGTGTGGGCGAAATCCCGGATCAACTATTGTAAGCGGTTGGGCGCAATCCCGATTCAACTAGTGGAAACTTCAAGAGGTTTTGCTTGAAGAAGTGGACGTAGGAGGCTTGTGTTCAAAGCTTCGAACCACTATAAAATTGGCTGAGCATTTCTTTCCCCTACTCTATTTAATTTGTGCTTATATTATTTACTTGTTTGGTTGTGATTAATTGGAATTATTCATTTGTTTGAGTTGGAGGAATCGGAAAACGTTTTCTAAACTTGATAAAATTTTAGATAACCTATTCACCCCCCCTCTAGGTTATTTGCCATATTGTTATTGGGGTTTTACAATTGGTATCAGAGCTTGGGCTCTTGTTTTCGAAAATCTAACGATTTTTAGAGTTTAAGATCCATTTTCGAAAATTATATGGCAAACGTTTTTCAAAAACTGTCATTCGAAGAAGGGGGTAGTTCAACTAGGCCACCTTTATTTTGTGGTATAAATTATGGTCAATGGAAAATTAGGATGAAATTTTTTGTCCAATCCATTGATTATAAGCTTTGGAAAATTATTGACAAAGGTGATTTTGTTCCTATAAATCCATATATGAATATGCCTAAGGATGAAAGTGAATTTAATGAAAACGATGAAAAATTAATAAGCTTAAATTCAAGGGCATTGAATATGTTGTTTTGTGCTTTAGACACTACTGAATTTAATCATGTGTCTTCTTGTGAAACAGCCCACGAAACTTGGACAATCCTTCAAACCACTCATGAAGGAACTAATCAAGTAAAGGAGTCCAAGATCGAGTTAAGCTTCCGTGAATATGAACTTTTTGAAATGAGGAAAGATGAGAATATCATGGAGATGTATAAGAGATTCTCAAACCTTGTAAACGAGCTAAAAGGGCTTGGGAAGAAATTCGAAACAATAGAGCTCGTGAAGAAGATTCTTCGATCATTGCCGGAGTTATGGAGTATGAAAGTCACGGCAATTGAAGAATCAAAAGATTTAGGGAAAATGGGCATAGATGAACTCATTGGAAGTCTTTTGACTTATGAGATGAAATGGAAGCCCAAAGAAGAGGAGAAAGTCAAGGCAAAGAAAAACATTGCCTTGAAAATTGAGGAAAGTTCAGATGAAGAGTCTTCAATGGATGAGGAAGACATGAGCACTCTTGTTAAAAAATTCAGCAAGTTTTTCTCAAACTCCAAGGGAACAAGGGAGAAGAAGAGCAAATGAGTTATATGCTATGAATGTAAAGAACCTGGACATATTCGCCAAGAATGTCCTCTCTTGAGAAAAAGAAGGAAAGAAAAGAAATCCAAGAGGAAAGCTCTAGCCGCCACTTGGAGTGAAAGCGATAACTCGAATGATGAAAGCGAAGAGGACAACGAAAGAGAAAATCTGTGTTATATGGTGAAAAGTGATTCCGATGATGAGGTAAATAATTCCAACTCTATCTCATGTGATGAATTACAACATGCCTTTGATGAGTTGGTAATTGAATTCAAAAATCTTAGTTCTAGAAATAAAATTTTGAAGAAAGATAACTCTTGTATTAAACTAGAACTAGATACAATGTCAAATAAATATGAAGAATCAAAAAGGGAGCTAGAATTAATTCGTCATGAAAAAGATAAAGAGTTAGAATCTCTAAGGAAAGAAAATGAAAACTTGTTAAGTAAGGTGTCTAGCTCAAATCAAATTCTTGAGAGGTATAAATTAGGCACTAAAAGACTTGATGAATTGCTTGCTTCTCAAAGGAACACTTTAAACAAACAAGGCCTAGGTTACAATACATGTAATCCATCTTCAAATAATTATAGGACATTAAAAGATCAAAATGCATTACATTTGAAATGTACATTTTGTAAATTTGTTGGGCATGTGTTTAAAAATGTCCAATTAGGAATGGAAAACCTCTTAGGATTAAGAAGGTTTGGATTCCTAAAGGGATATTTCAATATAACCAAGATGGACCCAAAACAACTTGGGTACCAAAGAAAGGTTGAGTTTTTGTGCAGGTGTGTCTTGAAGTCAAGGGAAGGAAATATAAATTGACTTTGCAAGGCTTGTGACATAAGTGTGGTGCTTGGTAAATCCAAGTAAGTTTTTCTTGTTTAAGTAATATGAAAAATAATTGTGTTTGAATTGGTATGATTACATGTCTGAATGTTTGCATGTGTTGTATGGTTAATTAATGTATGAACATTGCAAATTGTATCCAACTTAAATTCAAGTCTAATCAATTCGAATTTGGTTGACATATGATTTAAAATAATGCTTTGCCTCAAAAAGGATCAAAATATTCAAGATTTGTGTCTTAGATTGTCTTGATTTAATTTTTAAAAGTTTTTTGATGTGTTTTGAAATTTTGGTGCCATGTACGGCCGTGCTTCAAACAGTCACAGCCGTACATTGCTTTGAATATGCCACGTGTCTGTTTTATGTTATCGCAGTCACGACCATACATTATACATGTATGGCTGTGCATTATTTTAGAAGGATTTAAAATTGGGATTTTACGCCCGTACATTTTTCCTTCACAGTCGTGACTCTTAGCGCGAATTTTAAAAACTCACGGTCGTACACGTTTATGTACGCCCGTACATGCGATGGTATAAATTAAAATCGCACAGTTTTTTTCATTTTTAACGAAATCCCTAGCTTTCCATTTCAAATCCTCTCAAGCTCTTGACCCATTTTTGGCTCAAACCCCAGCAAATCCTCAAGTTTTCTACTCAAATCACTTCCATTGTTCCTAAAAATCATTCCTAAAACCCTAACTCTCAAAAATCCTCCTTTTTATCATCATTTCATCAAATCCGTGGGAAGCACCATGCCAAGGATTAAGATGACGGCTGCCAAATCAAAAGCTCACGCATATGGGATTAAAGTGTGTGATAGCCAACAACGGAAGGCTTTGGATGCTATTTTAAACAGAGGTATTTATGTTGGCCGTTGTTTACATTTGCGCATTCTTGATGATGTTGGGTTAAGCATGGAAGTAAATAGATTAGTATCAAATGCTAGATGGTTTAAGCTATTCACAATGCAATATGAGGTTTATGAGAATTTAGTGAAAGAATTTTATAGCTCTCTGAAAATTGATAAAGATGCGAGGGGAAATATTAAAGATTATGTGATGAAGTTTAGGTTATTTGGAAATGAATTTGTTGTTCATCCTGAAAATATGGCTGAATGGGTAGAGTACAGTTGTGAAGGATTGGTAGATGTCCCCTTAGGATACAATTCGAGTGCAGCATGGCGCAATTTGGGAGGAATAGGGACATACAATGCACACACTTCAAAGAGTAGTCTATTTGATAGCCCAGCTTTACGTGTTGTTCATAGGATGATAACGTATACATTAAATGCAAGACAACATACAAATGGGCATGTAGGTGTGAAGGATATGATTTTGCTTGAGGCGGCCGAAAATAGATATCAAATTGATTCGGCTAGATGGCTTATTAGGAAAATAAGTGAAATTCAGGAGGGCAGGGGTAAAATAGACTTCTGTCAGTTGATTACGTTCATTGCCATCAAATTAGGATTAGAGCCCAAAGCCAATGAACCGAAGTATGTGTATAATTTTTCTGAAAGCTGCTGGTTGAATGCTGAAGCTCTCTTCAGAATGGGAGTGATTAGAAAGGATGGAAGATCGGGTTGAAGATTAGCTGATACCATAGTTGAAAATGACCCGTCAATGACTCTGTCTGAAGGACCCTCTCATAGGCCTGAATCGAGTGTACGAAGAAGCAAGAGAGGAAGAGTTGAGGCAGGACACGAAGAACAATCTCCTTCTGAAATGCAGCAAGTTTTGGCATACTTGCAATCTATTCAAGGGCAAATCCAAAGTCTGGAAAGTAATGTGAACAATCGCTTGGATAGATTGGAGTCTCAGGTGGATGAGTTGGCTTCAAGGTTTCCCGACATGAGTATGGGAGATAGTGCACCGAGTGAAGATCCCACGGATGCCCCATAGCATAATTTTTTTTATGTTTCTTTCATGAATATTTTGTTCAAAATTGTCACAAATCTCAAAATTTTTCATTTTCTCCATTTGAGGCACAATTATATTTATCAATTCATTTGAATTCTAATTGGATCAATCTTTATGTTTATGATTGTTTGATGATGTGGTTGATTGGTTGATTGACTGAAATTGCTTATTGGAAGTGTTAATATTGGTTGTTTGTTTTGGGTAATATCTAAATTCAAGGGAGATTCTGCCAAATTTTTTTGATTTAAGACAAAAAAGGGGGAGAAAAGGGATAAAATGTGATATGTGATAGAAAAATTGAACATTTTAAGGGAAGTCAAAGTACAAAAGAAAGGGGGAGTTTAAATCAATTTGAAAGGGGGAGTAAGAATAAAACTTACTTTGACTTACTTTGCATTTTAATTTTTTTTAAAATTTGAATGATAACACATTTTAACATATTTTTGTCATCAATCAAAAAGGGGGAGATTGTTGAACCCCTATGTGTTTTGATGATAACAAAAATAATGTTAAAATGACTAATATGTCCTGGCATGGATGAAAACATGACCAAAATAGGACAAAGATATTTTTATTGTTATGTAGGCATAATGTACGGCCATACATATTATGCGTACGCCCGTACTCAGTATAAATCGATCTCGTACGTGCTTTTTCACGCCCCCGTAACGTTGCCCGTGCACGGTTCTGTCCAAATGGCATTGGTCATTCACGCCCGTACACGTAACATGTACGCCCGTGAAATACCAATTCCAGGTCAGTCACGAGCATGAACGTCCCGTGAGTGCGTCGTACATAAGTCAAAGAAGTCAAGCCATATGTATGCCCGTACGTAGTTGATGCACGCCCGTGACACAGCAAAGGGAGTCACGCCTATGAGTTACGACCAGTTATGCTCGTGCAAGGTCAAGGTTTCAAGAGGCTAAATACTGTACGCCCGTGAATAATCTATGTACGCCCGTGCATAGGCAAAATTTGAAGCGTACATGAGCTCGTACAGGGTGTCGTGCATGACCCCGTACCCGATTCTGAAAAATGAAGAGACACAAATGTACGCCCGTACATTTTGGTGTCACGCCCGTAAATGATCTGGCGCCAAGAAAAAATTAGCCGTTGGGAGAACTGCTCGAGGCATTAATTGACGATGTCACGCCCGTGAAGGTGTGTGCACGCCCGTACATGAGAGCAAATTTTCAACATTAGCTGCTCCAACGGATCTATTTCTTCACCAACGGATTTCTACTTTTTCCAGCAACCTTTGAGCTATAAATTGGAGGCTCTTTGAAGTGAGAAGCGTGGGAGAACTAGTGCAATCAACTGAACCTCATATTCTCTCAATCTTACTTCATCTTTATTCCTCACATTGCTAAACCTTGAGGAAATTCATTTGTGCAAATTGTTCATTAGCCTTTGAGAGGCAATATTATTTCTATATCTTGCTTACAACAATCTTTGGGCGCAATCCCGTATAACTAGTGTTAAGGGCAAAATTCCCTTGAATCAAAACTATTGTGTGGGCGAAATCCCGGATCAACTATTGTAAGCGGTTGGGCGCAATCCCGATTCAACTAGTGGAAACTTCAAGAGGTTTTGCTTGAAGAAGTGGACGTAGGAGGCTTGTGTTCAAAGCTCCGAACCACTATAAAATTGGCTGAGCATTTCTTTCCCCTACTCTATTTAATTTGTGCTTATATTATTTACTTGCTTGGTTGTTATTAATTGGAATTATTCATTTGTTTGAGTTGGAGGAATAGGAAAACGTTTTCTAAACTTGATAAAATTTTAGATAACCTATTCACCCCCCCTCTAGGTTATTTGCCATATTGTTATTGGGGTTTTACAAAAGGGTTTTCCTAAAAGTAGTATATCAAGTCTTTAAGGAACTTTTTCTTATGATGGTACAACATGTCAAACAATGTCATTTTTATGGCCAAGTAATTGATAATATCTACTTATCATAGTGAATTTTTTATATGCATGAAGAGTTCATCAAGGAATACTTCTGTAATTTGATCTTTCTCATCTAACTTTTCCTTTCCCTTTTACAGTCTTGATAGATAATGTGTAACAACATTTTTTATCCATTTCTTATCTTTGATTTCCAAGTCAAACTCTTATAGTAGTAGTATCTATTTAATCAACGTTGGCTTGGCTTTATTCTTAGCTATTAGGTGCTTCAATATTGCATGATTTGTGTAGATAATTACTTTTGAATTAATCAAGTATAAGTAAAACCTATCAAAAGCAACAAAACAACTAATAATTCTTTTTTCGTTATGGCATAATTAATTTATGCATCATTCAATGTTTTGCTTGCATAACAAATCACATGCAATATTTTATCTTTTCTTTGTCCTAATAGAGCTCCTACTATATAATCACTAGCATCACACATCAATTCAAATGATAAAGTCTAATTAGGTGCAATAATGATGGTGCAAATACTAGTTTATGTTGTATATTTCCAAAGGCATACATGTAATCTTTATTAAAAACAAAAGGTATATCCTTCACAAGTAAATTTCATAAGGGTTTATAGATCTTATAAAAATTGTCTTTAAAAACCCACATAGCCAAAAAAACTTCCAATGCCTTTAACATTTGTAAGAGGTGGTATCTTTTCAATGATTTTTATATTGGTTTGATCTACTTTTATTCTCTAGGCTAATGCACAATAGCCCAAGACTATTCCTTCTTATACCACAAAATGACATTTGTCTAAATTTAATACAAGGTTAATTTTTTGGCATTACTGCAAAACCAAAGAAAGGTTAGATAAATAATAAGTAAAACTGGAACTAAGAAAAGAAAAGTCATCCATGAAAATCTTAATGAAAATTTTCACCATGTCATTGAAGATAGACATTATATATCTTTGAAATGTGGCAAGCGCAACCCAAAATGTATTTGATAGTAAGTATAAGTTCCATAACGACATGTAGAAATGGTTTCTCTTGGTCTCTAGGTGTAATGGGGATTTGATTGTAGCTTGAGTACTCATCCAAGAAGTAATAGTAGGCTTGCCTTGCTTATCTCTCTAACACTTGGTTAATGAAAGGTAAAGGATAATATTCTTTTCTAGTGGCATTCTTTAACTTACGATAATTTATCTAGTTATCGTCCTCGTCGGTATTAACTCATTCTTCTCCTTTGTTACCACAGTAACTCCCTCTTTCTTTGGTACCATTTATATAAGACTAGCTCATACACTATCACTAATAGTATAAACTATACTTGTATCTAATAACTTAACCACTTCCTTCTTAACCACATCTTTCATTGTAGGATTTTGCCTTTGTTGCGGTTGCACACATGGTTTATAGTTGTCTTATATAGAATAAAGGACTTATTCCCTTAATGTCCTCAATACTCTATCTTATTATTGATTTATATTCCTTAAGCACTTTTAATAGTTTTTCCTTCTTTAGTCAATAAAGCACTAATAATTACAAGAAAATTTTCAACCTTACCTAAAAATACATACTTAAGTTGTTAGGTTAATTGTTTTGGCTATATTTTTTTCACTTTTATGTTATCCTCATCTGAATTGTGCTCAAATGGCGATATGTTTCTTTATTAGTCCTTTTCTTCTTGAGTGCACTTTAATGATTTCATCCATAATGTAAATTTTAAAGCATGTCACTTTATTATTGGAGTATTTCATGGTATTGTAAAGATTGAATGTCATGATTTCATCAGTCACTCTCAGCGTCATTTTACCTTGTTTCACATCTATAAGTGCTTTACTTATAGCCAAGAATAGTCTTCCCAGTATTAATGGCATAAAATTGTCTTCCTCTATGTCTAAAACCATAAAGTTTGTTAGGAATATGAATTTGTCCACTTTGACTAAAAGTCTTCCACTATGCCTTTTGGATATGTGAGGGATTTGTTTACCAGTTATAAAGTCATGGTTATATGCTTGACCTCTTCAATTCTAAGCCTCTTAAAAATAAACAAAGGCATTAGATTTATGCTCACACCCTAAAATGCAAAAGAATTACTCAAAATAGCAATCCTTTATAACACAAGGTATAGTGAAACTTCCTAGATCTTTAATCTTTGGTGGAAGGTTCCATTGTAATATTACATTGCATTCCTTGTTTAGCACTACTGTTTCCTTTTCACTTATCCTCATTTTCTTTGAAAGCATATCTTTCATGAACTTTGTGTATGTAATAGACATCCTAATTATCTGTCTATTATAGTTTTATTGTTAAAACACAACTTACCAATAAATAGTTAGTCATACAATATAAATCTTTTCATTATCTTTTATCTCTTAAGACTAAAGCATAAAAAATAATGTTTACCTTAGGTGTTCCTCATTATTAGAAGAATTGATAATCAACTTAACAAAAAAATGCCATTAGATTAGGTAATGTCTCGATCCTACTATGATCACAGATTTAATGGTTGTCAACATACATTAGTATAGGCCAACATAAGATAAGGTCTTCTATTACTAGAAGTGAGGAATCTTATATTGAATTTGAAACATCTAAAGGTATGTTTATGGTTATCTAAGTTATTCTATAGCCTTATGATCATTTTTGGGGCTTAGAAATGCTTATTAAAATGTAAAATAGTAAATTAGAGGCTTAAGAGTGACTATACATATGTCTAGTTATGATTGGGTCATGCATATAAGTCATAAGGTGAGAAAATCAGTTTCCAAGGTAGATGTATGATTATGTGTCTTATACACGTATGCTTATGCATGTTTAGCTATCAAAGTCTATAAAAGGTGCTTATTTTTTTTTCCTCATAAATCGCTTTATAATTTTTTAAAAATGAGAGAACACATTTGATAAACTTTTGGGAGCTAGATATTATTGTTGACTATTTTTCATTCATCAAAATTTAACATGAGAGATAGAATGCACTCATAAGCAAGAGAGATAAGTAGAATTCTATCTACTTTAAGAATATTTCAAGGTTTAATATGAGGTTTATAATTCAAATTTGATAAAGATGGATGCTATAGTGTTAATTTGACAGTTCTTGATTGTTATTTGGTGTTTTTTCATCACTATAAACATACTTGTTGGATTAAGTTGATTTATAAGCATGATTAGTTTTCTTGATTAAAATTGATGATTGAGAGTAATTTAAGTCAAGTTCCATTACTATTTTAATGATCTTGATGCTTAATTTAAGTTGAAATATAATATATATTGATATGAGATGACGATTGATGGATCTTAGCTAGAAATAAGGATGATTCTGATGGGGTTTAGTGATAAAAGGTAGCCAAGAAAATGTAGAAACACATGTACAATCTTGTAATCGCAAGATGCATATTAGGCATAGTTCTAAACATAAAACACGATTGTTCATTGAAGAAGGGACAAACCATAAGGGTGAAATATTTGTATGGGAAATTATACGAGGTCATGATTGTGTAAGAAGGAGATGAACAATTATTAGTGACAAACATATTTCATGTAAAATATCTAATTAAGGAAAGTAATCTTACATAAGTGATATACATGCCTCATGTGTGAACCTGTTATGAGGAAGCATTTGTGAGTTTTTATTAGTTTTAAGGGCATTTTAGTCATTATGTAGTGAGTTTAAGCATATCATGGCATGCCAAATTTTATAGTTTTCAAAGATATTCACATGAGATGGGTTTTAACATATTTTACAAATTTATGGATCTAAAGAGTTATATGTTTTCTCATCAGTTTTAAGATATAATTTTTTTTATGATGATGGATATGAAAGAGTATCTGTAAGTTTACATACCTACAATAAAGGCTAGTATTTGTAGTAGGATATCAGAATCTTAATAAAGTGCTTTACTTAAAATAGAATGTTGGTTACGTGTTCATGTAGCTAAGGTGCCAAATCCCTAGGTCTCACTTAGTCTAATCAACACATGTTACAAATCATAGTATTCAACTTTTGGCTAATAAGCTTTATAGATATAGTTTTACAACTTTAGCTTCGACTAATGAGTTTTATAGATTTCATATTTTGTATTGATTTTTCATGATTTAATTTTCAATATTGAGTTTGTAGTTTACAGTTTGCAGATAGATTTATAGTTATGTCCTACAAGCTAAGTTTTATAACTTTACAAATGCATGGTTTTATTGTATTCACATGATGTGTGTATGTTACCATGTATAGTATATTAGATTTTCCAAGTTTATTAGAGGAGCGACCATATAGCGAAATAATTAAAAACCTAAATCTTAGTCTTGGGAAACTGACAAGATACTTGTTTTTTGATTTGTACAAGAATTAAAAAAAAAAAACATTCATAAGAAGTTGTTAAAAACCATACATTTGTGTAGCCTTATACATGATTATGTGTAGCATACATATGCTCATACACCAGCATTTAGGTAACACATGATCTCGCATGTTGTGTGAAATCTATGTAACATATTTAATCATGCCATAATACACCTATGTGTTAGTAGATTAGTTGAATTCAAATTAGGGTTCAACTCAGTCATCCTTAATTTTTCTAAACAATATATAAATTTTCCACCTATTACGATACACAATTGTATACCTAGAAAATACATGATCATATGTCAAGGAAAAATCCTAATTTTAACTTTTAATGTGATTCAAATGAATCTAAAAAGTCTAATATGATAACACCCAACACTATAACCACCAAGACAATAATCCTATAACTCCAAGGCTTAATAAACTTCTATTGTGTATAACCTACAAGCTCCCTACTAACGTAGTAGTATCCAAATTCAGAATGAATTTAGGCATAGATCATAAGTGACTTCTAGCAAAGTATCATGACCATACAAATAATAGATATCAATAAACATCTCTAAGCTTGATGAATTTGGTAGTTAATGTATAATACAATCCTTTTGTCATATTGTGTCTCTTAAAGTTGAGATATATAATCATGTCTATCTTAGTAACTCTTCATTCTACATATATATGTCCAAACTAGATCATTGGATTGGGTAATAATTGAATCTAACTATGGCTATAAACTAATTAGATATGGACATTGTCATAGAGACACTACGCCTATGCTCACGAGTGATAAATCTTTTGTTAATCTACTATAGCCTTCTTGATGATTATGATATAACCAATTACTCACCTTTCTAACATCCTATTTATAGTAGTATATTTGATGATGTTAAATCATTTTAAGTGTAAGATGGTCTAGCAGCCTTAAATTAAAGGATCACATATACTCATTAAGTTAATAAGACATATCTATGGACACTGAAAGCACCATTTATATGGCATCCTCTTTAGTAAGTCTATCTAATAAAATATGATCACCAAATCATATACCTATGTATCAAATCAAGCTTTAGGGTAGATGTCCTATAACTGTGTAATTTATTGTAATTAATGTACTACTGATTATTGATGAAAAATGTATCTTTTATTAAATGATGTTTGATACATATAATATATCCTTAGTATTGTAGAACTGAGATGAGGGAGTTAGATGACTGATTGTGCTTTTCTTATATACTCATTGGTGGTCATATTAGAATTTTTTTATAATTTTAACATTATTATGACTTAGGGCATAAGTGATGATGATGAGATTATCATAGTATTGAATGATCCCATCAAAAGATGACAATTATTTATACATGTAATAGCTATTACCTATAGCTTAGTGTAACACATGAGTGTATGATTTGGTGGTCATATTTATTAGGCAGACCCATAAAAAGGATTTTATATAGATAATGAATCTTGCTTATATGAAAATACCCTTTTAACTTAGTGGGTACATGTTATTCTTCAGCTTAAGGTAACTAAACCATCTTGTGCTAAGAATGATATAGTTTGATATCATCAAGCTATTATAGTAACTAAGGTACTTTAAAGGTGAATGATTGGTTGTGTCATGATCAATACAAGGGCTATAATGGATTAATATATGATTCGTCACTCTTGAGCATGAGAACAATGTCTCTATGAACAATATCTATAACTAATAAACTATGACCATAATAGGATTCGATTGTTGCATAATCCAATGTTTTGGTTTAGACATATATTTGATTATATGAAAAGCCATTAATATAGATATAAATCTATATCTTAGTCTTGAGAGACACAATGTGACAATAGGATCATATTATATGTTTACTATCAAGTTATGCAAGTTTAGAAATGCTCCTTGACACTATGAAAAAAATAAAATGGTTATGATGTCTTGTTAGAGGTTACTCATGATTTTTATTTTTTTAATTCGATGTAAATTTAGACACTACCGGTTTAATAGAGAGTTTTTAGTCACATACAATAAGATTTGATTGGGGATCAGAGGTACAAGATTGATTGTTCTAGTATATATTGTATAGAGGCATTTTCATGTTTGACTTGTCAGATCTATTTAGATAAGGCTAAAACTTAAAATAAGGTTTTGGCCCTGACATACGACAGTGTATTTATTGGACACACATTGTGCATTTTGATAGGTGGATAAAACCTATAATGTTTATCAAATTGGATTTGACAAAGCAAAATCTAATTTGAATATCAAAAACTTACTAACACAAGTAAATGTGCTTAGTACATGATCGTGAATATGATTGGTGTAATAGTTATATCATTTCGGTAAACAAGCCAAGCTAACCCAAATAGGTAGGTCAATCAAACTAATTAGCAAAAGTCCATGATCTCAAGTCAGATGTTGCCCTAACAAATCATGCAAACCTCAATTGTGATTCTTGGCATCAATAGGTTAGATAGTACATGTCACCACATACCAGCAAAAACATCCCCACTCAGCCACTAATAAATTCTGCCTTTACTTTGATAAACAAGCAAAAAATATTAGTTAAGTCAAACCCAACATAACTAAGTGGAAGTGTACTCTTTACTTTGTTGAATAAGGTTCTAATAAACAAAAGCTTGTCCTTATAATGTGATGTTAGAAGGCTTCACTTGACTTAATATTTATAAAGGGATTTTAGTTAATTATTAATAATTTTAGTTCACATGTAAGGTATTATTTGTAATAAATAAAACCTAACATGCATTCTATAATGCAAAAGTAAATGTATCGGTATACGAGTTTAACTAATGTTGAACCTCTAAGTAAAGGAAATTGACCAATCAAACTAGGTCTTATTTCTTCAATCTTGAGATTCCAAATATGTTACTCATTCTTTTCATCAATTCTTAAAGTAATTACAATGCTTTATCTCCTAATAACGTAATTCTAAGAATTGTCCAAGTAACTCTTATTTTAGATTTTACATTTCTCATTTCCTTTAAATATAACTCAAAATTTTTGATTTTACATGTAAAATCAAAAATTTTGAGTTATATTTAAAGGAAATGAGATGAAAAAAGAATTACATCAAGAAAAAATAGATAAGGTGGGACACAAAAGTCCTATTTTAATAATTATAACATACATTCCTAAAACCAAAATATACATAGGCAAGTCTACTTGTATATTGAGCACCGGCATATATATCAATAGAATATGTATTATATATATTTTATAAAATTATAAAGTAGTCCTTAAGTGATGAAAAGTTGTACTTTAGTCTTTGGCTAGTTAATTAAGTCAAATTTGTAATTTTTCTATCATATATAGGTATGTTAAGCTTGTACAGTCATGTGTTTGACTAAGTTTGAAATTTAATATAATTTTAGACACTTGTACTAGCAAACAGATGACCAATACATGATCATGCGTACTAATAGATTTTGATCTATACACGAGTGTATATTGAAAACGCATGATTGTGTATGGTTGCTCTGACTGAATACAAGGGGTCATGACCTAATCTATTTTGCCATGTAGAACCATATGCTCACAAAACACATGAGCATGCATGACCTATATTCGTGAATTTCTAGTGATAGGAATTACCAAATAACCATTAAAATCTGGTAGGCCAAGGTCTGAATGACCAAAATTTGGAATGAATTACTCAAAAGTCACTTAAATTTTATTAGGTCATTGACAAAATGATATGAATGCTAATATTTATTCTAGCAATGACTCTTATTGTACGTAACAATGTGCAATGGAAGCAATTTCCTGTTACCAATCAACTAGATAAATCTGCACTTTACATCAACAATTCAATCAATAAAATTATAGAAATGTAAAACTTAGTTCACATGTTATATCAAATTTTAAATAAAATCAATAACATGACATAGTCAACACATGAATTCTTGTATACTTGAAGATGGTAGGTTTGATACCACTATAGGTAAAACCTCAATCATTAGAGTGGCATTCATACAATAGAATTTTTAAAATCAAACAGAGTTTGAGGAATCATTACAGGATCTATGTCTTTCAAAATAAATGATGATATAAAAATAAGACAACATAAGGTGTTTATTAAATCATACCTACATTTATAGGCTCTTTTAGTCTTTATATGACAATATTTTTTGCTTTCCTATACATCAAGGTGGTAGTGCCACAATATCCATATAGAGTAGGGCAAAATAAGGCTATTAAAGTTATTTCATGGTGTTAGTAGTGGTAAGCATTGCCATGTGATGTATAGGTGCACAGACATGTGTTTGCTTAAAAGGAAAAGTTATAAAATGAAAGTAACATCGCATGTATGTAAATAACTTAATGCACGATCGTGATGTCTCATATATGGTCGCATAATTGATGCACACAGTCATACACCAAGTGTTTATCTAATCTTATGATTGCTTTAGTTATAAATAAAATACATAACATAATCAATCATAATATAACTCTTTAACCATTCATGATGTACTCTAGTGCATAATACACACAAGCTCATGTCTCAATAGGTTATTCAAATTTTAAACTAGTTTTAGTTTTATCCAATCCGATTTAAATTATTATTCAAGATTTTATCACATTTCGTGACACACGATCGTGTGCAAGAAAGACATATGGTCCTTTGTCTAGTAAACATCCTCTTTTAACTTGTCACTTCATCTGAATAAATTTGACAAACCAATTATAACAACACCCAAATACAACATCAATAGGATTAAAACAATCTAATGCCTTTAGAACTTAATTGACTCTTATTATATGTGATTTGCAAGTTTTTTACTAAATTGGTAGTGTCTAGATTTAGGTTGAATTTAGACATAGATCATAAGTAGCCTTTACTAAGGCATTATCGTTGTTCGATTAGTAGAGTGTCAACAAATATCTTTAAGTTTACATAACTTAAAGGTTAATGCATAATACAATCCTTTTTTTTATATTATATTATTTGAGGATAAAACATAGATATGTATCCACATATAAACAAATATATGTCAAAACCAAATACACTGGATTAAACACCAACCTAATCCCAAAATGGCAATATATTTATTAGTTATAGACATTCTCGTCAAAGACAATACTCTCATGCTCAAGAATGATAAATCCGTTATTAATCTATCATACCTTTTGTACTAATCTTGATATATTCAATCACTCACTTTTATAATAGCCTAATTATAATGTTATATGTGCAGTACAAATAACCTTTATCCTTAGAAGTACCTACCAATTATGGGCACTGAACCTCCAAGTTGTAAAACATGTCGCAAAATGTAACTTAACATAATGCCTATAATGATACACAATTATGAAAAAGCCCACTTCATCTAAATTTAAAGTATAACATCTCAATGGTATAAATGTAGAGAGATAACCTCAACATAAAATTGGAAAATCTCAAAAGCATAGTTTATAAGATACAATCGTCTACTAAAAACATATAAAAGTAGTGATAATCCCCATATAGCTAATGTTGGGAATCTTAAGATTGTCACAAGGGTGACTACGCAGGAAAAATTGAAAATTCATATAAATTTCCCTGGAAAACCCACCTAGGATATTTATTTTTCATAAATTAAGAAATTAAAACAAGAAATAACCATAAGATGTTTCAAAAGAACATACCTATATTCGTGGCTCTACTAGTCTTCTCATGGTAAGAAATAAGCATGCGAATCTATTAAAAAGGCCAATGGTACTCATGGTGATCCACAAGAGTAGTGATTGAGGATTCAAACACTATTAATCTACTAGAACTTACAGGTGTATAGGTGTGAATATGAATTTACTATTATAAGCTGCTTAAATCTCAGATATATGTAGAAAATCTATTACAATTCTTTATATAAAGACACAGTCATGACTTTGACTACTTAAGTGCATGCTTGTGTAACAACCTAAGGTTAAAAATGGTAAATTATGGTGAAATTGGTAAAAAAGAGTGGGGTAGAATGGTCATTTAAGGGTTTTATTTGGCTTGTACATATATCACTTCTAGGGGTTGACATGTGTACCCTTAGGGGGCTTTCCATGTGTACAATGTATAAAGAAATAAAATTTTTAATTTCAATCATGCATAATTATGTGTGCCCTGCTTGCACGATTATGTGTGAGCATGTTTTAGTGCAACTATAAAAAACATGTTTTAATTCAAATATCCTTATAAGTTTCATTTTCATCGTGTTAAGTTTTCTAGAGAGTGCACTTTAGAGAGTTGAGAAAGAGGAGGAACAAGTTAATGTGTGGGCTGTAGTTAGAGAAAGGTCTAAAGAGAGAGAATGCACTCATAAACTTTTAAGTAAGTGTTTCACAGCCTTTTCTTACTCGATTGTGTTGCTATTATGTTGGATCAGTGATAAACTATTGTTAAAGCTTGATATGCTATTAATTAGTGTTCGATTAATGCAAATTAATGATAATGATGGATAATATGATGATAATTGTGTATTATTAGCTTTTCAGATGTAGGTTAATTGCAGAAGATTTATGTTAAATTATATATAAAATGCAAAGTGTTACTTTTAGGTATGTTTTTGATTATATTGTACATGATTTTGATGATAATTGATGATCTGTGGTGCTATGAAACTTTAGAAACATACTTACGCTTTGTATATGTGCTTTAATTGATGTAAATGAGTTTTGATTCATTTAATGATGATTGTAATGTTATTTATTAGATATTTGAGATGTATATGAATGATATTGAGGACATGATGTTGCTACTTTGAGTTGAATGTGTTATGAATACTTATTTTTGTA
Organism: Anacardium occidentale; assembly: GCA_026122585.1. Lineage (NCBI taxonomy): Eukaryota > Viridiplantae > Streptophyta > Magnoliopsida > Sapindales > Anacardiaceae > Anacardium > Anacardium occidentale. Next base: position 387,189 of record JAJEJH010000347.1, on the reverse strand, counting down.
GATCAGTGGTTGTTTGGCCAAGATATACAATGGTAGAATGTGATGTATGATCGTGTGTTTAAGAATGTGTATGACTATATGGTTGTATTCTACATCATCATGGTTGTGCATGTTATGCATGCCTAGCTAGCAAAACAAGGTTATTTTGTTACTAGTGATATGACCATGAGATGTTAAGTCATGATGGTGTGTATGTGTCAGATTCATGCATGCGGTGGAACTTAGGGAGAACATGATCGTGCCACCTTATAGTGCACAACCATGTAGTATGTAAAATATAGAATAATTAGTTAAGAAATTAATTAATTTCATGATAAATTTAAGCAATTAATAAACTAAAGAAAATTATGAAATAATTATTCATAATTAAGAAACATAGAATTATAAGATTTATAATACGGAAAATAAAAGGTAATACAAAAATAATTAAATATTAAGAGAAACCACAATAATTACTATAAAGAATTAATGAGATTTAATGTATAAGAAACATTACATGACACGACATGCCAAAACACTATTTTAAGAAGCAATATGTTTTACATGTACATATTGTAAAAGTAGAAAACCTAATGTTTCGAAAACTTTTTAAAAGTGAATACTAGTGGGTATCTATGGGTTCGCACGCTCGTAAAGAGGAAAGTTAGTATTTGTTAGAGAGGATCTGATCACTAACCAAGCTCGTTAGAGAAAATTGTAAAACTCGTCGCCACGCATACCGCTACTGCTGAATACTTCTTTGTCTTTTATTAATAATTTGAAAAATCTCGGTATACATGACAGAAATCCTACAAAAAGAAAATTTTTACTGATTACATACGTATGCGGAAGCTGAAACTGAAATTTATACAATGGTGGCCCAAATGCACTTTATACATATATCTGTTTCTGTTTCTGTATAATACATCTGAGTAAATACAAAATTTACACTATAACCCACCAGGCCAACTAAACACTGATATGAAGCCTTCTCCCGTCGTTAGGCCTGGTCCACCCGCTCCTCGCTAGCATCAAACAAACTTGAAAAGAAATGAAGAAGGAAAGGAATGAGTGATAAAAATCACTCAGTAAGCGATCCTTACTTCCCTCAACCTATGCAAGCAAACAAAACAATAAACATACCTGGCCTTGGCCCAATTATTCATACATTCGCTTGCTCATTCTGAATATTGCTTATTCTGTTTTCTGGATTTCATTAATAATTCATGTCATGAAATGTGTATCATCTCATGCTAACTGTAAACTAAATATGCATGTATCTGCATATCTATGTATCCGAAGATACCTACTGTGCTGATCAGACTGATGAACACAAGGATTCGGTATCTTAGTCATATGGGCTGAACAGTCTAGTGACAAGCTAGAAAGCTGAATATACATATTAGTCTTTGGTCTAATAAGCTGAAATTGGATGACCCGACCGCAGTTAGAAGGTTGAAATCCCACAGATGTCCCCTCGAGTTCACCTAAAATTCTAAACCAGATATCAAGTTTAGAATACTAAATGACTAATGAATTCGGATCCCTTGATCATTTCTCATGCTAATGTCTTGACATGTCATGCTATATAATGCTCATGCAACATTATTTATCTGATTCTACGCTTATTTGTTGCTTTATAGCCTTTAAATTGGTTTCTCATGCTTAATTATCCATTTTACTCATTTCTTGGAAAAATCTAGTTGTGCACGGGCGTGTAGGCAAGGCACACAGACGTGTGCAGGAACGTACGAGGCTGTGCATTGGCTGTGTAGCTGGTCGTGCTCGCTTCTAGAAAATCTGCATATTTCATCAATTAAACACACACATGGCTGTGTCTATCAGGATACACAGATGTGTCTTCTGTAAATCAAGTTGTGCACACGGGCGTGTCTCTGCAAAAGCCAAGGCACACAGGCGTGTGTCTTGCTCTGCACCGACGAAACATGCCTGAAACTTATAGGAATCCACTTCAAACATCAATCAAACTAAAATTAATCAACAACAAGCATTTCCAGCACTTTAATATGCATACAACAAGCTTCAATTTCATTCATAACACACCACATCACATTCCACCATGAAAATCATCCATTCTCTCACATATTCACACACAAGCACAAGCAAGCATGGTTCATGGGTGGAAATCATCATCACAAGCTTCTCATTTTCATCATATCAACATATAAACACTTCATATAACTCATAAGCATGCTAGAAACACAATCAAGCATCTTCAATCACCAAACACAAGATGGGAAACTCAAGGAAGAAGTAAGGAAGCACTTACCTCTTGCCATGGCTGCTGGAATCTCTATCAAGCTAATTTCTTCCTTCTCTAGTTGGATTGGGAGCTGCTAGATGTTGAATCTCAACTCTAAGGTTGGAAATCTCTGAAAAAAAAAGGAAACCTTAACTGGAAAATAGGTGAAAGTTGGGTGAGAAACACTTAAAACTCACTATCTCTCTCTTCCAACACACCTGCACGATGCGTGAAGCCTAAGGTGCACGTGAGTGCATAAGAAAAAATGAATAAACTTCATTTCCCGTGCTACGCATGAAAGAAACCTCCCAAGGAGACTCATACGTAAGCCACACTGGCTCTAAAAACTTACTATCTCACCCATAAACTCTTCTAACTCCTAATCTATTACTATTTCTCACATCTAACCCCCAAACTCTACCCTAAAAGGCATTTCTAATCTTGGGATGCTACAAAAATGCTGGTGGTACATCAATTGAACTCATATATATGAGGTATTGAATCCCTATGTTCATCAGTATGATTAACATAAATATTTTTATAAATGTTTCATGAATAATTTCAAGATA
>JAJEJH010000347.1:369010-381518 GCA_026122585.1 Anacardium occidentale | reverse complement strand
GAGGAGAAGAAGAAGAATATCGCACTCAAGGTTGAGGAAGATTCAAGTAAAGATGAAGAAAACTCAACCGAAGAGAAGAGTTCAATGGATGAAGAAGATTTGAAGATGCTCTCCAATAAATTCAGCAAGTTCCTTTCAAAAGAAAAGAAGAAAAAGAAAGAAAGGGTGGTGACTTGCTATGAGTGCGAAAAAGGACATTATCGGTAAGAATGTCCTCGGATGAAAAAGAAGAAATCGAAAAAAAAGGTGCTTGCCGCATTAAGCAAGGAAGATTCGGATGATGAAGATGAAGAAGAACGAGTCTCCTTGTGCTTTTACACCAACAAGGAATGAAAAACTGGTGTAGGAAAGTCATCATTCCAAGTAAGTGTCTAAATCCATATTTATATGTTTTACTTGGTTGATGATGATGATCTTTGCCATGTTGTAATGGTGGTGAATTGATATGCATATTTTTGCTTGCCATGAATGTTTGATTGAGCTGAATTGATGCAAGAATGATATGTATATATGCTTATGTTATAACATGTGCATGATTTGGAATTTATGTCAAAAATGAATCAAACTTGCTTGTGTTGAGTGCAAATGACATGAATTCGTATAGTAAAAGTCCCCCATGGTCAAAACATGCAAAAATGATATGTTTGATGTGTTTTGATCAAAGTTTGCATTAAATGCTTTGAATTCCCCATTATTCCCCAAAAATTTGCAAAAATGTTTCAAATATGTGAATTATGGTTAAATTATGGTTAAATTATGTTTAAACATGTTTGAAATATGTTTTTAGTTTACTTTCAATGTTTTAAATTGAACAAAAATCATTTTTGAAAGATTTGAAAATATTTTGAAAATGCCCCCTGTGTCATACTGTAGTTTTCTGCAGATTTTCTAGGTTTTATAGGTCATACACGACCGTGCATGTGAGTTGTACGACCATGCATGATATATTTGCCCAGTCACGGTCCTGTGCATAAATGACACATGACCGTGCATGTCACGAAATCAGACATACACGCCCGTGTCAAGCATCAACACGACCGTGCATGACACAAATTACAGAAAATGCTTTAGTTTCACATTTTTTTTAATTTTCTGCAAATATTTTCCCATGTGCTTTAATGATCAAATTCTTTAGATGAAAATGATGAATTGAATGCATATATTTTGTTTCAAAAAGGGGGAGAAATAAAACTTGAATGCTCCTTGATTGAAACTGTGTGTTATTGTGAGGGGGAGTATTTATAGTTTACTTTCAATTGGTATCAATTGAGATTTCTATCAACAATTGGTATCATAATCTTTGAAAAAGGGGGAGCAAAAATTGTCTTTTCATAAGGGGAGAAAATTTCATGTGCATGCATAATTTATTAAAATATTTTTCAAAGGGGAAGACAATTTTTTTTTTTAACATACCTTTTTGATTTATAACAAAAAAGGGGAGACATGTTAGGTATGTTAAAATAAATATTTTTTTTATGCTTATTGAATTTTTTTTTACAATTGGTATTTTGTGCTTAAATGCATTTTAACATAAGTTTTGTCATCAAATCAAAAAGGGGGAGATTGTTGGACCCCTGTGGATTTTGAATTGATGCAAAATATATGTTAAAATATCTAACTGGTCCATGCATTTATTGAACATGACAAAGAGGACCAAAGGTTTTTATTTGTGCAGATTTTGCATGACACACGACCGTGTGTCAATGAAGCACGACCGTGTGTAAGTAACACATGCCTTGGTTGAGTCGTGCAAAGCGTCCGTGTGCAGAGAAAGAAGGACACACGACCGTGTGTTTTTCGAACACATGATCGTGTGTCAATTAAGTGATGGATGCACACTCCCGTGCATATCCAACTGTGCCCGTGTAAAAAAAGAATTACTGGATACACGCCCGTGCTACCTGGAAAATACTGATCGTGTGTCGATCGTGCGCGTATCGTGCGTGCAACCGTGTGAGCTTCTGGAATTCTAGAGAACTGAAATTTCAAGACCACACGACCATGCGTGTATGGACACACGACCGTGTGTGTGCGCGCCATAGGAGAATTATGACCGTTGGAAAGTGTAGAACAAAGGAAGCACGACCGTGCATCAGAAGGACACGCCCATGCAGCTTTCCAGAAAAGTTTCCAACGGCTCTCAAATCACTCCAACGGTTATCTCTTCCAATTTCTTATAAATTGGAGATGATTTGAAGAGGCAAGGGTTAGCAAATCAGGCTTAAAACTTCTACTCTTTATTCTCTAATTCTTCTCCAAACTTTTCTCACAAAAATTACATTTGTAAACCCTTAGAGAGAAACCTTGAGAACATATTGTACATCAGCCTTGTGAGGCAAACTATTGTAAAAATTCCACAAACCCTTGGGCGCAATCCCGTGAAACTAGTGTGGGGCGTAATCCCTGTTAAAACTAAGATAAGGGCGTAATCCCTTGTATCAAAACTAGTGTTAAGGGCGAAATCCCTTGTATCAAAACTATTGTAACTTCGGGGTTGAAGTTAGTGGAAGAAAAGTCTTCAAGCGGGGTTGCTTGGAGTAGTGGACGTAGAAGACATGGAGAAGCTCTGAACCACTCTAAATCGGCTGAGCAATTTCTTTCCCTTACTCTCTTTATATTTGCTTAGTCTTTTAATTAATTGTGCTTAATTGCTTTTATATTTGAATGGTTGAGTTGGTAGAATAGGAAAGCTTTTAAAGTTGATAAATTTTTAATCAACCTATTCACCCCCCACCCCCCTCCCCCTCTAGGTTATTTGCCATATTGTCTTTGGGGTTTAACAATTATGATAAGTTTTTATGATGAGATTGTCAAATCATTATGATATATTTTATGATAAGATCTTTAGATCAATTATGAGTTCTCAAGAAAAATGAATTTTAATAAAGAAAGCCTTTGGAGCTAAGACATGGTTTTCAGCATGTTTTATAGCATGACATGGAATGATCAAAAGGTAAGACAAAGTAAGGATAATAAAAAGAAAGAGCATAAGACACTAATGGTTCAAGGATAAGTTATGAAATGTTTACTAAGTGACTTATCACTCATTTCAAATTTCTTTTCCTTATATGTTAAGTTGTTATGCTACTTAGAGCATGCTATGAGATGACTATAGATAGGATATCATATATTGTATATGTTGTACAGTTTTCATGTATTTTATACAGTTTATATTTTATGAGTATTATGATTGAAGTTTTTGAGTACAATATAAGTATGTTATTTTTTACAAACATTTTATGTATAAGTAATAAAGGAGGTTTTTTTAGTATATAATAAGAAATGTTTACACCTCCTCTAATGCATGAATGTTTTTAATCTTTCATAAATGTATGAATATTTAAGTAAGTATGTTTGTGATGCTAATATAAATTCTAGGATTTATAATAATATATATATATATATATATATATATATATATATATATATATGTATATATATAGTAGCACATTTGTTGGTATTAAAGTAACAACTGGGTAGTATTTACGATTTTGGGAAAAATTATCCTGAAATTTCTATTTTTGAGTCTTTTAAATTAATAGTTATTTTCAAAATTACATGGTTTTCAAAAATTGCATGATTCAAGAGTCATAATATCCTGAAAGTTAGAGCTTGTAATGCCCACTCAACATAAGTGTTTTTAATGTTTAATTCAGTAAAAATTTAAATTTACTAATTCGTTGTTAATAAAATTTTAGATAGAAAGACTTCCTAGCCTAGATTGGATGATGTAGATAGTAGTACTTCTATTAGATCTGTGACTGTTAGGAGAGTGTCCTAAGCTATTAGGGTTAGTCTAAGTATGGAAGATGTGAGAAAAATGATCAAGGAGGCTTTGAGAGGTGGTCGTCAAGAGCTAAAGCCTAATAAGTGGTTAAGGCTTAGTTTTGAGTTGGATAGTAATATGGTGAGAGCAAGAGAGAGGTTGCATCCTAACTATAGTTTTCCCAAGGTTTATTAGTGCATAAATTTAATGGTTTGAGAGATCTTACTATTGTAGAAGAATGGATACAGTTTATAAAGAGTGCCATGAGTTTATTCAAGATGTCGAACTAGGAGAAGGTGAGGTATGTTATGTATTTATGAAGAGGTAATATAAGGATATCGTGGAACCTTGTTAGGATGTTTATTGATATGGATAGGTTAAGCTAGAGGGAGTTTTAGTAGATGTTTGATGAGGAGTTTTGAAGTACTGATTTAGTGTATGCAAGGGCTCAAGAGTTCATAAGTTAATTTAGGGGTCAAATTCTATCTAAAAGTATGTTACTAAGTTTACGTGAGGTTTACGTCTAGATTAGTTGGTTTGGAGGAAGGCAAAGTGTAGAAGTTTTTCCATAGTTTACATCTTACCATTGCAAGAGATGTAATGATAAGTGTTGTTCCTCTGTAAAGGTACAGTGAGGCTCTAAGATCAAAGGTGTGTTTGAAGAGGGTAGGCATTTTCTCTAAGGATGATAAGAGCAAGGATAAGGGGAAGAGACCAGTTTAGCATAAAAAGGATTTCAAAGGACATAAGAAGGCCAGAGTTAAGCTATCCACTTGTGCCAAGTATAATAAAAGGCATCTAGAAGAGTGTTTGATAGATTAGGATGTTTGCTTCAAGTGTTGTCAACCAACCATCGAGTGTTTTAGTGTCTTTCTAAGAAAAGTTGGTATTTCTAAAGGCAGAGCTTAGGTATACATAATATGTAAGGAGTAGGCAGACACTAATCCTCTTGCAATTACTAGTAAGTTGTTTTTCCATGATACTCATTTATTTGCATTAGTTGATTGTGATGCTACTTATTGTTTTATTTCGTGAGGTGTTGTGGATAAAGAAAGATTGATTCCTAGTGTGGTAGACCATGAGATTTATATTGAGTTACTTGATGGTAATACTATGATGAGTGATCAGATGTTGGTAGGTTACGTGGTAGTGATGTAAGGTTTTTAGCAGTAGATTTGATTGTTATATAGACGCTAGATTTTGATGCGACATTAAACATGAATTTTTTGGGAAGATATGAAGTTGAGATTGAATGTAAGAGAAAGAAAGTTAGGTTTCAGATGAATAATGTTGAGTTTATGTTTGGTGAAAGTCAGATTCAGAGTATAATGATTTTTTGTATTAAAGCAAGAAAAATATTAAGTAAAGGTGGTTCGTATTTAGTTCGTATGATTTGTTACTATAATAAAATTTATTTATTGATTTAGTTATAATAAATATATTATTATGGTTTATTGAAAATATAAATATGTTAATTATGTCTTATTAAAAACACAAATATAAGCGTGTTTATAGTTTATTAAAAAATATAATTAAAAAATTTTTAATTTGAATTTGAATTTATATTTGTGTTCAGTTTGTATGATTTGTATTCGAATTCATCTTAAAAAATTTTCAATATCATAGTTTGAATATATATTTAGATTTAAATTTGAATAATTTATTTTAGATTTATTCGAACTAAACTAGAAAATAAATTAAAATATATTCAATTTAAATTCATCAGCCGTTTGATTGAAATTATGATCTTAAAATGTAAGTCAATAAACAGAATTAAACTCATTCCTTCAGGCGCCAATTTTCCCAATCTATGAGACCGCAAAGCTTGCTCCACAACCCATTAACCACCCAAAAGTGCTCCCTTGGCTGCCCGATCCTCGACCGCTGCATCGGCGGTGGCATTCCTTGCAACTCAATAACCGAGCTGGTGGCGGAGAGCGGCTCCGGAAAGACTCAGCTCTGCCTCCAGCTCTCCCTCTGCGCCCAACTCCCGACCTCCCACGGCGGCCTCTCTGCCTCCTCTCTCTACCTCCATACGGAATTTCCTTTCCCCTTCCGCCGCCTCCACCAACTCAGCACCGGTTTTCGCAATTCGAATTCCGCCCTTTTAGGTGATACTGATCATAATCCTTGTGATCATGTTTTCGTTCGGAGTGTACATTCTGTAGACCAACTGCTCGATGAAATGCCCAAGATAGAGTCTTTTATCAAAAATTCAAAATCTCAAATGCCCATTAGGCTCATTGTGATTGATTCTATTGCGGCTTTGTTTCGATCTGACTTTGAGAACACACCAAGTCATCTTAAAATGAGGTCATCTTTGTTTTTTAAGATATCGGGGAAGTTAAAGGCAATGGCGGTGGGGTTTGGTTTAGCGGTCGTTGTGACCAATCAGGTGGTTGATTTGGTTGCCCCCAATGAAGGAATAAATGGGTTGAGGATTGGGAATTTGGGTTGTTTGTATTCTTCAGGAAGGCAGGTTTGTCCTGCTCTGGGGTTAGCTTGGGCTAATTGTGTGAATTCAAGGTTGTTTTTGTCGAGGAACGAGGAGTATGTTAGTGAAGAGAATCAAATGGCGAGTGGTGGTGATGAAGATCTTGTGAGAAGGAGGACAAGAAGGCAGCTTTATGTTGTTTTCGCACCTCATTTGCCCGATTCATTTTGTGAGTTTGAGATCACAAGAGAAGGGGTTTTTGGAGTTTGATAGATAGGGGTATGTTTTCAGCACAAATGGTGGCATTTGAAGGTATTTCTGTTCAAGTTTTTGAATTGTGCTTGACTTGATATGGGATCTTTTGGTGGAGTAGAGCTCTATGTATTATTATTTTGATTTTTATGAAATCTAGCTTAATCTTATTTATCATGGTTTTCACTTCTTCAGAGTAATGCTAAAATTCTGATCAGCTCTTCTCTTCAGATGTAAATTGTTCGCTTATAGATGCTCCTTAGGCAATGGACCTTCCTTTTTGTATAGATTTTATAAACCACTTTTTGTCTATAACTTAGTTACTGGATATATGTTTGATGTTTATGACTGCTTGCTTAATCCCATGTCCATCAAGAAGATTATCGAAGTCAGTTTATTTTTTATAAATGCTGCATAGAATCACGAAGGTAATTATTATGATAGGCCTAGTAGTTTCTACATAACAGTTTGTCTTTAGGTTGTGTCTGTATTGTTTCATTTTTTTGAGTCCTCTAATCCTCAACCTTAACTTGAATTGTGTTAAAATCGTATCAAAAATTTTCAAACCTTGACCTGAGTTGACTCGAAGACATGACTTCCAAAAATCACTTTCCAGAACCCCAAATACACCCTTAACCTTATCAATTATAGCTCCTCTCATGATCATAGTCCCAATAGAAATACAATATATGTTTGTTTAGGTGGGAAAAAATGATTGTCATAGGATACGAGATAACAATGATAGTGGTTGACACTGAGTTTCTACAAGACAAAGATGATGACGATGACTCGGGGTGGGTTTGTATGAAGTGATGAAGGGGTGAGGTGGTGGATTTGAGATTTGGTGTAGCGTGGACACTGCCCATATCTCAGTATCAATCTCATCATGCCATCCCTTAATCAACATCAATTTCCACCGAATCAATTTGGATTACTTTGTGCCAATTCAAACATAATTTAATTTAGTTTTGTATTAATCTGAATATGACCCAAATAAGGATTTGTATAAAAAAAAAAAAAAAAAAAAAAACATTTATTTTTTTATCTGTTGTGCTGTGTTAACGGGAAGGGTCGAAAATGATGAACTCTTAGCAAAGAGACACTAGCTTTCTTATAGTACTTTGAATGCCATTGAAGCGTGATGATATTCCCTTAGCAAAATGTTTTCAATTTGCTTCTTAGCACATCAATTATATCTTGTTTACGTATATATCAGAGAAATATATAGTCATATTGATGATCCTTCATCAAATTGATTAAATTTAATTAATATCATTAACTGATTAAATTTGGCACATTGAACCACTCCAAATTAGGCATAATCAAGTCCAACGTCATGTCTAATCCGATAATCCTTGTTATAAGAAACCTATAAAATTTAGTTTCATTAAAATATATGTATTGAGAAAATTTTTAGCTGTAAACACTATTAATATATTAAAAGTTAAAATTGCGCAATTTTCAAAAGTAAAATATTTTATAATATGCTTATATTTTTTTAATATTTCAATATTAATTTCGGCAATTAATTTTTAAATTATTACCTGAAGTAAAAGGGATTCGCATTTGTAAAAAATTGCAGTCCAACTTAGACAGGCCATACATATAAAAATATTTATACTAAAGATGAACTTTCTGTCATTATTATGCGTCCGGCAATATTAGAGTCTGATTTTGTGACCAATATATTAAAAAAAAAAAAAAAACAGTTTCATCAGTAATATACATGACGTATATTGAAGCAAAGATATAATAGTATATGCTAGGATATAAATATTGAAATATTTGTATGAATTTTGATATTAACAACTATAAATGTTAAAAGATGTTATGCTCTCAAATCTTTTTGTTAGCCAAACTTGCAAAAACAAGGCCGAAAAAGGCAAATAGCATGTAAATGGTTAATTATGTTATCCAGTCACTGACTAACTCAAAATAGAGATTGAAAAATTTTTACCCAGAAAAATAACATAAATGACTAATAAGCGTCTAGTGCATGTGCTAATTTATGGTAAAACTATAGAATATAGGGTGTGAAATTCTGATTTTATGCTCTATTATGCATGTTTCGGGATTACGTGTTTGCATATGTATGTATGTGTTGCATGAAATGATAGATTTTGTATGAATTCGATCAAATGCAAGGCAAAGGATGTTTAAAGGCAACCAACCAATGGTTTGAGTTGATTTTGAGGTTGTAAGAGCAAACAAAGCAAGGTGGCGAAAGATTCATGTGATTGCCACGACAAAGGAAGGAAGCTAAATTATGTGGTCGCAACGACCATGGCATCAGTTTTGGGCAGATAGTTGTCACCGTGATGAGAAGAAGCATGGTGGCGGCAATGGGATCAGCAACATGTAATGGCCAAGATGGTGGAGCAAAGCAAGAAAGAATGATGGTCGCGACGAATAAGCATGACACAGGGATGGCTTAGTCTCAAGAACCTCATTGTCACAGTGTGAAAATGAATGGTTGCGACGATGCAATGCACAAGGGAATTAATTGGTTTAAGGTTGAATCGAAATTTCCTAAGTATGTAAGAGAAACCAAAGCTTTAGCAGTCAACTTTTGACACTCAGAAAGCCTAAGGAACACTGAGAGCATACTTGGTGCTAAAGGGGAGTGCAAAAGGAGATCAAGTAAGATTCAGTGACGCATATTCTTTAGATTGGACATAACTTTCAGAAGAAGATTTGCGTCATATCAAGGCTGTTATTTTACAAGGGTTATCTTTTATAATTTTGTTCATGTTGTCCTACAATACGTAAGTTGATTGTACTCTTAGCATGAACTAAATTTCTTCAATATAATCTTGTTATGATACTCAATTTTTTTTTTTGCAATCAATTCATGTTTATTTACAATCAAGAAGGCATCATTACATTGTGCCTTCTTCATTTTATCCTCTTTATTTGTTTAATTATTTATATTATTTATCTAATTTAATTATTTGTTGGTTTTTATTTTTGTTTAGGATTGTTTAGATCATAAAATGTACAAGGGTGAATGACAACAAAATGTAATTTTTTTTTTATTTTCTATTTTTTTTGTGGATAGTTTAATTTTATTTTTTGCATTTTATTTGGATGTTTGATACAATGTTAAATCACATGTTAAAATGAAACTTAATTAAAATTCGATAACACACTTAATAACATAAACCACAAAAGTGAGGTCTGGCTTTCAGATTGGGCAAGATGGGTGTCTAATACAATTTTCATTATTGTAACATCTCAATGTTAGAATTATTTTTTTAAACTAAAACTTGGAGTTAAAAGTAAGATTTTATTTTAGAAATAGAGTTGGGAGAGTTTAGGAGTCAGTTTTTAGAGTTTGTATGGCATGTGTATAAATTCCATTGGAAAGTCTTTTCATGCGAAGTGCGAAAAGTGGAGAATTCCCATTTTTTCTATCATGCACGACTATGTGCCCAAGAGAACATGACCATGTATGTTTGCTGCTTCAGCTGCTTTACTTAAGTCATGTTTATCTTTTTCTCATCAGCATTTTCACCCAAAATTTCCTTCAATTCTCAGAGAATCCCAACCCTAGGAAAGAAGAACAATATCTAAAATTCTCAATAAAACTAGAGAGTGAGATTTTGATAGAAAAAGAAACTTATTCAGTTATGGCAAGAGGTAAGTGTTTCATTGCCTCTTTCCTCTACTTTCTTTGTTTGTAGTTTGTTGTTTATTTGAACCATGATAATGATTTCAACATTTTTGTGACTTTATAATATGACTAAGTAAAGAAAATAACGATATGAAAGTGATGATGTTGAAGTTTGCCATTTAGAAATATATTTTATATGTATGTTGGTATATATGTGATGTTAAAGAGTTTTGGATAATTGATTGCGAAAATTGATGCTATTGATATGATAAACTTGTGCATATAAAGTGTATTGAATGTGAAACATAGTTGATGATGATAAATTTGCATTTGGAATGAAATTGGATGGGATTAGGCTTGTTTAACCATGAATATAGCAAAATAGAGTAAGACGCATGACCATGTGCTTGGAAGACGCATGCCTGTACAGTCATGCTTTGTAAGGTCATATTTGTGTTTGTAAAATTGTGCATGACCAGATCTAAGCAAGGTCACGACCATATAGGGTGAAATCACGATTGTGCGTCTATAGGAGGCTAAAAGTATTACAAATTTCATAGAAGTTAGTATGGTTTCCTGTATAACAAGGTACACGACTGTGCAACCAATACACGACCATGCGTCAAGGCATGCATGCATGTGCGTCAAGTAAAATTCACAGATATACCTTTATTTAAGCAAAAAGCATAGAGAACACTATATAGTATCCACATAGCACCATTTTATGTTAAGATAAGAAGAAATTACATAGCATGAACATATAATGACATGACATGACATGCCATATCAATGTTTTTAGAAAGGGATCGAAGGATCCAAATGCATGTTTTTAAATATAAAATATATAGTTTTGGACATCATTTTAGGGGTAAATACAAGTGGACACTTATGAGTTACACGTCTACTAGAGAGAAAACTAGTATTAGTTATAGTCAGATATATACACTGGTGTACATTAGTTTTCAATTTTTAGTTTTTAGTTCCTACTCATGCGTCAAAATATTATAACTCATATGGTTAGGGTGTCAAACCTCTATATTCAACAGCCTAATCAATATAGGAGATTTTCAGTTATAATGTTTTTAGATATGCTTTTATTTCAAAATCTTCAGATCAATATAGATATATATTTTCAGAAGTCAAGCCTAAGGGCAAAGAGCATGTTTTCAGCATAATTCATATCATGACATGAAATAGCAATTTAGAATGATTAGCAAGTAAAAGTATCAGATAAAGTCATTTATGCAAATTTTGAATAGGAACTTATTCAATCGTAGCTATGAAGAAATAAAATCATTGGTTGTGATAGAAAAAGTTAGGAAAACACTTACTGAGTGATTTGTCACTCACTCTTTTATATTTTCCTTCTTTGCAAGTTTTCAAATAGGTACTGATGAATTGGGAGATGTTTAGATCGAAGAATTCTGAGGGAAATTGGTTTGGTAGATGAAGTTATGAATTTGGTTAATTCTGCTAGGCTGAATGAAATATTTTTTATGCGGAATGATGCCTATGAAAATTTGGTATATGAATTTTATAGCACCCTGTCGCTTAAAAAGGATGTGTAGGGAAATATAATGGATTATTCGATGAATTTTCGGCTAGCGAATCGCGATTGGACAGTGTCAGCCAAGCAATTCGGTGAATGGCTAAAATGTAATTCAGAGGGTATTTTGGACATTTCCCATGAGCTGAGTACTCAAACTATTTGGATTTTACTCAGCAGCTCTGGATTTTACGAGGCTCAGAAGGTGAAGGCGTTCACTTTGGCCAATCCGGTAATACAGATATTTCATCGGATGGTTACCTACACGTTGAATGCTTGCACGAACACGAATGGTAATATTATTGTTCGCGACATGACAGTAATGGAAACTGCTATGAGTGGACGTCAATTGGATACGACGCGATGGCTTATCAGTAAATTAAGTGATATCCAGTCCCACAGCGATAAGGAAAAGGTTCCCATTGATTTTGGTATGCTCATTACTTTTATCACTGAGAAATTGGGCATTTCGATTGAAAGATATGAAGAGTTTTAGATAGCTTTTGAAGAATCACATATGTTAAATGTCGACGCTCTCTATCGGATACGGGTAATCGAGAAAGATGGTGATAATAGGTGGAGATTGCCTACGGTTGTTGGAGACCATAAGCCATCTGCTGCATCATCGGTTGCTGAAACCAGTGCTCGTCGGGGAAGACGAGCTCATCTTGAAGCGGGTCCTGAAGTTCAATCTACATCCAAGCTTCAAGTGTTGATCGAATTGACCAAGCAGGTTGATGCAAATGTGGCTCAACTTGCTAGTGATTTTCGAGTATTTCAGGATAATATGGAAATTCACTTGACCCAACTTGAGTCCAGAGTTGATACCCTAGTTAACGTGGCAGACCTATCTCCTCAGCAGCCACCCGACCCTTAAACTTCATTTGCATGTGCATT
>JAJEJH010000347.1:346528-368995 GCA_026122585.1 Anacardium occidentale | reverse complement strand
CAAGAAAGAATGATGGTCGCGACGAATAAACATGACACAAGGATGGCTTAGTTTCAAGAACCTCATTGTCACAGTGTGAAAATGAATGGTTGCGACGATGCAATGCACAAGGGAAATAATTGGTTTAAGGTTGAATCGAAATTTCCTAAGTATATAAGAGAAACCAAAGCTTTAGCAGTCAACTTTTGACACTCAGAAAGCCTACGGAACACTGAGAGCATACTTGGTGCTAAAGGGGAGTGCAAAAGGAGATCAAGTAAGATTCAGTGACGCATATTCTTTAGATTGGACATAACTTTCAGAAGAAGATTTGCATCATATCAAGGCTGTTATTTTACAAGGGTTATCTTTTATAATTTTCTTCATGTTGTCCTTGAATATGTACGTTGATTGTACTCTTAGCATGAACTAAATTTCTTCAATATAATCTTGATGATACTCAATTTTTTTTTGCAATCAATTCATGTTTATTTACAATCAAGAAGGCATCATTACATTGTGCCTTTTCATTTTATCCTCTTTATTTGTTTAATTATTTCTATTATTTATCTAATTTAATTATTTGTTGGTTTCTATTTTTGTTTAGGCTTGTTTAGATCATAAAATGTACAAGGGTGAATGACAACAAGATGTAATTTTTTTTTATTTTCTAATTTTTGTTGTGGATAGTTTAATTTTATTTTTTGTATTTTATTTGGATGTTTGATACAATGTTAACTCATATGTTAAAATGGAACTTAATTAAAATTCGATAACACACTTAAAAAAATAAACCACAAAAGTGAGGCCTGGCTTTCAGATTGGGCAAGATGGGTGTCTAACACATTTTCATTATTGTAACATCTCAATGTTAGAATTGGTTTTTTAACTAAAACTTGGAGTTAGAAGTAAGATTTTATTATAGAAATAGAGTTGAGAGAGTTTATGAGTAAAATAGTCAGTTTTTAGAGTTTGTATGACATGTGCTTAAATCCCATTGGAAAGTCTTTTCATGCGAAGTGCGAAAAGTGGAGAATTCCCATTTTTTCTATCATGCACAACTATGTGCCCAAGAGAGCACGACCATGTATGTTTGCTATCTAGTGACCCCCGCCCTAGGCCTACTGTGTGTGACGAGAATCCCCACAAGGAAAAGAAGCTCACTGCTGCTCAAAATACTTTAAAAATCTATATACGGAAGCGTAAAATAAAAATACTGTACTAAAATATGAAATAACAACTTTTTCCGAAATTCCCAGGCTACTCATGTATAAAATATGTCATACAACAGTGCATACTATAGTATAATACACACACATAAACACATGAGAAAATATCATCAAAACATGCTATTAGCCGTCGAGCCATGTCCCTAAAACCTTACAGCTGCATCGCCACATCTCAGTCCCCAACTCACTGACCTGCAAAAGAGAAAGGAAGGAAAAAGGGGTGAGTGACAAAATCACTCAGTAAGCATTTCCTATCTCTCACATAGATAGGTCATCGAGCACAAGCTGATCTTAGATCAAAACTCGAATTCTCAGCTTATTGTTTTCATATCATCATATTATACTTGCTTTACAGTAGCTTATTCATTCTTTTCTTATTCTCTTATTTCATTACTTTCTTAAATTCTTGATTTCAGAAGTTTCATCTGTTTTATGTTTTGTGCTTTGTTTTTATCTCATCTGTTTCTCATGAATGCAATACATGACATGATATGCATGCTTTGATGTCATGTAAATCTCATCAGTTATAAAACTTGTCCCTCAGGCTGATTTTCTGAAAATTCATTCTTTTCTGAAATATCTTTCTGATAAAAACTTTGATCTGAAGATCTTGTATATATACATATAGTATAATTGAAAAAAGTATCAGAAAATATTGTATCTGAAAATATCTTTGTTATGTTGGTCAGACTGATGAATACAAAGATTCGACACCTTGACCGTGTGAGCTCAAACCTATGATAAAACTATTCATGCACAACCATGTCCTCTCTAGTGGACCATGGTTTCCCTCTCTAACGGGCGTGTGAACTCACACATGTCTCCTCGTATCCACCCCTAACTGATGTCTGAAACATCGTATATATATATATATATATACTTTTAAAATATACTCTTGGATGCTTAGATCCATTTTTGAAAATATCTCATGTGGCATGTCGTGCTTAATGCTTGATAATCATGCATGATATGATGTTATCTCTTGTTATTCTTATGTTTCTTATGCTTAGCATTCTCTTAGGATTGCTTGGGGTAGCTTATCTTTGCTTAAATATTCTCTTTTCTGTCTTTCTTAAGCCACATGGGCGTGTGTTTTTGTGTGCAGGGGCACATTTTAAGGCACACGTGACCGTGTGCTTCTCGTGTCCTTGGACGTGCTAGCTTTTGAAAAAATAATTTATAAAACTTGGCTGACCACACGGGCGTGTGGTGTAAATACATGGGCGTGCATAACTGCGCACACGGGCATGTATCGCACTACATGGGTGTGTAGCTGCCTCAACACCATCCTGTGTCTTACCCACACGGGTGTGTAGAATTGGGATTAGACATACGGGCGTGTGCACTCAGGTACACGGGCGTGTATCTAGATTTTCATACGCACACGGGTAATATGCAAGGTCATGTCCCATACAGATTTTAGGCCAGACAGACGTGTACCCTCAGGTGCATGGGCGTGTGCTCAACCCAGAATCTACAGATACGTTTGAAAACCCAGAAAATCTCATTTAAACACATCCAAATCTTACCCATTCATCAATCAAACATAAACACATCATATATACATGCCAATAAATCTTCTCATCTCATTCAATCACCATAAAGCATGCTCAAACTCATACATTTCTCATCAAAATCATACCCAAGCACATAAACATTATACATTTCGTAATACTCTCATAAATCATCATTCCAAGTATCACATTATCATCAAAACATGCTTGAAATCATGCTTATCACACAGTAACCATCCAAGAAGCTTAAAAATCAGAAAAGCATGCTGGAAACCTAAGTGAAAAAGGTAAAGAAATACTTACCTCTAGCCATGGCATCTAGGTCTCTCTCTCTAGCTGCTCTTAGATCTTTAATTGGAAAAATGGCTGTTGGTTGGACGGATTCTTGCCTAGGGTTTATTGGAAAAGGAGAAGAGAATAAGCTGAAGGAAATAAACTGGCAAAAATACAGGAAACTAAAGCATTTATCGCACCTTTCTCCTGGCACACGGGCGTGTGTCCTAGACACACGGGTGTGTGCCCCTCAAAAATTTGAAATCTCTCTCCCCACGTGTCATACATGGAATATTCTTTCCAGAATGTGCATGTATAAGCCACGAAAGGCCTCTAAAGGACTCTTCTACCTTTGAATCCTCTTGGAACTACTTTCTGTAGAACCCCAAATACTAAATGGTAAATAACCTAGAGGGGGGGTGAATAGGTTATTTAGAAAACTTTTACAATTTTAAAAACTTTTCCTATTCTAACAACTTAAGCATACAAAAATACATACAATCACAATTCAATATAGCTAAGCAAATATTAACACGAATTAAAGAGAGTAAGGGACATAAATGCTCAGCCGATTTAGAGTGGTTCAGAGCTTTTCCACGCCTCCTATGTCCACTACTTCAAGCAACCCCGTTTGAAGATTTTCCTTCCACTAACTGTAAGCCAAAGTTACAATAGTTTTGATCCAAGGGATTTCGCCCTTAACACTAGTTATACGAGATTGTGCCCAAAGAATTTGTAAGTAAGATATGAAAATCAAATTGCCTCTCTAAGGTTGATAAACAATTTTGCACAAATGAAATTTCCTCAAGAATTTGCAATGGGAGAATAAATGAATGATGAAGTGTGAGATTGAGAGAAAATTGGAGTTTAGTTGAGTGCACTTGTTCTCTAACCATTCTCACTTCAAAGAGCCTCTAATTTATAGCTCAAAGCTTGCTAGAAAAGGTAGGGATCCCTTGGAGAAGAAATAGATCCGTTGCAACATCCAAAGTTGAAAAGTTACTCTTATGTACGGGCGTGAACATATCTTCACGATCGTGACCTCGTCATTTAATGCATCGAGCAATTCTCCCAACGATTAAATTTTTCTTGGTGCCAACACATGTATGGGCATGACATCATCATTTATGGGTGTGACTTCGTGTCCCTTCATTTTTCAGAATCGAGTATAGAGTCATGCAGGACATCCTGTACGAGAACATGTACGCTCCATATTTTACATATGTACGGGCGTACATCAATGATCCACGGGCGTACAGTATTTTGACTCTTGAAACCTTGACCTTGCATGGGCGAAACTAGTCGTAACTCGGAGGCGTGACTCCCCTTTGCATCTTCATGAGCGTGCATCAATAGGTTACAGGCGTACATATTGGTTGACTGTTTTTGACTCATGTACCATGCACTTACGGGACATTCATGCTCATGACTGACAAGGAGTTGGTATTGCACGGGCGTACATATTACGTGTACGGGCATGAATGACCAATTCCATTTATATAGAACTGAGCATGGGCAGCGTTATGAGGGCATGAAAAAACATGTACGAGATCGATTTACTCTAGGTACGGGCGTACGTAATATATTTATGACCGTACATTTTACTTGTATAACATGAAAATAACTTTGTCCTATTTTGGCCCTGTTTTCAAACATGCCAGGACATATTAGTCACTTTAGCATCATTTTTTGTAATCATCAAAACACCTAGGGGTTCAACACTTTTTATCTGAAAATCTCTCTTTTACCCTTAGTCTCAGAGCCTAAAATGATAATTCTACCCCTGGGCTATTACATGTTGCTTCAACTGCTTTACTTAAGTCATGTTTATCTTTTTCTCATCAATATTTTTACCCAAAATTTCCTTCAATTCTCAGAGAATCCTAACTGTGGGAGAGAAGAACAATATCCAGAATTCTCAATCAAGCTAAAGAGTGAGATTTTGATAGAAAAAGAAACTTATTCAGCTATAGCAAGAGGTAAGTGTTTCATTGCCTCTTTCCTCTACTTTCTTTGTTTGTAGTTTGTTGTTTATTTGAACCATGATAATGATTTTAACATTTTTGTGACTTTATAATATGACTAAGTAAAGAAAATAACGATATGAAAGTGATGATGTTGAAGTTTGCCATTTAGAAATATATTTTATATGTATGTTGGTATATATGTGATGTTAAAGAGTTTTGGATAATTGATTGCAAAAATTGATGCTATTGATGTGATAAACTTATGCATATAAAGTGTATTGAATGTGAAACATAGTTGATGATGATAAATTTGCATTTGGAATGAAATTGCATGGGATTAGGCTTGTTCAACCATGAATATAGTGAAACAGAGTAAGACGCATGACCATGTGCTTGCAAGATGCATGCCTGTACAGTCATGCTTTGTAAGGTCATAGTTGTGTTTATAAAATTGTGCATGACCAGATCTAAGCAAGGTCACGACCATATAGGGTGAAGTCACAATTGTACGTTTGTAGAAGGCTAGAAGTATTGCAAATTTCATGGAAGCTAGTACGGTTTCCTATATAACTAGGTACACGACTATGCAACCAATACACAACCACGCATCAAGGCATGCATGCATGTGCGTCAAGTAAAATTCACATATATAACTTTATTTAAAGCATATAGCACAGAGAACACTATATAGCATCCACATAGCACCAATATATGTTAAGATAAGAAGAAAAGGATCTAAGGATCCAAATGCATGTTTTTAAATAGAAAATATATAGTTTTGGACATCATTTTAGGGGTAAATACAAAGGGACACTTGTGAGTTACACGTCTATTAGAGAGAGAACTAGTATCAATTATAGTCAGATATATACACTGGTGTACATTAGTTTTCAATTTTTAGTTTGTAGTTCCTAATTGTGCGTCAAAATATTATAACTCATATGGTTAGGGTGTCAAATCCCTATATTCAATAGCTTAATCAATATAGCAGATTTTCAATTCTAATGTTTTTAGATACACTTTTATTTCAAAATCTTCAGATCAATACAGATATATATTTTTAGAAAGATAAGCCTAAGGGCAAAGAGCATGTTTTCAACATAATTCATATCATGACATGAAATAACAATTTAGAATGATTAGGAAGTAAAAGTATCAGATAAAGTCATTTATGCAAAATTTGAATAGGAACTTATTCAATCGCAGCTATGAAGAAACAAAATCATTGGTTGTGATAGAAAAGGTTAGGGAAACACTTACCGACTAATTTGTCATTCAACCTTCTATATTTTCCTTCTTTGCAAGTCTTTCAAATAGGTACTGATAAAGGATGAGTTGGTTATGGCTACAAGGGTGAATACATACAGTTTTGAGCAAGAAGCATGACAGTGGCTTGCATGCTTATATATGTCCCACACGTACATATATGTGATCATGCATGTATTTGGTGTAATATGTACATGTTTAATACTATTATGAATAATCATAAAAGATGATTTTCAGTATATATATATATAGTATTTAACCCACTACTATGTGATTCCTGTCTTTCGACTTCTATCTGCATTATATCAGGTAGTCTTGTATAAATATACCTAAAAATAGTAGTATATATAGCAATGAGTCTTACAATTATCATATCTGACTCTTTAAACCTAACCATTAGATAGGTGAGAAAAATTAGGTATGAGTCCAAATACTCTATAACAAGCCACAATCTCATTACACACTCTTTTTGACTATGTCTAAGGTGGTCAAATAATAGTGACAGGCCTAGCTTGGCTTAACGTGACAAAAACTAACATCACACCTTCTTCTATAGTTAGTAGTCAAGATAAGGTTTTTATAAGTGCATTTTAAAGGACATTATTCCAATTAAATGGCACCATATTGCATATGAGTTCAAGTTACTATCCCTAAATGAATTTTTAAATAAAAGTTGTCAATCGAACACTAGCATAGTACTTTCGTTGTTACATTAGTCATTAACCAAAAAAATAGCTTGATTGACTTTTGTGCAAAATATGGCAATAATACATCAATACATTCCATTACTAAGGTCTTACCCTTTAAAGTTGTCTATAGGATACCACATTTAAACTTGTTCTCTTATGTCTTAGGCACTACCAAGGTTTAGGCAATAGATGAACTGTTTCATGATCACTCTAAGATTTTTTGACAATTATATCATAATTCGACTCAAGCCCATGATCGCATAAAAATTTAAGCCAAACAATATTGTATAAAAGTGCTTTTTAACATTGGTCATTTCATATATTTGAACCTTTAACCATATAGACAGACATCAATCATCTTTTACCATTCTCTCGAATTATCTCCAAGGTTCTTTGGCTTTTTCTATATTTTAGAGCATGTTGGACCAGTTGTTTATTGATTTAAGTTATTAGATGGTTCAATGATTCATGATATCTTTTATTTATCCCTTCTAAAGAAACAAGTGGATTATATACCATTGATCTCTTACAAACCTCCATTGATCTTTGATTCTTTTAAAATGTGTCTTCAATTAAAGTCCATCTTAGGAACCTGTGTTGTTTACAAAGAGAAGTACTAACCTAAAACAAACATTTTGGTGAAATAAATAAGAGATTCAATAAAAGATGTGATTTGAGAGAACAAGTGGGAATTCTCAAAGGCATATCCTAATTTTACTTTTATAGACAAAGATACACGTTTGTGCGAGTCCATGCTACTTTATCTTCATAGGAAAACTTACTTATAGGAAGAGTTACTTATAAGAAGATTTATTCAAGAGAATAAAAAGGGGTATTTAGGTATCTAATGCATCATGTCTATACAAGTGACACATGCTCTAGAAATGATTGCATTAGGCTACTAATTTTATGCTCTATAGTTAGTTTTTATTTCCTTCTCATTTGCTACTTTTGGCATATCAAAAGTTGAATATAAATTGGATAAGATTATTTAGAAGTAACTTTTGTCCCTATAACCTTTCTTTTTTCTTTATTCCTCATAAGTCTTTCACAAGCTTGCTTGGCTCTTATCACAATTCAAAAAGAGTTTCCTACAACTTCGTTCTTTATTATGGCTTTTTTTCTTAGAATCTAAGCATGCAATGAGGTATAATTCTTTTGGATCCCTTTATCTTATATACGTTGAAGTTATAACATGTGAAAGGGTGTGATGAAAATATGATGTCTAATGCCAGGTGGAATTTTCTTCAACCTATCTGTATGTATTCTCTTTCTTATGACTAGTGTCACGTGTGAATAAGGTAGTTGTTTAATGTGATGAAACAATTCATTGATGACTCGATAAGGTGAAAAAGTTATTTATTAAAACTCAAATCATAATAGGAAAGATGAGAAAGAGTGGTAGGTGGCCAACACTACATACGACAAAAAGGACGAAAGATGTGATATAAAAGACATAATAGATTAAATGGTTAAGAGTGAGGGATGGTTTGTTAGAGAAAAGGATGGTGGGAGTCTATTGGGTTAGTATTTTATAGCTATGTATTTATTATGTAATTTGGTATTTAGTTAGACCTTAATGTAATTTATAAATACATTATGATTATTAATATGAGGTATTTCAGTTATATTAATATTGATGTATCTAAATAAATAAAATGACATGCCCTTAGTATTGTAGAATCATGAGGATGGAATCAGATGACTGATCATGCTTTATATATGTGCATAATAGTGCCTACACTAAAATAAGTCTGTAATATTGACATCACCGTGAAACTTTTGGGGCATTGATGATGGTAAGAAAATTATCATAGTGTGTATGATCTTATCAGAAGATGATGATGGTTTACAAATGTTCAGGTTTATTGGTACAACCTAATCTTACACATAGGTGCATAACTTAGTGGTCATATTCATTGAACTAATCCAATTATGAGGGTTTCATATAAAACGTGTATTAATATGTCTATGGATCAATCCTCATGATTTGATAAATATATATGGTTCTTTAACTTATAATCTATTAGACATTTTGTATTAGAAATAATATCGTTTAACATCATCAAATGTATTATCATAAATGGTATGTTATTAAGGCAAACAATTGATTGTATTATAATCAATATAGAGGCTATAATAAATCAACATAAGATTTATTAGCCTCAAACACAGAAGGTGTGTCACTATTGAGTATGTTTAAAACCACTAAATCCATGGTCATAGCTAGATCAATCAATGCCTTATCTAATATATTTAATTTGGACATATGCATATGCAAGACAAACATCTATATCTCAACCTTATGAGAAACAGTGATAAAGAGATTGTATTATACATCAACCATTAAAATGATTGAGCTCAAAAGATGTTCACTAATACTCTATTATTCAGATGTTCATAATGCTTTACTAGAAATTGCTTTTGATTTATGTTCAGATCCAACATAGATTCAAGTACTACTAAGATAGTAAAGAACATATGAGTCATACACATAAAATAATTGATAGCTTCAGAGATAGAGGATCATTGTTCTGGCATTTGTATTTAGATATTATCACATACGACTTATTAATTTGATTTGAATCAGACTAAGAAATCATGTTTTAGATTTTCCTTGACATACGATCATGCATATTACACATGCATGATGTCTAGATGGTTAACATAATTTAGGCATTTGGATGAAATATTCGTTTGAATTAATTAAATAAAGTATTATTAACACATAGCAGTGTAACATCATGCGTGTCCGTGCTTACAATAGTTACTATATGAGTGATAAGGCCTTGAATAGTATGTCTTATCACATAATCTATTAAGTGGTGCAAGAGTGGTATTTAAAGTCCAAATATGGCATATGACCACATAACTTAAACTTACAAGGCATGTAATAAGGCATCAAGATTGTACATGTCATTAACACGATCATGCACCTGTTCTTATAAATAGGAGTATGATTTCATCTTGTCATGTGTTCATTTACTTCCACTTTCTTTATTACCATACACCTATAAACACTTGGCATTTGTAGACCTTGCCCAAACAAATACATAATCGTATATAAACTCTAAATTAGCATCTAAAAATATATGAACCTCACTCAAGCTGTTTTATATAGATACTACTCATGTTGAGATGTTGCAGACTACTTGGTAAAAAAACTATGAAGTTATCAAAAATAAAATTTTAAAGGCATATCACGAGTATGTTTTCTAAAATACACCTAATATTTGTTTTAGTTTTTTTTTTCATACATTTGATAAATGTGATCCTATTTTAGACTTCTTAGACTTTGTGATGAATTTTAAATTTTGTTGCATAGGTACCCTTCAAGTGACTATGGAATTTTAATTGTGGTATTAGAGCCATATCTTCAAATGTATGAAAAACCGTATTTGTAATGATATTATTCATATGCATATTATTATATTTTTACTATTGATATAACATGTTGAATATGATTATTATGTAAACATGTTAAATTATTTAATTTTTGAATTCTGTGATTATATTAATATGTTGCAAGTATTTTTTTTTTTTATTCATATAATTGCACAAATTGGGTTAAAAGACATTTTCTGAAATGATTATGGTGTTTCATGCTAATACCAATCATTTTTGGTAATGCCTTTGCCAAAATGGGTAATTTTCTAGCTATTTCTATCATAGAAAATCTCAAAAAACGTGTTATGCACAACTATACGTATCTCAAACATATGGTTGTGCAAAGTATAATACATAAGGCTCACTCCCCATGTATTCATTTTATGTGTCTATACACAACCATGTTCATTAAAATGTTAAGACCAAAAATATGCTCATATGTGAGTTGTATTCATGTTGTGTTACTGCCTATGTGAGGATTTGGAATTTTTTGAGGGTTTGGAATGTTTAAAGTTTTGGACTTTTGTGGGAACACGACCATGCATGACAAGTGCACGGTTTTGTGTGGCAAATTTTGATCTATCATAATTGTATATCTCACCATACACAATTATGTGTGATGTGATTTTTATATTTTGACTTGGTTGACTGCCCTAAGGGCCAAAATATAAATTTCACATCACTTTGAGGCTTATGATAATTTTTTATAATTACATGGACTAAAATTGATTTGACACATGATTAACTTAATTAAAATTATTGTGATTTAATTTTAATTGGATGTATATATGATTATTGTTGTATATGCATGGTGCCTGTGTATGAGTTTGACTGAGCTATGTATGTTTGGAAACTTTTTGGAATATATATTGTAAATTTAAAACAGGACATGTGTGTCTAGCCTTCTCTTATAACTTTTGGATATAATTTCTCTTATCACCTCATTCATCTCATATGTAACACGAATTTTTTAAATTTACAATGTAAAATTTAGAATAAGAATTACTTGGAAATTTTTTAGAAATATGGAACTAGGAGGCAAAGCTTTGTCAATTATTTAAAAACTTGAAAAAGAAAAGGAGTAAAATACTTGGACTCTCAAGGTTGAAAAATTAAACCTAGGTTGTTGGTTTTCTTGGCTAAGGGCCCAAGTTTAGTTTGATACTCATATACTAGCACATTTATTTTAAATCTTGCAATATGCATGTTTTAGGTTTTACTTTTGCCAAAGATCACCTCATATGCATACTAAAATTTGGTGAGACCTAATAATAAAACTCTCAATAAATGTTAAGTTATGTGAAGTCTTCTAATATAACATTACTAGGATATGCTCCGATTCGTTGGAACCTTATTCATTAAAGTGAAGCGTATACTTCTACCAAGTGGAAGACTAATTGATAATTCTAATTGGGTTCGATTTAATTAATATAATGCCAGTTGTTTGCCAAAATAAAGGTAGAATATGTTAAAGGTTGAATAAGGTAATGTTTATCGATATAGGGTGATTTGTAGTATTTGACCTACTAATATCAAGAATCACAACTAACATTATCATAATTAGGGTAACTCCTAACTTGGGATCGTGGGCTTGTGATGATAAGTTCGATTGACCTATCTATTTGGGTTAGTTTGGCTTGCTCACCAAAGTGAAGTTAAGTTGACTTGATAGGATCTTGGTCGACTATAAAGTCTACCAATGTAAGACATCCCAGAAGAGTATTACTGTTCACTGCTTAATAAAATAATAATAAATAAATAAGGAAAATATGGTCAATAATACCCGACCGAAATGCTTAACTGAACTGACATATCACAACGGAAGACTTGTAGTACAATGTATACATACATATATACATGCCCAAATAAAACTGTATTATATTAAAATATTCACGGAAAACATATACATGTGCATACAACTGAAACTGAAGCATAACGGATCCCAAAATAGCAGCAGACTCCTCCTCCCAACTCCCAACAACCTACCTGCAAGAGAAAGGAAAGTAGGGAGTGAGTGATACAATCACTCAGTAAGCACTTCATATCCTCAGACCCTAAACCCATCATTCTCGAAGGATGCCACCTCAACACAACTGAACAGGCTCAACTGAAAACCACTCTGACGATCTTATCTTCACGGATCAGATACTACCTCATACTGGGTCGTAAAATACGTATATGAGTATACGTAAACAACCTAGAGTGAAGAGTAATTCGGAAGGTCAAACTTGACGCACTGAACTCAGGCTGAAAACATAAACTGAACTGTTCTGATCTGATTTATTACTGTTACTGATAATATTACTGTTTTCTGAAAGTCACGTGTCATTACGATACTTAACATGTTCTTATATTCTGCTGTTCGTGTCTTTTACACGTAATTCATATTCTGTTCTTTTACAGTTTCTTACTGTCTTATCATTCTCTGAATGATATGCACTGTGTCATATAATCATGACATGATATGATAACATGCTGAAATCATAACTAGGCCTGGGCCTGTATACTGAAAATAGTTTTCTGAAAAATGTTCATGAAAACTGCTGTTGGATCCTGGGATCCCATATCTGAAAATCATAAAGCTTTATCTGAAAGCTATACTGAAAACTGAGTACCTTGGGGTACATGCTATGCTGAAAACTGTGCTGCGCAGACTGATGAAATACAGGGATTCGGTACCTTGGCCATGTGAGTTTCCTCTACAAACACGTGCCACAAACTGTATGGCCCACGTGATGCCATCAGGCCTAGGCCTGGAAACTGAACTGATCTGAGCGCCTCGCGCTAAAACTCATCTGATCCTCGGACCAGAAAAACTAAACTACTAACTGAGCAACCCGGCACATGCCAATACATAGGGCTAGTAATGAGTATATAACTCCTGGTGACACGGGTGCTGAAACTCATAAGTGCCCCCTCGTATTCACCTCTAAAAACTGTGTTTTTCAACTGAAAACATGAATTCAGATCCTCAGATCCGTATCTGAAAACACTGGATGGCATGCCATGCTATGTATATGCATATGATGCATCATGTATCTTATTTGAGCTCAATTTACTGTTTACTATCCATTGGATAGGGTTTACTGTGCACATTTCTCATTTAAAACTTATTTTTCTCTTTTTCTGCTTGATGTACAGGCGTACCCATATGTGTACGGGCGTGCATGCATGTGCACGGGACCGTGAGCAAGTCGTGCATGTGGTCGTGCGCGATTCTGTGATTTCTGAAAAATTTCTCATTTTCTCTTGATGTACGGGCGTACATGAGCCATGTACGGTTGTACATGCTGAAGAAAAGGCATGATGTACGGGCGTACACAGCGGGTGTACGGGCGTACATCCTGCTCTGTACCTCCATGACCGTCGGGAATCAACTCGATTCCGACCAGAAACACATCCCAAACTCAAATCAAGCATAAATCACATGCCAAACACTTCAAATAAACATAATTAAACTTCCAGCAACTTCAAATCTCATGCAAATCATCCAACTCAATCTCCAAACATACATAAACATATATTCTCACTCATCACATGCAAATAAGCATCAATCATCAACATAATCATCTCAAATCATCATCAACACGCAAGGAAAACATCACAAGCATGCTGGAAACACATCTCATGCATAAAGCAAGCATCAAACCGAATCAAAACACAAGGGAAAGAGGAAGAAAGCACCTACCTTTTGACATGCTTTCTCTCTCAAGAAGATCTCTAGCTCAAGCTTGATTGGAAGGTCCTGGAAGCTGCTCTTCCCTCCTAGGGTTGATGTTCTCTGAAACTGAAAGGAAAACTTTGGGTAAAAATGGGTTTGGAAGCGGATAAGCGCGACTTAAAAACCAAGGTGGCTGAAACTTATCTCATGTACGGGCGTACATCTCTCATGTACGGGCGTACATGACAAGAAAAATTTACAAAAATGTCATTTTCCCGCGCTCGCATGTAAATCCTCCCAAACGGATCCATGCACAAGCCACAAAACTCTCTAAAAACCTCTATTTCACCCCAAAACTCTCTCACAACCCTAGAAAACTTAAGAATCACAAACTGACCCCGGATCTGGGATGTTACAACCAAGACTTCCTAAATATAATATTGAAGGCTGTTGACTTGAGGAAAATAATAAGAGTATTTAATAAAGTCTTGATTAAATGAATTATTAATAATCAAACTAACAAACTCTTATTTGTGTATGTAGAATATAAAAAACCACTATGATAACAAATTCAATACATATCATTCTAGAAAAAGAAAATAAACTTAAGGATGTTGACTTCCTCGATTGGTACAAGAACTTACTAATAGTCTTATAGCAAAAAGAAAGGTTTTACATCCTTAAAAGGGAAAAACCTTAAAATCCTGTTCTTGACACCACTAATGTCGAAAAGGATACTTATAAAAAGTATTTGAAAGACTGCATAAAAGTCTAATGTCTAATGCTGACTTTTATGGTGCATAATCTACAAATATAACATGAGGAAAGGGATGCACAATTTATTCTTCAACATTTGTGGGAAATGTATAGTACATAAAAGAGAACCAAATGTTACAGGGTCAATTCGACCATGTTTAGTTGTAAAATGCTAGAGGGTGCATGGGTTGGCACTTATATAGCTTAAGCGATAGGCTACATTAAGAGGCTAGCTAGCTTGAGGTTCATCATGGACAACGAGCTAGCAACAGACCCAATGTTAAAATCTCTTCCTTTTTCATGGTCGAGTTTCGTAATAAACTTCAACTTGGTAGATAATAAGACAACTATGGTTGAATTATTGGGCATTATTTGGATTGCCAAGCAAGACATGAATAAGAGGGGGGAAAGGACATGCATATGATTGTTGTCAAAGCAAAAGCCAAAGGAAAGGGCAAGGTTAAAGCCAAACCTAAACCCAAGGCCCAAGTCCAAACTTAGACCCCTATTGCTCTTCAATCTACAAATGGCAGAGGAAAATGACAAGCTGTTTGCTTTCAATGGAAGATAGGGTTACTAAAGGAATTATTACAAGGCTTTCTTTGAAAAGAAGAAGAAGTTGGTTGCTTTTTCCTCAAGTATGTTTTCTATTGAGATTAACCTTACTCCTAATTTATCTTGGATCGTTCACTTGAGATATGGTACTTATATCACTTTTAATATGTAAGGACTAAGGTAAAGTAGGTCATTCAACCAAAGAGAGGTAGATCTATGAGTTAGAATAGAGTAAGGATCACTACTCTAATTATAGGAACTTATATGTTGTATTTGCCTTCTAGGCTAATTTTGGAATTGAAAAGATATTATTATGTATTATATATTTCTAGAAATTTAATATTTGTATCCACCTTAAATTAAAAGGGCTTTTTATTTATTATTGCTAATGGTACTCTAATTATTATCTTCAATGGTATACTCTATGGTATAAAACATTTCATTAATGGTTTAGATGTTCTAAATGTAGATAACAAATAAGTTATCAGTATAATTAACAAATGCATCAAAACCTATAAATTGAATCTTACATATCTGTGGCATTACAGGTTAGGGCACATAGACCCGAAACATATTTCAAAACTCTAATCTACTGGGATTTTACAATTATCTGACTTTTAGTCTTATGATGAATATGAATCATGCATAATGTATGATATAACTAAGTCACTATTTTTTAGTTATAATAAAAAGGCGACTAAATTGTTAGAGATCATAGACAACAATATGTTTGGATCGAGTGTATGATAGACATAGGGAATTTTACTTCGTGACATTTACTAATGATTTTAGTAGATATGACTATGTGTTTCTCATGAGACACAAGTTTGAATGCAATGACAAGTTTAAAGTATTCAAAAGTGAAGTAGAAATACAACTTGACAAAAATATTATGATCCTCTAGAGTGATTAAGAAAGAGAATACTTAAGTTCCGAATTCAATGGATACCTGTGGGAGTAAGGTATAATTTCACACTTACACATTTTGGTATGCCACAATATAATTGTAACATCCCAGATCTGGGGTCAGTTTGTGATTCTTGAGTTTTCTAGGGTTGTGAGAGAGTTTTGGGGTGAAAGTGGAGTTTTCCTTGAGTTTGAGGGCTTGTGCATGGATCCGTTTGAGAGGATTTGCATGCGAGCGCGGGAAAATGGCATTTTTGTAATTTTCCCGGGATGCACGACCGTGCGTGGTAGATGCACGCCCGTGCATGAGCATTTTTCCAGCTGTCTTGAGTTTAAGTCGAGCTTAGCCGTTTCCAAACTCATTTTTCACCCAAATTTCCTTCGATTTTCAGAGGATTCACGCCCTAGAAGTGGAGAGCAGCTTCCAAGATCTTCCAATCAAGTTTGATTCGTGAGCTTCTTGAGAGAGAAAGCATGTCAAGAGGTAGGCACTTCTTTCCTCTTATCCCTTGCGATTTTGGTTGGTTTGGTTGCTTGTTTGAGACATGAAATTCGTTCCCAGCATGCTTGTGACATTCTCTTTATGTGTTGATGACCATTTGAGACGATTGGGATGATGATTTATGTATGTGTTTATGCTCATGTGTGAGAAAGTATGCTTTTATATGTTTGTGTTGAGTTGGATGTTTTGGCTGGAGGCTTAGAGTGGCTGGAAGAGTATTTATGGTTATTTGAAGTGTTTGGCATATGATTTATGCTTGATTTGAGTTTGGGTTGTGTTTGTGGCCGGAATCGTGTTGATTCCGAGTGGTCATGGAGGTGCAGAGCAGGACGCACGCCCGTGCACCCGAGGGGCACGCCCGTGCACCCGAGGGGCACGCCCGTGCACGCTGCGTATTCTGCATGGTCACGGCCGTGTTTACGTGCCCGTGCATGACCTAATTTGAGGGGTCACGACTGTGCATAGTTCATGCACGCCCGTGCACCCAGTGAAATGTGAGAAATGCTTTGAAATTCCAGAATCGCGCACGACCATATGCACGACTTGGTCACGGTCCCGTGCGAGTTCACGCACGCCCGTGCACGCGACACGCACGCCCGTGCGTCAGGCCAAAATGTGATATTAAGCTTTAATTGAGAATGTGCACAGTAAACCCTATCCAATGGATAGTAAACAGTAAATTGAGCTCAATTAAGACTTCATGATGCATCATATGCATATGCATAGCATGGCATGCCATTCAGAGTTTTCAGAGATGGATCCGAGGATCCGAATTCATGTTTTCAGTTGAAAAACACAGTTTTCAGAGGTGAATACGAGGGGGCACTTGTGAGTATCAGCACCCGTGTCACTAGGAGTTATATACTCAATACTAGCCCTATGTATTGGCATGTGCCGGGTTGCTCAGCTAGCAGTTTATGTTTTCCTGGTCCGAGGATCAGATGAGTATAGCGCGAGGCGCTCAGTTCAGATATGTTTCCAGGCCCAGGCCTGATGGCATCACGTGGGCCATACAGTTTGTGGCACGTGTTTGCAGAGGAAACTCACATGGCCAAGGTGCCGAATCCCTGTATTCATCAGTCTGCGCAGCACAGTTTTCAGCATATCAGGTACCCCAGGGTACACAGTTTTCTGCATAGCTTTCAGATAAAGCTTTTGCATGATTTTCAGTTATGGGATCCCAGGATCCAACAGCTTAGTTTTCATGAACAGTTTTCAGAAAACTATTTTCAGTATGCAGGCCCAGGCCTAGCTATGTTTTCAGCTTATTGCATAGCATGTCATTGTTATATGACACATCAGCATATTATTCTGAGAATGATAAGACAGTAAACAACAGTAACTGAACAGAATACGATAAGCCACGTAGTGACACGTAAGTTTCAGTTCAGATCAATATCAGATCAGTATCAGTACCAGTTCAGTATCAGTATCAGTATTAGTTCAGTTAAGCATTTCGGTCGGGTATTATTGACCATATTTTCTTTATTTATTTATTATTATTTTATTAAACAGTGAACAGTAATACCCTTCTGGGATGTCTTACAATAATAGTATATTTAAATAAAGAAATCAAACTTTAATAGATATAGTCATATCGATAATGAGTTTTAGTGAATTACCTATGTCTTTCTAAGGCTATGCTTTAGAGATGGTAGCATATATACTAAACCGAGTTCCATCCAAATATATGAAATCAACTTTATATGAGTTATAGACTGGGTAAAAGCCCAACCTAGAATATATGAGGATTTAAGGTTATAGTGCTTATGTCAAGACATTGACTTCAAACAAACTAAGCTCCAAAGTTAACAAATGTATATTTATAAGGTACCTAAATGAAACTAAGGGTTACTATTTTTACCTTTTAGTTGAGAAGAAAATATTTGTTGCTAGCATTAGTTTCTTTCTTGCAAGAGAATACCTTTCTAGAAGAATTAGTAGAAAGAAAGTAAAGTTTGCTAAGGCTTTTAAACCACAAATAACCATAGATATTGAATAGGATGCCATTTCAAATAGTTGAACATGGTATATAACAACTATGTAAGTCTAGTGAAGTATGACAAAAGCTCAAGAGATTTGATTATCTTACGACTTAGTTTTGTAATGTACTAGTCATCTTAGATGACAAACTAAGAACTTATATAAAGGTTATGGCAACTCTAAAATCCATTAAATGGATTTAAGCCATAAAATCTCAAATGGACGCCATGTACCAGAACACGTATAGACTCTAGTAGATGCTCTTGAAAGTGTAAATCCTGTAGGGTGTAAATAGGTTTTCAAAAAATAAAATTGACATGAATGGTAACATGCATACTTATAGAACACAATCAATTGCTAAATGTTTTACTAAAAACATTGTATAAAATATGATTAAACCTTTCACCTATTGAGATGCATAAGTCTATTTAGATAATGCTCATGATTGTTACATACTGTGATTATGAGATTTGGCAAATAGATGTCAAAACTACTTTTTTGAATGGTAACCTTGAGGAGAATGTGTTTATAGCATAGCCTAATGGACTTATTCTTGAAGGTCAAAAAGATAAAGTATGCAAGTTGCAAAAGTTCATTTATAAACTAAAGCAAGTATCGAGGAGTTAGAACATTTGTTTTGATAAAACTGTTAAAGAATTTGGTTTATTAAAAATGAAGATGAGTTATCTATGCACAAGTGGTCTAATGGAAGTGTGGTCACATTTATAATATTGTATGTTGATGACATCTTGATTGTTAGAAATGTTATTCCATATTTCTAAACTGTAAAGGTTTGGTTATCTAAGTGTTTCTCCATAGAGGACCTAAGAGAAATAGCTTACACTCTTGGTACTACAATATATCGTGATAAATTATGTATGCTACTTAGACTAAGTTTAAGCACATACATAAATAAAGTATTGAAGAGATTCAATATATATGAGTCAAAGAAAAAGCTATCACCCATAACTTATAGAGTATATGTCTCTAAAGATATATGTCTTAAGACACTTGAAGATAGAGAAAAGATGAGTCATATCCCTTTTACTTCAATAATTAGATTGATCATATATGTCATGTTATATACACAAATTAATGCCTTATATGCCTTGAGCATTTGCAGTGGATGTCAATTCGATTCAAGTGAAAAATATTAGATTGACGTTAAGAACATCCTTAAGTATTTGCAACAAACTAAGGATATGTTCTTAGTTTATAATGGAAAGGATAAGCTCACTGTTTGTGGTTATATTGACACCGATTTTCAAACTGATAGAGATGATTTTAAATCTCAATCAAGATTGATGGTTTGTTTGAATAGTGGTATAATAAATTGGAAAAGTTTCAAGCAAAACATTATTGCTAATTCTATAATAAAGTCTGAATACATTGTAGTGGCTTTGGTAGCTAAAAAGGCAAGTTAGATTAAGAAGTTCATATCTAAACTTAGAGTGGTACCTAGCATTATTAATGTCATAGGCCTCTATTACAATAACAAAGGGGTCATTATATAGGTTAAGGAACTATAGTCTTATTAGAAATCTAAACACATTCTCAAACAATTCTGGTATGCCATATAGTATAACAAAGAGATATGAAGAATAAAAGAGTTGATACAGATAATAACTTGGCTGATCCATTAACTAAGCTACTGTTACAATAGAAGCATGACAGACAAATAATCTCATATGACATTAGGTATATGTCTGATTGGTTATAGTACAAGTAGGAGAATGTTAAGGTTGGTGTATTAAAGCGTTGTATCTGTTATGTAATTTTGCATTTACTTAAACCTTAATGTAATCTATAAATATATTATGATTAATAATGTGAGATAATTTAGTCATAGTGATGTTACACATCTAAATAAATAAAATGACAAGCCTATAGTATGGTATAAGCATGATAATGGAATCAAATAACTGATTATGCTTTCCATATGTGCATAATGGTGGTGATACTAAAACAAGTTTGTAATCCTAACATCACCATGAAATTCTTGGGGCATTGGTGATGATAAAGGGATTTCATAATATATACAATCTCATCAAAAGATAGTGGCAGTTTGTATGTGTCAAGGTTTGTTGATGTAATCTAGTCTTACACAAGAGTACATCATTTAGTGATCATGTTCATTGGACTGACCCAATGATAAAGATTCCATATAAAGTGTGTTCTACTAAATCTATAAATTAATCCTCATAACTTGATGGGTATATAAGGTTCTTTGACTTGAGATCTATTAGATCGTTTTATATTAAAAATGATGTCGTTTGAAGTTATTAAACGCATCATCATAAATTAGGTGTTGTAAAAGTGAGAGATTAATCGCATCATGATCATTTTGAAGGCTATAGTAGATTACATAGAATTTGTTAGTCTTAAGTATGAGAGGTATGTCCATGTTGAGTATGTCCAAATTCACTAAGTCTATAACCATAATTGGATCGATTGATATCTATCCAATATCTTTAGTTTGGACATATGCACATGCAAAGGTTATCCTAAATAAATGCACATCTATATCTTAACCTATAAGACATGGTGATAAAAAGTTCATAATTTATGTCAACCATCAAGTTAATCGAGCCCAAGAGGTATTCACTAACACTCTACTATTTGAATGGTCATAGTATTTCGCTAGAGGCCACTCTTGATATGTGTTTAGATTTGACATAGATTTGAGTACCACCGAGATAATATAAAGCTTGCAAGTCACACACATAAAGGAATTAATAACTCAAGAGATAGAGGATCGTTATCCTGATATTTGTATTTGGGTGTTATTATATATGACTTGTTGTTCTGATTCAAATCAAGTTAAGAAGTCGTATTTCAGATTTGCCTTGACACATGACCATGCATATCACATGTACGGTCATAAGTTTGGAGGGTTGATAGAATCTAGACATTTGGAAAATTTTTCATTTTACTTGGTCAAACAAAGTACTATTGGCTCATGATGTTGTAACATTGTGCACAACCATGCTTGTAATAGTTAGTGCATAGTTGATAAGGCTTTAAATAGTATGTATTATTGCATAATCTGTTAAGCGGTGCAAGGGTGGTCTGTAAAGTCCAAATACAGCACACAACTATGTAACTTGAATACACGGGCATGCACTAAGGCACGGTTGTGCATTTCATTGACACAACTGTGCAATTGTTCTTACAAATAGGAATGTGATTTCATTTTTTCATGTGTTCATTTGCTTACACTTTCTTTATTATCAAAAAAACTATCACACACCTATAAACACTTGACATTCATACTTCTTGCCCAATTCGAACTATAATTTGAAAATATATAGATCTCATTCAATTTTCTCTAAATAGATGCTACTCATGCCAAGAGTTTGTAGACTATCGGGTAGTCAAACTCTGAAATTATCAGAAGTAGAATTTTAAAAGCATATCACATGTACACTTTTTAAAATACACCTTATGTTTGTTTCATTTTTGTTTTTCAAATATTTTGATAGACATGATTCTATTTTGGAATTTTTGAACTTTATGATGAGTTTTAAGTTTCACTACATGGGTACCCTTCAAGCGATTGTGAAATTCCCACAAAGTCAACCAATGAATTGAGGAATAATGGGGTGAGGGTAAAAAAAAAGGGAAATAAAAGAGTCTTGATACAAATAAGATACTTAATTTTCGTAATTCTAAGTGGTATAGTAATTGTGATTATTAAGTGACAAGATTTATTTTTCTCCAAAATATAATAAAATTTGATTATCTAACATTTTATCCGATGACACTAAACAAATAAAATAAATAAATAATATATTATTAAA
>JAJEJH010000347.1:269825-346513 GCA_026122585.1 Anacardium occidentale | reverse complement strand
CAAAGAGAGGTGGATCTATGAGTTAGAATAGAACAAGGATCACTACTCTAACTATAGGAACTTATATGTTGTATTTGCCTTCTAGGCTAATTTTGGAACTAAAAAGATATTATTATGTATTATCTATTTCTAGAAATTTAATATTTGTATCCATCTTAGAAAAAAAAAGGCTTTTTATTTATTATTGCTAATGGTACTCTAACTATTAGCTTCAATGGTATACTCTATGGTATAAAACATTTGATTAATGGTTTAGAGGTTCTAAATGTAGATAACAAACAAGTTCTCAATATAATTAACAAATGCATCAAAACCTATAAATTGAATCCTACATATCTGTGGCATTACAGGTTAGGGCACATAGGCCCGAAACATATTTCAAAACTCTAATCTACTAGGATTTTATAATCATCTGAGTTTTAGTCTTATGATGAATATGAATCGTGCATAATGTATGATATAACTAAGTCACTATTTTTTAGTTATAATACAAAGGCGACTAAATTGTTAGAGATCATGACAACAATGTGTTTGGATTGAGTGTATGATAGACATAGGGAATTTTACTTCGTGACATTTACTAATGATTTTAGTATATATGACTATGTGTTTCTCATGAGACACAAGTTTGAATGCAATGACAAGTTTAAAGTATTCAAAAGTGAAGTAGAAAAACAACTTGACAAAAATATGAAGATCCTCTAAAGTGATTAAGAAAAAGAATACTTAAGTTCCGAATTCAATGGATACCTATGGAAGTAAGGTATAGTTCCACACTCACACCTTTTGGTATGCCATAATATAATAGTATATTTAAATAGAAACTTTAATGGATATAGTCATATCGATAATGAGTTTTAATGAATTACCTATGTCTTTCTGGGGCTATGCTTTAAAGATGGTAGCATATATAATAAATCGAGTTCCATCCAAATATATGGAATCAACTTTATATGAGTTATAGACTGGGTAAAAGCCCAACCTAGAATATATGAGGATTTAAGTTTATAGGGCTTATGTCAAGACATTGACTTCAAACAAACTAAACTCCAAAGTTAACAAATGTATATTTATAAGGTACCCAAATGAAACTAAGGGTTACTATTTTTACCTTTTAGTTGAGTAGAAAATCTTTGTTGCTCACACTAGTTTCTTTCTTGCAAGAGAATACCTTTCTAAAAGAATTAGTAGAAGGAAAGTGGAGTTTGCTAAAGCTTTTAAACCATAAAAAACCATAGATATTGAATAGGATGCCACTTCAAATGGTTGAACATGGTATATAACAACTATGTAAGTCTGGTGAACTATGACAAAAGCTCGGGAGATTTGATTATCTTATGACTTAGTATTGTAATGTAGTAGTCATCTTAGATGACAAAATAAGAACTTATATAAAGGTTATGGCAACTCTAAAATCCATTAAATGGTTTTAAGCCATAAAATCTCAAATAGACTCTATGTACCAGAACACGTATAGACTTTAGTAGATGCTCTTGAAAGTGTAAAACCTGTAGGGTGTAAATAGGTTTTCAAAAAAAAAAAATTTGACATGGATGGCAACATGCATACTTAAAGAACACAATCGATTGCTAAATGTTTTACTAAAAACATGGTATAAAATATGATTAAACCTTTCACCTATTGAGATGCATAAGTCTATTCAGATAATGCTCATGATTGTTACATACAGTGATTATGAGATTTGACAAATAGATGTCAAAACTACTTATTTAAATAGTAACCTTGAGGAGAATGTGTTTATAGCATAGCCTAATGGACTTATTCTTGAAGGTCAAACAGATAAAGTATGTAAGTTGCAAAAGTTCATTTATAGACTAAAGCAAGTATCGAGGAGTTAAAACATTTGTTTTGATAAAACGGTAAAAGAATTTGGTTTATTAAAAACGAAGATGAGTTATCTATGTACAAGTGGTCTAATGAAAGTGTGGTCACATTTATAATATTTTATGTTGATGACATCTTGATTGTTAGAAATGCTATTCCACATTTCTAAACTGTAAAGGTTTGGTTATCTAAGTGTTTCTCCATAGAGGACCTAAGAGAAACAACTTACACTCTTGGTACTAGAATCTATCATGATAAATTATGTATGCTACTTAGACTAAGTTTAAGCACATACGTAAATAAAGTATTGAAGAGATTTAATATATATGAGTCAAAGAAAAGGCTGTCACCCATGACTTATAGAGTATATGTCTCTAAAGATATATGTCTTAAGACACTTGAAAATAGAGAAAAGATGAGTCATATCCATTTTACTTCAATAATTAGATTGATCATATATTTCATGCTATATACACAAATTAATGTCTTATATGCCTTAAGCATTTGCAGTAGATGTCAATTCAATCCAAGTGAAAAATATTAGATTAACGTTAAGAACATCCTTA
Organism: Anacardium occidentale; assembly: GCA_026122585.1. Lineage (NCBI taxonomy): Eukaryota > Viridiplantae > Streptophyta > Magnoliopsida > Sapindales > Anacardiaceae > Anacardium > Anacardium occidentale. The sequence continues at coordinate 344,102 of JAJEJH010000347.1, read as the reverse complement.
AGTATTTGCAACAAACTACGGATATGTTCTTAGTTTATAATGGAAAGGATAAGCTCACTGTTTGTGGTTATATTAACACCGATTTTCAAACTGATAGAGATGATTTTAAATCCCAATCAAGATTTATGTTTTGTTTGAATAGTGGTATAATAAATCGGAAAAGCTTCAAGCAAAACACTATTGCTAATTCTATAATAAAGTTTGAATACATTGTAGTGGCTTAGGTAGGTAAAAAGGCAGGTTAGATTAAGAAGTTCATATCTAAACTTAGAGTGGTACCTAGCATTATTAATGTCATAGGCCTCTATTACAATAACAAAGGGGTCATTATGTAGGTTAAGGAACTATAGTCTTATTAGAAATCTAAACACATTCTCAAACAATTTTATTTGGTATGCCATATAGTATAAGAGAGAGATATGTAAAATAAAAGAGTTGATACAGATAATAACTTGACTGATCCATTAACTAAGCTACTGTTACAATAAAAACATGACAGAAAAATAATCTCATATGACATTAGGTATATGTCTGATTGGTTATAGTGCAAGTAAGAGAATGTTAAGGTTGGTGTATTAAAGCGTTGTATCTATTATGTAATTTTGTATTTACTTAAACCTTAATGTAATCTACAAATATATTATGATTACTAATGTGAGATACTTTAGTCATAGTAATGCTATACATCTAAATAAATAGAATGGCATGCCTATAGTATGGTATAAGTGTGATGATGGAATCAAATAACTGATTATGCTTTCCATATGTGTATAATGGTGGTTATACTAAAACAAGTTTGTAATCCTAACATCACCATGAAATTCTTGGGGCATTGGTGATGATAAAGGGATTTCATAGTATATACAATCTCATCAAAAGATAGTGGCAGTTTGTATGTGTCAAGGTTTGTTGATGTAATCTAGTCTTATACAAGAGTACATCATTTAGTGATCATGTTTATTGGACTGACCCAATGATAAAGATTCCATATAAAGTGTGTTTTACTAAATCTATATATTAATCCTCATAACTTGATGGGTATATAAGGTTCTTTGACTTGAAATCTATTAAATCGTTTTATACTAAAAATGATGTCTTTTGAAGTTATTAAATGCACTATCATAAATTAGGTGTTATAAAGGTGAGAGATTAATCGCATCATTATCAATTTGAAGGCTATAGTAGATTACATAGAATTTGTTTGTCTTGAGTATGAGAGGTATGTCCCTGTTGAGTATGTCCAAATTCACTAAGTCTATAACCATGGTTGGATCGAGTGATATCTATCCAATATCTTCAGTTTGGACATATGCACATGCAAAGGTTATCTTAAATAAATGCACATCTATATCTCAACCTTATAAGACATGGTGATAAAAGGATCATAATTTATGTCAAACATCAAGTTAATCGAGCCCAAGAGATGTTCACTAGCACTCTACTATTCGAATGGTCATAGTATTTTGCTAGAGGCCACTCTTGATATGTGTTTAGATTTGACATAGATTTGAGTACCACCGAGATAATATAAAGCTTGCAAGTCACACACATAAAGGAGTTAATAACTCAAGAGATAGAGGATCGTTATCTTGATATTTGTATTTAGGTATTATCATATATGACTTGTTGTTCTGATTCAAATCAAGTTAAGAAGTCGTATTTCAGATTTGCCTTGACACATGACCACGCATATCACATGTACGGCTATATGTTTGGAGGGTTGATAGAATCTAGACATTTGGAAAATTTTTCATTTTACTTGGTCAAACAAAGTACTATTGGCTCATGATGTTGTAACATTGTGCACAACCATGCTTGTAATAGTTAGTGCATAGTCAATAAGCCTTAACTAGTATTTCTTATTGCATAATCTGTTAAGCGGTGCATGGGTGGTCTGTAAAGTCCAAACACAACACACAACTATGTAACTTGAATACACAGGCATGCAATAAGGCACGGTTGTGCATTTCATTGACACGATCGTGCAATTGTTCCTATAAATAGGAATGTGATTTCATTTTTTCATGTGTTCATTTGCTTACACTTTCTTTATTATCAAAGAAACTATCACACACCTATAAACACTTGACATTCATACTTCTTGCCCAAACAAATACATAGTTGTATGTGCATTTCGAACTATAATTTGAAAATATATAGATCTCATTCAATTTTCTGTAAATGGATGCTACTCATGCCAAGAGTTTGTAGACTATCAGGTAGGCAAACTCTGAAATTATCGAAAGTAGAATTTTAAAAGCATATCACAGGTACACTTTTTAAAATACACCTTATGTTTGTTTCATTTTTGTTTTTCAAATATTTTGATAGACGTGATTCTATTTTGGAATTTTTGAACTTTATGATGAGTTTTAAGTTTCACTACATGGGTACCCTTCAAGCGACTGTGAAATTCCCACAGAGTCGACCAATGAATCGAGGAATTAGGGGGTGAGGGTAAAAAAAAAAGGGAAATAAAAGAGTCTTGATACAAATAAGATACTTAATTTTCGTAATTCTAAGTGGTATAGTAATTGTAATTATTAAGTGACAATATTTATTTTTATCCAAAAGATAATAAAATTTGATTATCTAACATTTTCTCCAATGACACTAGTAAATAAAAATAAATAAATAATATATTATTAAAAATACAAACTAATTGTATCATTTTCTTATAATTTGTTAAATTTATCCTTACAATATACTACATAAAATGCACAAGGTATAAAAGAAAAATTAAGGCCAAGAGACTATTTTACATCCAAGGTTTGAAAAAAATTAACTTTTTATCTATGTATTCAATTTGTTAGTAAATTTTTTATAAAATTATTAAAAAAACAAAAATACCTTCTAACGAAATAACACTTTGTTAAAAATTTTATTACAATTTGTTTACTCTAGCTTATACTAATTTCAAAATTTTAATTAAAAATAATAAAAAAATTTTACTATTATAAATATAGATAAAGATATTAATGACATATAATCATATATTTAAAGGTAAATTATAAGTTTTAAAGAGTGTTTTGAAAATTTTAAATTTTATATATGCTCTTTATAGATTAAAAAATGAGAATTATACCTTCTAAAACATAGTAAATTAGGAATGTAAATATTTCATTATAAACTGTTGAAGCTATAAATATTTTTAAAATATATTAAGTGAATGTTATAAAATATATAGAAAAATATTCATTTATTTCTAGTAAGTTTTAAAAAATAACGTTTACACCAAAAATGCATGTTTATCGTAATATTTAAATTTTGACTATTAAAATTAATAGTTAACTTTGACATATATATAAAAATTTAACATTTTTAAATTTAATGAGTGAAAATTTATTATTTCATCAAATTTTGTGTTAGAAATAATCTTTTGGCCTTATATAACTAATGAACGAGTTTTATTTGTATATTTATGTGGCAAAATGTAATTTTAATTTTTAAGTTTGGAGTGCAATTTTTTTAAATGTGAATCCCAATTACTTGTGGTAATAAAAAAAAATTTAGAGAATTATTAAAATAATATGTTTTTTAATCATAAAAAAAAAATAACTCATTTTCTTAGCATTTGACATTTATGATTTGTTTTTTTACGTGTACTTAACACGTGTTGCACTATTTTGAAAGAGAACAGGCTGTCAAAGTATGAACAATATAGCATCCCAGGTTAGAAAGCCCTTAGGGGAAGAGTTTCGAGGTTAGAAATCGAATTCAGAATTGGGAGTCTAGATAAGTTCAGGGGTGAGTTAGTAAGTTTTCGGAGCCATGTGGCTTTCGTAGGAATCCTTTCGGAAGGATTCGATTAGGCGAGTGAGCGGGAAATAGATTAAGTCCATTTTCCCTTGTGCACGCACGTGCACCCTTGATGCACGACCGTGCATAACATATTATATAAGTGAGCCGAGAGAAAATTCATTCTTTTCTCACCCAAGTTTTTGCTTTAGCCAATTCTCTCTTTCATTTCAGCGGTTCCTCCTATTCTTAGAGAAGGGAACCAGCAGCAAGTAGCTCCCAATCCGGTGAGAGAGCAAAGAGAATAGTTTGAAAGTTGTTTTCAGAAGCATGGCGCGAGGTAAGTGTTCTTTCACTTCTTCTCGCATTTTCCCAGCTTGTTTGAGGAGTTTTGATGCCATGGATGAGTTGTTTGCATGTTTATGAATGTGGAGAATGATTGTATGACCTTGCATGTTGAATTTGGATGATGGATTTCCATCCTTGTGCTTTGCATGCATGTTGATCATGTTTTAGTGAGAGAATTGTCAAGCTTCCATGGTGAAATTGTTGGTGGTTGATGCATGTTGCTTTTGATGGTTGAAATGTGTTATTTGAAGTGATGAGAATATGTGTTTGAAGCCAATTTGTGAATAATTGAGATATGGGTTGTGCATTTGTGCAATTTCCGGCTGTGTTCTTGTTGAAGAACAAGACACACGACTTTGTGCCTGCACGGCACGGTCGTGTGCCTTTGTTCTCCAGGACACACGCCCATGTGCATGCTGTGTGCACGGGCAGAAAGTGCACACACACGCCCGTGTGTCCGCAGGCACACGCCCGTGTGTAAAGTTTCAGTGAAATTCCTAGAAAATTCCAGTAGCATGCACGGCCAGGCGCACGACCGACGCACTGTCCCGTGTGTCTAGGTACACGCCCGTGTGCCTTAGCCACACACGCCCGTGTGTGAGGCCTGCACGCCCGTGTGCTTTGCCTCACACGCCCGTGCAGTAGCAGTTTTTCAGAATTTATGTAATTAAAGCATGAAATTGATTAATTAAGCATGCGGATTCAGAATAAAGGCTAAATTGCTTCAGATAAGCATCAGAAGAGCATGAATTCGGATAATAAGCTACATATGCATATCATGGCATGACATGTAGCTTCAGAGAGGATCAGGGGATCTGAATCCAACAGTATTCAATATTCAGAGCCCGATGTACAGGTGAGAGCATTAGGTGGAACACGAGGGGGCATCTGTGGGATTCAACCTTCTGACACCAGTCAGAACGCTCAGCAGTATTTCAGATTCAGTTTCTGACACCAGTCAGAATATTCAGCAGCATTCAGATTTTACCATCTGACACTAGTCAGATTGGGTAGTACTATTCAGATTCAGCTTTCTAGCCAGTAGCTAGACTGTTCAGCCCACATGGCCAGGATGTCGAATCCTTGTGTCCACCAGTCTGATCAGCACAGTAGGTACCTTCGGGTACATTCAGATAGATGTATTCAGATGTATGTATCCATGAGATATTTCAGTAGCATGGCATGACATACACATCATGACATGAATAATAATGACATCAGTATATAATGAGAATGAGATTCAAATAACTGTTCCAGATTCCCGCAAGCGCATAAATGTATGATTAGGGCCGAGGCCAAGGTATGTTTGATTATTGTGATTGTTGTGCTTGCTTGGGTTTTGAGGGAAGTAAGGAGCACTTACTGGGTGATCTTTATCACTCATCCCCCTCCTTCTTCCATCCTTTCAAGTGGTTCGTGCTGTTTTCGAGGAGCGGTTGGATCAAGGCTGACGGAGAGGGCACACACGAAAGCCGCGATCTCGATTTGTATAGTTTTCAGTTTTGGACCTGTGTGGTCATATGTAAATGTTTATGTATCCAGATGAACAGTTTATGTATGTATGTATGATATAGGCCAATGCGCCCATTGTACAAAACAGATATTTATATTTCCGTGATGTATTCCAGTTTCAGCTTCCGCATTTGTACTCTGAATGTATAGCAGGTTTCAGGGAAGTTTATTTTATTTATTTTTTGTAGGATTCTCGTCGCGGGTACCTGAGTTTTTAGATTATTAATAAAAAAAAGGCCTTCCAGAATTCAGCAGTAGGGGTACTCGTGACGGCGGGTCCTACAAACAAAACCACATGTGATAATAAAGTTCAATGCAAATTTTGCCATTAATGCACGCTATGACGAATTCTGACAATTAATGGTCTAAAAAATGGCAAAATTTTTTTTAAAAATGATCTTTATCATGTTTAGTTAAATTTAATGTAAAAATTCAAAGGTTTTGGGGTGAATTCATGGCGTCTCTTATATTTATCGTTGTGGAATGAAAAATCAAATAAAAAGTTTGAATTTCAACCACTTTTTATTGTTTTTTGTTGCGTGAATGATTGCTTTGAAGTTGGTATTGAACTAAAACAAGAAAAATGATAAAAAATTGAAGGATTAAGCATAATGTGTGGTTTACAGCAACAATGTGTGATTCGTAGACAAAATATAAATCACGCTTTGCTAGAGATGTTAGGGACAAGGGTGTTTTAGATATTTTTAGTAGTGGATGGGTTGGGGGGAACACATATAATGCAATTTTTTGGAGGGTTTGTAATAGTTTTCTAAAAACATTCCAGCACTAATTTTCATCCAAAAAACTATCAAAACTTCACAAAATGAACCAATAAAACTCATAATATAAACACCTTAAATCCATAATAAAAATCATAAATATCTACTTTAAGCATTTTGAACATAATGAAGATTAATTTACTTAACTTTTTACTTACTTTTGTCATCGAAAACTGGTCAAAAATGAATTCAATTTGTTAGAAACAAATTTGTGAAGTTTTTGCGTTTTGGAATTATGTTCAAGTGGTGGAGTGATTATATATATGCAAGGGTATTTTTATAATTTTAATGACCTAAAATTGTGCTGGTTGCTAACCCTCAATGCAAAATTCTTGAGTCCACACGATTATTTTGCGTTTTGATGATGAGATCTCTTCCAAAACAATATAACACGTGTTGAGTATAAATAACAATCGGTCAAATGTGTCATCAAAATTATGAAAATAATATTATATCTATATAACAAATTCATGCCCATCCCAAAGTTACTAGCAACATGTGATTCGAGTTTTGCTTGTGAATCGCGTGTTGCTGTTAAAAACTATGTATTATGCTTAATCCTTTAAATTTTTGTTGTTTATTTGCTCCAATTCAATATCAACTTCATAAAACAACCATTCTAACAGTAACAAACAACCAAAAAGACTAAAATTCATACTCTTCATCCAATTTTTCATACTACGATTGTAAATATGAGAAATGTCTTGAATCTACTACAAAATGCTTACATTTTTATACTAAATTCATGTAAACATCATAAAGATCATTTTGTTAACAAAATTTAGCCATTTTCTAGGCTATTAATCATCGTAATTTGTCATTATATGTGCCAAGGGAAAAGTCTGCACATAACTTTGCTATTATGCATGATTTTTTTGCGTTTTGACTTTTTAAAAAGTGCAACACACATTAAATAAGTGTACTCGCATTAAATTTACGAACACTTGATGAATACATATAAAAACTAGGTCAAATGCATTTAACCTTTCAAAAAAAAAAAAAGAAATTTGTTTTCATTTAAAAAAGATTATATTAATAATTTTGCTACAATTTTATCTTTTAATATTGGCCAAAGGACTTAATCCCACCTAAGGTATCCCTAAATGACAACGTCCCACCTTTTAATTTTTAAAAGACTAAACACTCACACATTAATTAAAGTTATTGGTTAAATTTAATAGTCCACTATTTGATGTTAATGGTTATAGGGCTATTTTTGTTTTTTTGAATAAAAATACAAAATAAATTTTATAAAATATTAAAATGATATTTAAATATTAAAATAAAATAAAATAATAAAATAAGTTTAAAAATTAATAAAAATATATTAAAATATATAAAACATTAAAAAAATGTAAAAAAGCTATCGCTAACAACAATGATAGTGATCAATTTGGTCGCCAACTAAAGCAGGTGGCTTTTTTTGACTATTTTATTTGATTTTTAATGGTCATTGTTGTTAATAAAGTTTTTTTTTTATTTTAATTTTTTAATATTTTTATTAAATTCTAAATTTTTTATTATTATTTTAGTATTTTTAATATTATTTAATTTTTTATCTTAATTTTATATATTTTTATTGAAAGTATTTTTATAATTTTATAAAAAGTTAATAGAAATAGATGAAAAATATAATGGGTATTCAACTTTTTAAAATTGAAGAATAAGATTATCATTTAGAAAAAATTAGGGTGGGATTAAAGAAATTCTCAAATATATAAATAAAATATTCTACTGAGATTAAATATGATAGGTCTTTATAATTTAAGAGATTAGTTTGCCTGCTTTCACAAGTATAAACGTAATTTTTCCATTTCAACTGTCAAATTAAATTCTCGATTTCATATTTATTCAATTTGTCATAATATTCAGATGGACACGCAGTAACTTGGCTATTGTTGGCTTCTTAAGGATCGCTATTCCCTCTTCATCTACAAGGTCTTCGTCAAAGAATCCGTAAGTTTCTTCTTTGATAATCGGATGGGTGTGATTGATGATAAAATGAAACTATATTACAAAACCCTATATCAATGTTTTTAAGGAATCCGTCTCTTTAAAGCATTTCATCAAACACATAACATTCATATTGAAACGCAGATGACATGCTCTTCGAGAGCATGATGCCTTTATGTGTCCACACAATTTGATGAAACTGTTTGTATTGGAAAGATGCAGTGAGATGGGGCACTAAGCTTGGTAGCGTAAACATGATTGGGACAATCTTAAGTCTTTGTTTTTGACTTGAGGTTCAGGGTTTAACTTAGTTTTAAGTCCGTTTTTGAATCCGTTTGAGGCCATCTACTTAGGATATATGTTCTACAAGTATCCTGGTTATTAAGGTTGGTGGGCGTGTTTGAAGTGGCCCCTACATTAGAGCGTCTAGGAGATATTGTTGGGTATCAAAAGAAAAAAAATGTTGAAGGAATTTTGTTGCATAACTAAATATACGAGTGATGGTTGTGGTAGATATCAATTTGAGAGAGGGATAAAAGAGAGTGTGGTTGTATGACATAGGATTGGAGTATGAATGGAGTAAGAAATGCTAATTTTCAATGGCTGTTCATGATTCAATACTTGGTAAAGGAAATACAAGTAAATCAGATTCATGTTGCCTTGGTTCTTTAAAATTTATTGGGCAGGTTTAGTTAGTGAACAAATAAGTGAAGGTTGTTTTTTGTATTTCTTTTATCGTAGTAAGAAAATGAATATCTTGTTACTTAACTCCCAAGCTGGGGTTTGGGATTGGAAGGGGAGTGAAGGTTTTGGTGTTTAGAAATTAATGGAACAGTTTAGGTTACATTTTTATGTGTATTTAAAGCTTTTGCTCGTATAACATAAAGATAGCTATCAAATTGGTTTGTTTTAAAAGTTCCACCTCATGATAACTGTTTGTTTTTGACTAATTTATCATCTTTTGTGCTCTTGTGTTCTTCTTTTTATTTCTGCAACTGGCAGGCTACGTGTGCATTCCCTGAACCTCATACACCCCAGTACAGGGTTACTGCCATCTTTCCGTTCTTGTAATTGACTTATATATACAACAAAAATTAATTCCAAATCAGTTCCGGCCTTCTGCTCTTCTCTTCTTTCTTGCACAGACTTGAGTTTGAGGAACAGAGAGAGGCTGGCAATTGTATGGAGATGGAGTTTGAAGCAAATTACGAGATTTCTGCCACTGCCGATTTCATTCACAGTCGGAAGTTCGTCAGAGTTGCTTTGCAAGTACTTCATATTCTAGTTCTATTTATTTATTTATCCATCTTTACTAAAACCTAATAGACCTCTCACTCATAATTTTGAAGATAAAAATTAAATATTTTTCAATTAAAATGAGATTAAACGACAATCAATGGAGCAGCCAGTTTGCAATGTTTTGTGTTAAAATATTGTGCTTTCATAATTGAATAATGAAAAATTTGTAATTTTTATTGCTTCTTCTCATGTAATTTTCCCTCTCAATGGAGAATACTTTCTTTTTTCTTGTTATTTTTAAATAAATGCAATCATTTCACAAATAAGTATAAAAGTGTAATGCTTGCAAAGAATTAAACTGATGTAAGTATAAGTTAGTGTGTAATTTTTTTAAAATAAAAATTAAATATTTTCCTGTTAAAATGAGATTAAACAACTATCAATTGAGCCAGTTAATTATGTTTTGTGTTAAATTATTAGGCTTTCTTAGTTGAATGATGAGAATTTTTATAATTTTTATTGCATTTTCTGATTACATTTTTTTCCCGATCCGATTGAGAATATTTTCCTTTTTAAATAAATACAATAATTTCACAGTTAAGTTTAAAAGTGTAATGTTTTCAAAGAATAAAACCGTATGCACAAACATTTTTTATCCATGCAAGTGACCTGTTAGTACGTCATTGAAGGATGTGATTGTTAATTTTTTTCTCATTTCAAAATCAGTTGCCACACCATTTTTTATATATAAGTTAGCAACAAATGTTTATACATGTAACTTTACTTGCTTGCAAAATGTTATATTAGTTGAATAGTTGTAAGTACTTGTTCATAAACTCACATTGCTGCATGTGATTTTAATGCTATTTTGTTGGGTGGATTTATATCTTTTTAACTTGGGAAGTGGTGATTCTGACGAGAATGATGAACATATGAAGCCCAATTTTAGGTTTTGTGGATTATAATTGCTTGAAAAGAAATGGAGTGGTTTAAGTTGAGTGAATTTGGATTGTGTGTGCCTTAGAAATTTAAGTGAACATGTTAATGTGTCATGATTATTATATGCTTTATGTGAATTTTCTTTTTGTTATAGTTCCCAGATCATTTATTGAAGGATGCAACAAGAGTAGTGCGTGCTTTGAAGGCTAAACTTTTGTCTCTCAGAGATTTTGGGGAAGAACAAAATGGGGATAGCAAACATGTTGATTTGTTTGTGATGGCAGACACCACTTATGGTAGTTGTTGCATTGATGAGATTGGAGCATCTCATGTTAATGCTGATTGTGTCATACATTATGGACATACATGTCTTAGCCCGTGAGTCTTCTTATAATAGTTTGTTCTTCTGTTATATATATATAATTATGAATGAAATATGTGTCAAAATTCTTTTTTTTTTATTAATATGATTGAGCTCATGGAGTTTTTTCAGGTTTCTCTTTCTTCTTTTATGTTTTATATTTGTTATTTTTACACACACTTAATGGAGCTTGAGATCGTCTATTTAGAAAATAATACAGGTGGATGAAAAATTTAGGCTCAGGAAGACTGGGACTGGGTTATGAGTTTATGATTTCCCCACTTTGGTTGAAGAATTTAGATGTAATTTATTTTCGTTTGCATACTGGTGGTTTTTTCTTTGACTGCTGAGCTTCAAGTTTTGTGAATGCTGCAATTTGATTTAGTTCATTAGTTTTGTCTGTGCTATTCATAATGTTGAACTCTACATCATATGGTTTTCTTTAAGTGGCATATCTATTGTTCACAGGACTTCAAAACTTCCTGCATTCTTTGTTTTTGGAAAGGCTTCCATCAATGTACCCAATTGTGTAAAGAATCTAGCTGAGCACGCTTCAACAAATGGAAAACCTATTTTGGTATGATTCTTTATTCTATAATATTAATCTTTTGGCTTCTGAGTTGGTTCTTCACTTTTATATGCAATAAACAAGTGTTAGAGATGAAATCCAATGTGTTTCTTTCTAGTCGACTCTTGGAATCGCACACTTTTTCTATGTGTTGTATTGAAGTATTGCCTGAATAGCCTATTAATATATTTGATGGTTTCTTTTGAAGTGCAGGTCCTTTATGGGCTGGAGTACACACATGCAATACCTCATATTAGAGAAGAACTTAAAGAAGCATCAAGCTCAGATGTGTCTAGACTGTTAGAAATCAATTATGCTAATGTTATGTCTACAGTTATATATCCATCGGAAAATCATAGAAGTATAAGTGAACCACCTGGTGGCTGTACTGCTGATGATATTTCTGGTGCAGTAGCTGGTACTAGGTATACAATTGGAGGCTTGATCTGGAATATTCCAGAGGGAAATAAAATGGAGGATTATGTGCTTTTCTGGATTGGTTCTGACAATTCAGCTTTTGCAAATGTTGTATTAACATTTAACAGTTCTGAAATTGGTAAATAATTTCTATATTTGTCATGAAACTTATTGCCAAATTTCTTTGGAATAGTTATATTCAACATCTCTCTGTCTTATAAATTTTTGTTTACTCTTCCAAAAACTTTTTGGCATAGACAAAAAGTTGCTGTTTTTTTATTTTAATCCAGCAAAACTGTGGTGCACATCCTTGTGTTTTACTGTTTACCCGGGCAATCGATTCTTTGATTATTCGCCTTGCATCTGGTTGAATTTGATATTGATTTTTTCTCTCTAACTGGTTTTTGTTTGATGTCAATAATGCTGGATTTAGTCAGATATGATGCAGCAGAGGAGCGCTTGGTGACAGATGTATCTCAGCAGTTAAAAATTCTTAAGCGTAGGTACTATTCACAACAATTTCATTGTCCCTGACCAATTTTACCCTCTATTTCTTTGTGTTGCGGAAATTTATATCCTATCTATTTCCATGTGAGAGAATGGATATATGGTCTATCTCTCCTCCTTTCCTTTCCTTTCCTTTTATTTATTTATTTTTAGCATTATTCTGTAGTTCATTGTATCAGTAATGATTCTTTCAGATATTACCTGGTGGAGAAAGCAAAAGATGCTAACATTGTTGGAATTTTGGTTGGAACTCTAGGTGTTGGTATGTTAAAATTTCTATGTTTCTTTAATCTTTTCTATGTTGCATACACATGTAATTTTGAAACACAAACTTTCAAGTTTATTTCCTACTCGGCTAGTAAGCTGAAAATGTATAGATAGTAATTTGGTCAATATCATTACTAATTTTGTAATTTTGCTTCTTCATTTATGTGCTTTTTAGTTGATTCTTTAATTGATCCTGAGAACTGAAGCATGAATAATTGGTAATAATACCCAAGAACACTAGCAAAAGAAAATAACTCAACTTTGAATCACCAATTTTTAATATTTACAATTTATCGATGTACAGTCTTCGTAGTGCAACATTGTTAGAGTTAAAATTGATTGTTTTATATATGCTTTATCCTTTCAATTCTTTCAGGGTTTTAAAATTCATTAATATTAAGGGTTCGATTGCAACTTCCATTATGTGCCATGATGTAGTGAAAGTAATTTTGCTATTATTTGATGCAGCTGGTTACCTTCATATGATTCATCAGGTGAAAGAGCTGATAACAAAAGCAGGGAAAAAAACCTATACTTTTGCTATGGGAAGACCAAACCCTGCAAAACTTGCAAACTTTCCTGAGGTAAGTCTTAATAGATGACGACTGTGCCTCCATTTTTAAGTGAGTCCGATTGGAGATAGTAATGATTTTAATTGAAAATTTATCATATGTTGCAGTGTGATGTTTTCATTACTGTGTCTTGTCCTCAAACTGCTCTTTTGGATAGCAAAGAGTTCTTTGCTCCAGTTATAACTCCATTTGAAGCTATGCTGGCTTTTGGCAGGTATAGTTTAAGATTTCCTTTCTTCACCAATTTGCAGAGTTCTTGGCTTTTTAACATTACTTTCTTCTTCATTACTATAAGGCACCACCAATTCATGATTATAGATTCAAGTAATTACCCTTGAATTTGGTTTCATGATTTTATTCTTGGATTCTCAAAGTTCAAATTTGATTTTTTTCTCTCTAGAGGACGTAAATGGACAGGAGAATATACAATGGAATTTCGAGAATTGATTAGTTCTTCACCAATTGAAGCAAGGGATCAGGCAGAAGAAGCTAGGTTTTCCTTCATTAGAGGTGGATATGTGGAAGATATCAACCAACAAGGTATGTCTTACATTTTGTTGAGGCATTGAGACGGGAAGTGATGTGACCGTGCAGTGCAAGGCTAGGTTTCCAAATTCATTGAAGAATTTAGCAGACAATTTTATTTCTGTGAAGTGTTGCATTTTTCATCTTTGTTTTTGTTTCAGAAAACATCAATGATGAGCAAGGAAACGAAGGAGTTCTTGCTCTGGTGACTGCAACAGAGAAAGCTTTGCAATTGCGTGATGGAAATGTCAATACTATCATCAAAGGGACAGCTAAATCCGGAGCTGAGTTTTTCATAGGTCGATCTTATCATGGTCTTGAAATAAAAGGTGATGGTTCTTCACCAGAGTCATATATAGTAGGTAGAAGTGGTAAGGCATCGGGGTATGAAGATGAGAAAAGTAAGAAGGATTTCACTGGTTAAAGTTACGGAAAGTTAAAAGCAACAGATAGTTTCCCTAGCATTTTCACACTGCTTACACTGGCATTCTTATGATGCTGTTGGTTAAACTTCAAGTCTTCTCCGGCAGACTCCTAAGCAATGATCGGCGCATTGCATTGAAAGCAAAACTGTCTCCCCTAGAGGCCTCGAAGCAAGTTTTTCTTCCTATCTGGTATTCACTAATGCTAGAGCGTCTATGATGATTGAGGTTGTTTTTTTTTTTTTTTTTTTTACTGGAGAAGTAATGTCCATTGGTGTAACAATTTTTTGAACTTCTTTCAAAACTATTTGCTAGTGATAATTGTCTAATACATCATAACTGATGGTTTTCTAGGATTTCTCATATACTTTAATTTTTCAAAGAACAGAACATGTTGACGAAAATGGACCGGGATCTTATCATATGTGTCTAATAAAATTTACCTAGCCATTTGCACAAAATTAATTGTTCAAATTTGGATCAGATATAATTACCCAAAAAAAAAAAAGGATCAGATATTGACTTGTTCAAGGAGTTGGTTCAATCAATAGACAGGTGATAGGCTAAACAAGCATTTCCAATAATGTTCAATATGATACATATTTTTTGTAAGATGCACTTGGTTTGTGTCCTCAAACAGAATTATGGTAGATGGTATGGTGCATGTATTAGCAATTCCTTGAGCACTAGCAATTAGGTAATTTTACAGGAGGATTTTAGTATGATGGTTTGATCAGGTTGATTCGAAGTGATTTGTCCAGTTCAACTGTATGTCAATTTGGTTTAACGACTAATATGAGTTTACATTTTAACACAAATCGAATTAAGTATAAAATTTCAATTGAATCAGTTTAGCTAATTGATCTATATATTATTATCATGTTGGAATATGTAACAAAGTATATAAACTCTTGCATGCTTATGAGATTTCTTTTTTAAAATTGGTGATAATAATAATTGTCATAAAAGAACAATGATAACCAATGTGGATAAATTTAGTATATAAATGGCAAAATAACTATTCCCACCCATGGTTTGCTTGAAAGACAAACTACTACCCGATCATATATTATTTGAATGATTTTTGTTAAAAACAAGGATAAAAAGACATTTGGATTTAATAAATAAATTAACATTTATTCGTTTTTGAAATTTATAAATGAAGTTTTAATAGAATATATGGGACCTGCAATAAATTCAATTAAAAAAGTGGCACATATTAGGCCAAGGTTTTTATAGGTGGACTTATTAAGTATTGACACCTGGTGAGCCTGATTTAATTGCGCACAGGTTTTGAAATCAAGCCACGAGTTTTCGTGTTTGTATGGCATGGATGAGTTTGGAAGAGACACGCGGATAAGGAAGAAATAGGTGAACAATATATTGTCACAAAATTGAGATGATACGTTTCTTGTTTAAATTTAATAAGATGTATTTACGGTGCATTAATTATAGGAGTGATCGACGATCAAGAAGTTTGGGCATACACCAACGGTGCAGGTTGTTTAATAAAATGTGAACCAATGTAAATCAGAAATATGGAAAGTGGGATGTTTACTTTATGCATAATAAACAAAATAAAAAAAAATAAAATTCCGTAAGTGTAACAGCTTAGAAAGTGACACTTGGATAAAGGTTTATAATGTAGAAAGAAAAATGAAATTTCATTTTGCTTCTCTCCTCAATTAAAACTCTTTGTATTCTCTATAATTTGTCAAAGAAAGGGTGGAGTTGATGCGTAAATTTTTTAGAGATAATGATCGTGAGTATGATGATGATGTTGAAAACAATGACTGGAGTTGACTGAAAGGGAGTGCATGATTTCTTCAATAGTGTTTGTCCATAAAGAGGTTGGTCAGTTTGCTGGTTTTAGAGCTAAAAGGTTAGTTGACGAGCTCTTGTCATAAAAAAACCAGTGTTGTCGTGGTTTTGTTTGTTTTTGCCCAATCAAGATTCATTCTTCCTCTTACATTTGATGTATAAGTTGTTGTATTAATGTCTTTGTATAGGTTTCACGAAATCATGGATGTGTTAGGGTATATTGGGTTTCATTTTGTCCATGTTTTTACCATTTTTTTTGTTTTTTTATTTTTTGAAACAAAGTCATGTTATGTTAGGGTTTTAAAATAATTGCTATAGTAAAATGGTTATTGTAGGGTTTTCATGAGATGTATAAGGGTTTTGTTGGTTACGTAATATAATTACATGAAAACAATCAATTGGATAATGCAAGGATTTTGTGTCCAGATGTATGCTTGCTGTATAGGTTAGGTCTTTATATGTATGACAGTTTTGTAGATGTTAGGTTTGGTGTTATGGCTTCCATGAAGTAGGTTAAGTGTTGAGTGTTAATGGTTTATATTTAATGTATGATCGTTTGATGATGTTTGTTAGATTTTAATCATACAAAGCTATATGTTTATAATATGATCATTGATGTTAATATGTTGTATGTAGGGTGATTGTGATAAGTTGTATTATACTTTTGATATTGTGTTGTTGTGCTTATTGAATTGGTGATTTTATGTTAAACCTTATTGTGGTGTTGTGCTTATTTGAATTAGTGATTTTATGTTACGTTAGCATAACGTCACCAATTCAGATATACTAAAACTGAATTGACTTGTTGTGCTTATCTTTTCATCAACACAATGAAATTGAATATTATAAATGAAGTTGACATGTAAATTTATTATATTATATATTAGTACACTCTATTGATTAAATAAACTGAATGATATTGAATCCTTTGAAGTACTTATATTTAGAACACATCCTGAGGGCACAATTCTACTAGTGTGATGAAAGGTTCAATCCTTCGTCTCTTAGTATAACAATGTCACATACCACAAATGTGTTAATTATGTTACTTAATTTGAAATTTACTTCCACTATTTATACCATGTCAGTTAACTAGGAAAGTGATTACATATTGGCATGGCAATAAATTATAAAATGTTAATTGTATATACAATATCATGGAGTTAATAAGGATTATGATTGCATGTAGATATTGTTTATTTACACCGTGTTGTCAATTTATGTTGTGATAGCATAAATTGAATGACATCGGATTGTGAAATATTTTGATTCTCCACTGAATGTGATCACAGTCCATCAACCAAAGTTCTAACATTCGACAAGCAATCTCCCAACATACAAGACAATATACACTTCAATAAAGGAAGGTAGAAGATAAGAGTTTTATCACACATTCACAATAATGAATTACTTGAAAAATAAATGTTGCAAGGATGAGAATCAAGCATAAAGGATGAAGTTCCACTAACTTGAATCAAATCACCACTACTATTCCTTGCTCAAGGATTGGATAAAGATAGAGTGAAAATCAAGAACCAACACGTTCAAGTTTTTGTAGGAAAAGTTTCAAAATATTAGTATTAATTTTTAGGTCCAACCCTTACAAGAGATATTGAAGCCTTTAAATAGGCTTTACAAAACATGGAAAATGAATTAAAAACCCTTAAGGAAAATTACTTAAAAAGTCTTACAAAAGGGCACACAAATAAATATAAACCAAAACATGCATGCTTGGGCAAGAAGACATGCAACATCGGGCAAAAATCACATCATACGAGGAAAGCATGTAGAATTCTAAAGCATGGGTGTCATGGTATGGCATTGCGATGGCTGTTAGCAAGAAAATTTCCAGTGCTTGGGTGTCATAGTGGGGCATTATGACAAGGTTGATTCTTCATTTCTTTATATCCTTTTGAGTCTTCTTGGCTTCTAAAGTTAGGACATTGCTTCTATATAGGTTCTTACTTGAAACTATGGTTTCTTAATAAGCTTGAGGATCATTGATGAGGATCAAAACTTTGGTTAAAGGAGAACACTTTATTTGATTTGTAATGGAAAGAGTCCCCATGAATGTTAAATACTCAATCTAAGGGTTCTATGGCTTGGATAAGCAAAATTTAGATCAATAAAAAACTCAAAGGTTTTATTGCTTGCATTTCCAAATGTTTATTTCCAATAACAATATATGCAAGGGTTTTATGACTTACAAACATATCATCCTCCTTGGGTTTGAGAGGACTTGTTCTCAAATCCTAATCATCCTCCAAATATGGCTAAGATCTCCTATATTGGAAGTAGTTGACACACATTTATAATCATTTGGAAGTTCTACCTTATAAGCATTATCATTCACCTTCTTAAGAATTTCAAAATAACCATCAGCCTTAGGTGCCAACTTATTCTTCCTCTTACTAAAAAATCTCTCATTCCTAAAATACACTTACACTAAGTCTCCCAGCTAAAACAACTTAGATTTGTTGTTCTTATTAGCTTTCTTTTATCGTACTCATTCACTCTTTCAATTTGCAACCTCACAAGTTCATGTAACTTCTTTATTTGATTAATTTTTTCATTAGCATTAACACTAGGTTTCAAATTAAATGACGAGGAAGTAAGATTAACAAGAGTTAAGGGATTCAAGCCATACACAACTTCAAATATTGATACATGTAGTGGTGCTAGGACTCTTATTATAGCTAAATTTAGCATGTACTAACTTTAAATCGCAATCCCTCATATCTAAACTTCTCAAAATATTCCTCATGGTCTTTTTAGTTACCTCAGTTTGACTATCAATTTGTGGATGGTGTGAAGTATTCAAAAGTAATTTAGTTTTCAACTTTCCCTACAGACTCTGCCAGTAATGACTCAAAAATTAGATGTCCCTATCCGATATAATAGTTCTAAGGATACCATGTAACAGTATAATCTCATTAAAAAACAATTGAGAAACATCATCACTCTTAGTAAAAGGATAACATAGGCCATTTTTTAAAAACCTATGAACGACTATCATAATTGAATCCTTATTCCTTTAGGTTCTAGAGAGTCTTACGACAAATTCCATATTAATGTCCTCCTAAGGTAATTCGAGTGTTGTTGAAAGTAAATAAGGACCCAATTTAAATTGGCTTTTAAACCTTTGACAAGTCTTATATCTAGCTACAAGGGTTTGAACATCTCTTAACATTCTAGGCTAATAAAAGTGCTCTTTGACAACGTTCAATGTCTTAACAACCCCAAAATGCCCAACCTACCTTTCCCTATAGGTTCCCCTTAAGATCAATTCCCTAAAACTACCTTTAGGAATACACAACTTGAACAAATATTTCAAACATTCAAGCATGTAATTTTTCATATCTATATCTTTCTCGTACATAATTTCATCGATTCAAATCTTATCACCTTGGAATCAAGAGGAGTCAACAAGGCGTACCTCTTAGATAGAGCATCAACCACCACTTTCTTAGCTCTTTGTTTATAGCTAGAAACAAAATAGAAGAATGGTAAGAACTTTGGCCATTTGGTATATCAAGGATGAAATATGTTTTTGCCATTAATGAACTTTAACGCTTGATAATTGGAGTGGAGAACAAATTTCTTTGGCCAAAGGTACTGGTTCCAATGGTCTAAAACCCTCACTTTGGCATAAAAATCCTTATCATATATGTCATATTCCTTTCTAAACTCATTGAGTTTCTTAGTTAAGTAAGTTGATAAGTGTTTAATTTACATAAAAATTTGTAAATAAATTTTCAAGTTTGAGGGTAAAAAGTTACCATTGTACCCCCAATAAGTACATAATTCAGAATTACATGTTTTGTTTTATGTTTTGCAAGAATTAAAGGTTTTTGGGTGAAAATTGAGAAAAATCAAGACTATCGACACTTATGAATAATCATCTAGCAATACAAGCTAAATCCAAAGCAAATTAAGCAAAGGATGCTGAAGCTAAGGAGAAAAGGTGCCTGTGTTGCAACACCAAACCGAGAAGAAATGTGCTATCGTGATATGAAATCATAAAGGCTTGGTACCACAACAGTGATATGATGTCATGACATAATGGGAGCAAAACCTTATGGTATTGTGACATGGAAATAAGAAGAAAAACGATGTTGCTGTAAAGAGTCAAATATAAGCTATGTCATTTTAATTAGGAATCTAGTAAGTTTACCCTATTATTTAAGCAACTAAAGGGCCTTGATGTGTTGTCTTCCATTTCTTCTATGCTTTTAAAAGATTTAAGAAGTTTTTAGAGAGAGATAAAGCAAGCAACAAGAGGTGATCAATTCAAGAGCAAATCAAGCCAAGATTCAAAGTTTGATAAAGTTGGAAAGCAAGGAATCTTCAAGAACTCAAGGAATTGTGCATTAAGGGTTTTTCTTTTTATTATTCATTGATACAATGTCATTCTTTTTTAGTTTTTGCATTGAGTTTCCTTTTTCTATGAGCTAAATTTTCTGTACTAGGGTGAGCACGTAGTTTGCTTGTGAAACTTAATTATTAATGATAAAGTATAAAGTTTTATTTATGTTATTGAATAATTATAATTACGCTTAATGCTTTATATGATTAATCACCATTTAATTGATCTTAGGATTTGTAATCATAACTGAGAAGTTTATTATAAATTCGAAACTATTATTTGTAATCGAATTCTCACTCTTTAAAATTACACTTAATCAAATTCTCACTCTCACATGCAAAATATATTTCTCTGGTATCTAATAATGCTAAACATTAACTCAAATTCAAATTGCAGATTATAGCTTGGATCCAAACTTGAATTAACCACAAGTTCCACTCAAATTAAATCCATTCCAACCAGGGATGTTCATATATAGTTTTGATATGACATTTTCAGGACTAAATTTAATTCCCTTGTGCTATTTTCAGGAAAAATCTTAATATTACTAGTCTTATTATCTAGTTTTGGCCATACAATAACATAAATCTTAGTCCTTGACCGATTCCATGTTATTCATTTGGTTGAAACAAATCTAGAAATTACATAAAATTCCCAAACGAATTTTGTAAATCTTTGTCAAAGGAAACTAGAAAAAGGAACCCAGAGACCTGATGATTACATTAACTGCAACCAAATATAAAGATAGGACCGTTTAAATTACACTAGAAGACAAATGATTCATAGAAAGTCATGGTTTTGACCTATATGCATGATTGACAATCCTTCTGTAACTCATCTATGTTCAGTTTGAAGCCAAACTGAAATGAGATTGTCAACACTCAGTTCATCTTCCAATGATATGTTTACAACTATATTAATCAATTTACAGCTTCCATGACAAGCACATCTAAAATGAAAACCTATACCCATTTAGTATTAGGCTACTTCCAGAACTATAAAAGGACTTGACAACTTTGTGGAATTACAAGCATTCTCTGCCCGCAGGCATTTCCAGTTTCATGAATAGCTCCATTTCCTGCAGATTCAGTGGATGAATGAATTTATTTCTATACCAATTCAGAGTAACAAAAAGTAATTGTTGGGATATTCAGAAAATTAACAAAGGGAAATTGGAGGCTTTTGCATGCATGCTAATATCTTCAGGTACAACTAGAGGGCGTGAGAAGAACTCCCCTACACACACACTGAAGCGTACCTTCTGTCAACTCTCGGTTCTAAGTTCAACATATTTAGATTTTGCTGGGTTGAAGAAGAGGCATACATATAATCCTCCCCCAACTCCCCAAGCATAAACAGAAGTTGAATAACAGACTCTTTGTTGGGTGTAAAATACATTGGACATTATTGAGGTGTCATGCCATTCAACTGCAAAAGAGGAACTCATATGTACAGCATCAATGCAGAGATCTTTTTTCATTCCTTAGTTAGATATTAAACAGTGTGATCAAAACTGTTAACTTGCAAAGATTAAGCTGAGGAATTCATAACATCAATATATAGATGATTCAGCTGAGATTTTTCATGTAACAAAATTTGAGTAGCTGAGAACCTACAATTACCTCTGATCTTGATCATGAGGCAGTAAACTAAGACTTTTTCTCATGTTGAATAAAGTACAAACGGCACTGCAGAATAAAGTAACGAGAACCCCTAGTTAGCATGTTTTGTCAAGAAAGAACAAAATCATAAGCAGGAGATATAAAATTCTCAGATTCAAAGACCTCTAAGATTTTCCCGTTCAAACAATATTGCACACAATTTTCAAACAATTTAATCCAAGGTTAAAATTAAAAAAAGAAGTCACTTTCAAAGCATCAGAACTCCTAACATTAAACAAACTTGAATCTAAATTTGCTTTTTTCGAAAAATTTCTACGGTAACTGCATATAACGAATGAGATACACTTCATGCTAAAAAAATTCAGTGTGTTTTGAGTGGTATAGCACCACACAAGACATTAACTGTCTATAAACTCAACATTTCTTAGAATGCAGTGGAACTCAATATTAAATCAGTGTGTTCACAAAAGTTAAATGTGGTAATTGTCATGGAGAAATAATTAATATAAGTTCTTTTTTCTTTCTTTCTTTCTTCTTTTTTTTTTTTTTTTTTTTGGCTAAGAAACAAAAAGATATCTATAAAACAGGTAGAGTGAAAAAAGAATGGACAAGATGTCCACACAAATAATTAATGTAAGTTTCAAAACAGAGCAGCTTTAGCAGTCAAAAGTGTTTACTTTATCACCTAAGGTATCTTTTTTAATTTGATCATCCCTAACAACATAGCACTTATGGAGGCAAACATCCCCCTACACCCCTAATCCTCGAAATTACACATGTAGCAAGTATGCCATGTGCACAATAAAATCTGGTAATTTACACAGAATATTAAATGGTCTATAAATAAGTTCAGCAAAAGTACACAATACAATGTCATCTACTGGTCACAAAAAAATTTATCCTTATAGTTGCTTTCATATATATAACAATTTTAAAAGATTAAGATAATCTAAACAATAATCACAAAAGAAAGATGTAAGTACTCAAATATCATAACCTTTTGAAGAGAATGCAACTTAATATCCCTAAAAGCAAGCACAACTTTTGACACTGTCAATTAGCTGTCATAGAAATTAAATTCATCCCTACCCACCCAGTTCCCAAGTATGCAACTCACCTATTCAGCATTTGTTATTACTTATACACATTCTGTGACCATACAAATGAAAAGAACTAACTCTAATTATGTTGAAATTGATACTTGACACTGAATCTGTTCAGAACTCAGATTGCAATGTGTTTTACTGTTAAAAATACATGGGTAAAAAAGAGTGGAGTAAGAACTCTAAATTAATAATTTAACAAAGCAAAAGAATACATGCAGTTTCAATCACCAATTGGTCCTGTTCTGTTCATTAAAAATAATTCAAGTAGTCAACAGCTTACCAATCAAGAAAACTGTTAGCATCAACACAAGCATAAGTCGAACAGAACGATTAAATGGCAGAAGCACAGGATTTTGCCAGTTTCTTTGAACCCCACCAAAGAGCTGCAGAACAACAAAATTATCAGATTTCCTGAGACTTCTACGGATTATAATCATGTTCAACCATCAATATTACAAATTTATAGATCACTATACAGGAAAATACAACAAATTTAAGTAGTATAGTCAGATTCATGCATGTAAATATTACCTGTTTGAACACATTAACGACTCCCCTTGCCTGTGGATGTTCCACACAACTCTGCTTCCAAAAAACAGGTTTGAAACCCTTTTCCTTAGGTGTAGACTCCATGCATTGCATTAATTTGTTATTTCCTATACATTTATCAGCAATTACAATCTTCAATGCACTGAATTTTGGTGAACTGCATGTTCTCCTAGCACCAGTTCCTCTATCTGCTTTACAGATTGTGTCATTGCTTGTTCCAGAAGATTCATCTTTCACTTCTATGATACACTCAGTATTTTTATTAATAGTGCCAGCATCTTTTAAAACTTCTAATTCATCAGAATTCTCTTCAGGGCAGATAATATTAAAGTTAAGTCTTGCATCTATTATTTGGTGGCTGTTCTCCAGAAGTGAGTTATTCACAGGAGATCCGGACCTGTTGCATTCATCTTTCACAGAAGACAAGGGTGGGGAATTCCCAGAGAGAAACAAGGCTAAATCATCACGTTCTTCCTTGTCCAAGTTTATCCATCGAAGGGGTTGCTTTCCTTCCTCATTAAAAGATTCTCTTAATGCTGCTTCAACATGCAAAATTTGGTTCTCAATGGCAGCAATGAATTGTCTATGCCTAGCTGATGCATTGTCATTGCAACGATGGCTATAACTCAACCTGACAGCCCTTTCAAATTCTTCCAACTGATTCAACATTCACAGTTCAATAAGATAAAATCAATACATTTGGGGAAACTTATTAGACAACAAAAGATAAACAAGAAAAAACTTAGGATAAAAGTTTTGCTCAGACCACAAGAATATTTAGAAGAAAAAATTATGACACTTGTAAATACCTAAAAAGGAAAGTTCCAATATATTCTTCAGACACACCAAACAGTTCATTCAAAATTGACCTAAACTTAAGGCAAGAATTTTCATTTTCTTTTGAATGAAACAATAATGCATAACACAAAACTGGAACTTTACTAGGCACTGAAAAGTTATGATCACTGAAAATAGTTCAAGTCCGCCATATTTTCAATCAGCAGAGGAAATATAGGATTTCATCAAAAAAGGAAACATACCTGCCATTTAGCAGTACCTAAAGCCGTTTGGAGCTCCCTACAGAGTTCATCTAAATCCTCTTGTTTTAGCCCTTCTCTTCTTTCTCTTATCCACAATCTGTATGCTGATTCCATTCTGCAAACAGAAAAAAAATATAATAAGAAGAAACAAAAAAAAAAAAAAAAACAACTCAAGGAGCAAAAATGGTGCTCAATATTATAAATGAGATTAGGAAATCTCTTTTATCATTGCATTCACAGAATAATTTAGATAGCTCTAAATTACACAAAGCTGATTCTTTTGTATGTTCTTGTTAACTTCACACACAAGATGCCAAACCGACAGCTAAACCAAAGCACTGCGCTCCGGTGGCATATCCATAGTTACTTCAGTTTTACTAAAATATCAGCGGATATGCATACCAAGATGAACATCAAACTTACAGAAGAGAAAAGTACAACTAGTGAATAGAAAAACCTGTAATATTGATTAAAAAATCCCGTAAGACACAAATAAAATATCTAACTTCTCAGTTCTCTCTTGTAAAATAAGAATACAAGTCATCGAGACTGTTATATGTCATATGACGATCTAATTGAACTATAACATGAAAATTTCCCTCCCAAATCTAATATAAAGAATTAGCAAATTTAATTATTTCCTGCTAAGAATGCCCTGTAACACAGAGTTTCACAGAACTAAAACCAAACAAATTAGTAAATAAAAATTTTTAAAAAATGCATATCCAAGCGATAAAATGAACAAGAAATGAAACCCACAAAATCCATAGCAAAAAAAATAAATCGTAACATATATTATAACTAAAGAATTATATTCAGTCTAAGCATTAGAATCCCTTGAATTCCCACCTAAAAAAACCACCATAAAGCCCATCAAATTATTGAATTTTCACATATCCACAGCTCAAAGAGGCTATTACTTACCCAAAAGAAAAAATAATAATAAAAAGCTATTAACCGAAAACAATCCACATCCACATCATAAAAAAAAAAGTAAAATAAACAATGAACAAACGAATCAAGCACCAAAACCAAACGCAAGCAGGTAAAAAAAATCAAATAAAAATAGCACACATATTAGTTGAAAATAAACAATGAACAAACGAATCAAGCACAAAAACCAAACGCAAGCAGGTAAAAAAAATCAAATAAAAATAGCATACATATCAGTTGATTCTTGAACCTCCTCAGCTGCAGAAAAAAAAGAGTCGTTTTTCCATAAATCAAAGCTATTATTTTCCACAATCATCTTCACCAAAACGATATAATTTTTTTCTATAAAAAATGAGCACAAATCGTTAGAAGCTGAATATTTTTTTTTCTTCTTTTCCCTTCTTGTGTTAGGTTGGCAACTTAGGAGAAGCAAGAAATGAAAGGAGCGAAAGTAAAGGAGAAGATGGGAGAGAAGAGAAGAGACGAAACGATGGCGTATTGGTAATTTTACTCTTCTTCTTCTCCCCCTTCTGGTAAGGTCAGGTAAGGCAGGTTTTGTGATCGTTTCTGATTTAAGCAATAAAAGGTTCTATTTTCTGTTATGGTGCTGAGTGTATGAAAAATACATCGCTAATCATAGTTTGACACGTCAACCTGATAACAGAAATCCTTCATTAAATATCTTAATCAGCATTAAATCTTCAAAAATTCTTAAATTGGTAAATATTATTTTAAAAACTACAAAATTTTTAATACAAATAAAAAGAAATTAACATATCTCTGAAAATTATTTTTAAATATGATCCTAAAAATTAATGTAAAACCAAAGAACTATTACTTTTCACTTTTCTTATTAATTTTTATATTTTATAAATAATAAAAATAGTAAGGAAAATCTCAAAAATTTAAATTATATTTAATTTTTCTATGTGGAAATGTCGACTGAATTATTTTATAGTAAAATAAACTTTAAAATTAATTTAAGATTTGATGAATATACAGACTGAGATTTGTAGCAAAACGTCTTTTACAAACTAATTTGAAGAAGCTAAAGGACGTGTCAAGCAGGGATTGGGCATGAAAATGTGAACGTCTACAGGGGATAAATTAAGGAAGTAAAATCGGCGTCGGCGGTTGGAGAGAAAACAAAGAAGTGGATGGTGTAACAGCCAGAACAGGTTATCGGCCAGCCCATCAACTTTTTTAAATTATCGTGTTGTGGACGGTTGGAATTAATTATTATCTACCTATTTTATTTTTTGACGGCTGTGATGATGAGTCAGTGACTCACTGCTCATGATGGAGAATATTTAGGAAGCATTGTTCGGCGCATGTTTTTTTTATAATATTAATTCCACCAAAATTAGATAAAAATTAATAAATAAAACGATGCGAGTAACACGTGGCAGTCCTAGTCACCACTTTACATAACCACTACTGGAACCTTTTCCTTGCTCATCCAGCATTAGTTACAAATTATGGTTGTCGTTTCCTCCACTCTAAAACTAATGGCCAAACGACAAAGGTTTTATTATATAATAAAATTTCACTTATTAATTTTTAAAAAATTAGATATTTATTTATAAATTAAATTTTTAAAAATTAAATTTATTAATTTTTATTAAATTTAATTTTTATAAAATTAATTAGATAAAAATATATTTTTATTTTTTATATAAAAAGAAATTTAAAAATATAAAAATTAATTTTATAAAAATAATTAAAATATAAAATAACATTAATATAATATTAAAAATTCAAAATTCTATAAACATTTAAAAATTGAATAAAAAACTTTTAAAAAGTGGTCACAATTGCTAACAGCTCCAAACCCTAATCAAATAATTAAAAATGATCATTTGATTATATTGACGATCGAATCTAGTTATCAGAGATAGTAAAAAATGGTCAACATACTTAAAATTGACACTTTTTTATCATTCTCAATGATCTAACTGTCTCCACTATAAAGGGGTCAGTTATGTTTTTGACGGCTTTTTAAATTTTATGTTTTTATTATTATATTAATATTATTTTAAATTAAATTTTATTTTAATATTAATATTATTTATTTTTTTAATGGAAATGCATTTTAGTCAATTTATCACAAATATTAATATATTTATAAAGAAATTGATTAACAAATGGATATTTAACTTTTTTAAAATTTTAAGTAAAACTATATCTTTTGGCCTAAGCTAAATTTAAAACCAAAGATTTTCTTTATTTTTCAGTAATATTTATTATTTAATATTCCCATCATATAAACAACAACTTTAGTTAGTTATAGAATTTAGATTTGATTCGAAGTGTTTGAATCTAAATTATAGATTGAATTGAATAAGTTAAGTTTAAATAAAAATTGAACTTATCTTTATAAATAAATTAAAATTAAATTAATTCAAATATTTAAATTTAGATTTGACTTAGATTAAATTTGAAATTAAATTATTTTTATTTAAATTCAAACTTTAACTGGTTAATCTTGATTCATATCTAAATTCTTTAGATTCAAATAGGCCACCCAATTAAACAATGCCCTCTATTGTCTCATGCTCCATGACTCATGACTCATGATCATGATGGTCAAAATTCAACAACCCCATCATCATACTAAATTAATCACGCAAGAACAAATTAAAAATAATCTTGATTACGTTCGATTTCGAGATAAATCAAATTTAAATTTAAGTTAATTTAAGTTTTGTTTAATTTTACAGGAGTTCATCTTGAGTTTAAATTTTAATTAATTGAGTTAGAACTTAAGTAGCTCAGCTGTCGAATGCATAAAATAATCAAAACAATATCGTTTCGATGCATATTAGTTAAAACACTATTATTTTAATTAATTTAAAATAAATTTTTTTGGTTTACAAATTGAACTCGAGCTCAAGGTTACGAAGATCAGACATCACACTTGGCTTAGATTCATTTGAGTCAAATTCAAACTCAATCTTAAGTTGATTTGACTCAAATCTTATATTAATTCTAAATCGATTTATTTCGAATTCAACCTTAATGTTACTAATTAAATTTTCATAATATCGTACATACAAAAAAATTCTAATTTTTTAAATAATAAAAAATTATAATTATCACATTAGTATTGTATAAAATATCCCAAATACTTAATAAAATTTTAAAATTTCTCAACTATATTTACACCACCTCATCATTTCTCAAAAAAAAAAAAAAAATTTATATCTCTAATTTATGCATTATATCATATATATTATATGAATAATATCTTATTAATATTTATATATATCACATAGTATATAAATCATATCTTATTAATGTTGAATACACTTTAATATATGTTTTTTTATATTTAAGAGGACAAAAGGCAATTAATATGTCCAGTCAATTTGGGTTTTCAAATTCAGATCTTATTCTAAATATTGGAGCACTTCTACCACACTAGCGCAGAAAAGTTGCCTAAGAGCATATTGACCACACATATTAAAATAGTGTGCCTCTGGGCAGTCCACTTTTTTCTCTCAATATCAGCAGTCAGAAACATTAGATAAGGTTTGATATATTTTCCAAATGCATTAAATAATTTGAAGCACTTGCAAAAGTTGGATTAGGAAATAAATGTTGCTGCAAAGTCAGATTCCATGTTTTAGGCCCCCCTTGCATCATGTAAGGGACAATCAATTCTTCAGAAACTTTGCATGACATTTGAGTCATTGACTTTGTAGTTGTGGTGACCAATATGACAAAGAGTTTATGAGTACACCCCACCGAAACAACGATATGACATATGAGAAAAGTAAGTGTGATACTTCATGTGAGCGTATAATGTTTATATTGTCTCGATATAATATATATATATTTTTTATAAGTATCTTGATATAGTAGTTTTTAGTATATATTTCAATTTAACTATGATTGTTTAATTATTACTCTTTAAGGTCGATATTGTAATTTATTAAATATTGAAATAAAAAACCTTACATTAGACCAATGTGCAAATCTTGTGCCAATCTCTTGTATAATGTTTTTAAAAACTAAAATCGTTAGATCAATAAATATCAAAATAAACAATATTTTACAATTTTAAGTAATCTATTATGTGTAGATGAAAACAACTTCAATATTAAGAAAGGACAAGATATTTTTCATAAATATGGTTAATTAATAAATTATCTTGAACATCCATTCAAGTAATAAACATAAAAACATAATGTGATGAAGCATAAAAGTGATAGATTTTCTTAATTATATAATTATTATTGATAATATATCTATAAATTTAAATATCCTTAATAGAAAAGAAAATTATGTGTATTCAATTTTAAGTTAGATAAAAAGAAACCAAACTCAAACTAAGATAAACTTAAACCTATAATACTAATAAGTCATTTATGTTATCATACAATTAGATATTATTCTCACACTTGAAATCCATACTTTCGATATGAGAGGCAGCTCTGTCTTCACTCCTAGAGACACGAATTTGGACAACTCACTTTTAACTAGCAGTACATGAAGTTAAAATTAAGGAGATAATCTTCCTTTGTAGATTTTTTTAGACTCATGCTTTCTCTACAATGATAACCCAAAATCTCTTTTAGACATGAATTTGGACAATTTCATTTCACGTAAGTAAGATTTTCTATAACGACTCTAAACGTGTTAGACAATTCAAC
This sequence comes from Anacardium occidentale, assembly GCA_026122585.1. Lineage (NCBI taxonomy): Eukaryota > Viridiplantae > Streptophyta > Magnoliopsida > Sapindales > Anacardiaceae > Anacardium > Anacardium occidentale. The sequence goes on along the minus strand of JAJEJH010000347.1, from coordinate 313,863 downwards.
TTCATCTATTTCTCTGCAAAGCCCCACACCCAATTTCAGTAACAAACTTGATACCATTGACAAAGTATGTCAAAAGTAAAAGGATACCTGTATTGAATTCTTCTGGTGAAGTGTCTAAGTAGTTCTTGAATTTTGAGTCACAACTATATTTCTCCTTGATGCGTCATAGCAACAATGTAGTCTTGGAGAAAATGCCATAAGCCTTCCACAATATATTATAGTGCACTTAGACAAAGGCTTTGAACCACATTGTAATGGCCAAAATTTTTATACTTGTAGTTATGTTAGGCTTGCAATTTTGTCTTTAGTAGTAAACATTATCTTATATGACTAAACACTAGCAATGGTATAGACACTATGGACGGAATAAGAACACTTTTAGATTAATCCACATAAGTTTGTCTATCTTATAGTATTCACTTAAATGTTTCACTTTAATATACATATGAATTTTGTCAATCAACTTAGCAGTCTAATGTATATCCCATATAAATAGGACTAAGACTTCTATATTTCCTTCCATATCTCATTTAAATGTTACATTACATCAAACTTTTATTTTGAGATATCTACTTTCATTCTTTGGATTAAGAAGTGCATTACTACCCTTAGGTTCTTCCTCAATGTGAATGTTGAGCTAGAAGGATTTTTTAAAAGTATGAAAGGGCTTATACAAGGGGATCTCATTTCTCCTTATCTTTTTGTGATGGTCATGGAGGTTTTCTTAAAAATTTTACAAGAAAAAGCTAAAAATGAGGACTTTGAGTTTCACTAGAAATGTAAAGAGAATAGGATCTTTCGTCTTTGATTCATTAATGATGTCCTCTTATTTTGTAAGGCTAAAGAAAAAATAAATAAATTTTCAAGGATGCCTTAATCTTATTTCAAAGCTGGTTTGGGTTGAAGGCCAATAGTGCTAAAAGCAAAATATTTTTTTTTTCTCAGGTACGTGAAATGAAGAGAAATCTAGACTTATTTCTATATTAGGATTTGAACAAAGCAATTTTCCTTTCTAGTACCTTGGTCTTTCGATGGTGTCCACTAAGTGGTCGGAGGACGACTATAAATCTCTTATGAATAAAATTCTTGCTATGTTCAACTCATGAAAGAGTAGGCATATTTCATTTGTAGGTAGCCTTATGCTTATCAAAATAGTCCTTTCCCACTTCATCATCCTAAATAAAATTCTTAAAAAGATTGATGTTAAACAGAAGAATATTTTTAGGGTGGTGGGGATATCAATACGGGAAAGGTGGTGCTCCAAGCTCAGTTCCGTAAAACACTAACATACATGAAAAGAAAACTGAATGGGATGAGTAAAAAGTCACTCAGTAAACATCTCTTATCTCTACCCTTGGGTAGACTCTAATCGGATATATTATTGGCTAGCTACTAAACTAAAGAACTTAACCAAGTTCCTAACTAGCTTAATAACTTCTTCTACTCTAGCTCTAGACTTTCTTTCTATTTTGATTTCTTATCTTATTTACATGCCTAGTATAATAGACTCTACTTAATCTATGACTAGCTTTACTACTAAACTGACGAGCTTAACTTAGTCCTCATCTAGTTAAATAAACTTCCTCTTCTATTCTAGCTCATCTTACTGTTTCTATTATGCTTCACACCTCATCACAAGTACATATATAGGTATACGTATATGACTTAATGTGAAAAGTGGTCTAAACTGGAATTAACTCACTTAGTTCTCTTTTTGATATTCATTATCTTGTTCACTTTTGTATTAATTTCTGAGATCTAGAGTATATTTGAATTCTTATAAGACCTAACTAGATTCTTTTATGAATCTGCTTACAATGTGTATCGTGCAACTTGATCTTTCTTTTATTCTTTTCTTTTATGCTTCTATTCTTACTGTCTGTATACTAATTCATGTCATGCTATGTTATATGATGGTATTAAGTATGCTAAAAACATATTATTTTCTCTTAGGCCTATTTATTACAAATTCATTCTAAAAACACTACTGAAATAACTGTTGGATTTGAAGATCCTAAAATACTAAAGAACTAAATAAAAATTGTTTCTAAAATCTTTGTGCATCCGAAGATACATGCTGTGCTGATCAGGTTGATGAATACAAAGATTCAATATATTGGTCATGTGGGCTAAACCATACCAACAAAGAGCCAATAAGTTAAAAATCCTACCATTCTAATCCTTAAACTAGTAAACTAAAATCTAACCAATTTGACCAAAATCAAAAAGCTGAAATCACATAGATGTCTCCTTATATTCACCCTTAATATCTAACCCTAATATATGGCTCTATACTAAAAACTGATATATATGGATTACTTAATCCTTTTCTAAAAACATTGCTTTGGCATTTCTTGCTAAATGATGCTATTCATGCATAAAATCTTATTATTCCTCTTTCTTTGATTACATTATGTGTAATTCTACAGTTTTTATGGTTCTATTCTATGTATTCTTACTATTGTTTTGTTTTCGTAATTTATTAAGCTTATTAATAAATTATGTGTAAACTATTCTATGTTCTGAATCTTTCCACCAACTTTTGTTATTGTTTTCTTGTTTCCATTCTATTTTCTAATCGTAACTTATCACTAGATTATGTTGTTCTAGGATGTTGTTAATTTTCTTATACTAATGTGAAATTGAAGGTGTAATTCTAGAAAAATATTTTATATTTCTTTGCTCTATTATCATTTCTTTATTGTTTTCTAATTGTTCTGTTATTTTTGTTACTTATGTTCTTCTTAAAATGCTTTTTTTGTTGTCTTATCCGTGATTTCTACTTAACTTCGGAAAATTCTAACTTTCCAATGAGACGCACGGGTGTGCACTCTCAGATGCACGATAGTGTGTCTGGCCTTGCGTTTAATCGTGTTAGCTTTTAGAAATTTTGTCTAAAATATAATTTTCTGCTAACACATGATCATGACCCCCAGTTGCACAATTGTAACCCTACTAAAAACCAGTCGTATACGCTTCACCTACACAAGCATGACCTTACTAAAGCATGACTGTATGGGCATGTATCCATCAGGTGCACGGTCATTCGTCTTGCTCTGTTTCAGCAACCATGGATGAAACATACAAAATCACCACCAATCTCAACCAAAATCTCAAGTTAATCTTATTCTAATATAATTACAAGCAAAATACACCATTATAAGCATATTTTTCCCAATTAAAATGGCCAACTATAGCTTAACATGCTTCAAATCTATCACACACACACCAAGGTCACCAAGAAATCTAAGCATGCTTCTATTCTCAAATTTCTCTACTATCTCATCACTCTTATCTTATATTCATGCTTATTAAACTAAAAACATGCTTAAACTCTAACTAAACTCATTCAAGAAGATACATGCTAAAGAAAAGGGAAAAAGGTACGAAAATACTTACCTGAAACTACTATGAATCTCATTTCTCTATCTCTGATTGAATTTTGCTAGATTGGTTGCTAGAAAATAGTTGAATCTTCTTCTCTTAGTTGGTTAAGGTTAGTTGGAGAAAAAAAGGAAAAAAGAGCTGAGAAAATTGATCTGAAATAAGAGAAAAGTGTAAGACCCGCCGCCACGAGTACCCTTACTGCTGAATAATATTGTTTTTTTATTAATAAACTGGAAATTGGGTACCTACGATGGGAATCCTACGAAAATAAATCCTGCTGCTAATTACATTGCATAAGCGGAAGCTTTAAACATAAGCTGAAATATACAATGGGCCCAAACTGACCTTTTTTATATATACAACTGTTCTATACATTGTTCTTTACATCTGAATATATATACATTTACAAAATGTACAAGTACAAGACCTCACAGGCCAAAAACTGAAAATACAATTAAAAATTGTGTGTGTGGGGTCCTCCCTCGTAAGCCTCAATCCACCCACTCCTCGCCAACAGCAAACTGATCTGAAAAGGAAGGAAGAAAGGAGGGGATGAGTGATAAAGATCACACAGTAAGGATTCCTTACTTCCCTCAACCCAAGCAAGCAACAAGCAAACCCACATACCTGGTCTCGACCCTATTCATACATCTAGTCGCTTGCTGGCGCTGAAGCTACTTATTCTATTATCTGATTGCTTAATGATTTTTGATTTTCATTAATTATGCATGTTATGATGTAGATGTCATGTCATGCTAAACTGGAAACTGAAAATAACTGATGATGCATGTCTCTGAATCTATCTGTACCCGAAGGTACTTACTGTGCTGATCAGACTGATGAACACAAAGATTCGACATCCTGGCCATGTGGCCTGAACAATCTAGCTACTGGCTAGAAAGTTGAAAATGAAATGCTGCTGAGCAATCTGACTGGTGTTAGAAAACTGAATCCCACAGATGCCCCCTCGAGTTCACCCAATACTCTAACCCGTACATCAGGTTCTGAATGTTGAAACCTACTAAATTCGGATCCTTTGATCCTCTGTCATGCTACATGACATGCTATGGAATGCTCATGCAGCATCTGTTATCTGATTATGCTCTTATCTGATGTTATTTAGCCTTTAGAAAGGTTACCCATCCTTTACATTTCTTTTTACTGAATTTTTGGGAAATTTCTGCTACTACACGAGCGTGTAGGCAAGGCACACGGTCGTGCATGACACACACACGGGCGTGCATGGCAAAGGCACACGGGCGTGTGCCCAGACGTACGGAGTCGTGCGCTGGCCGTGCAGCCGATCGTGCGCGCTTCTGGAATTTCTGGCTATTTCATGCAATAAAGCTAGCACACGACCGTACTCCTCAGGACACACTTCGTGCATCTGTATTTCTGCCCGTGCACACTTCGTGCACACGGGCGTGTCCTTGTAGAAACCAGGGCACACAGGCGTGCTCATGCGGACACACAGGCGTGTGTCTGGTTCTGCATAGACAATACTCACCTGAAAATGCAGGAAACCTATAGGACCCGCCGCCACAAGTACCCTTGCTACTGAATGCTAACTGGACTTTTTATTAATATGTCTGAAAATACAGGTACCTGCGACGAGAATCCTATGGGAAATAAAATTTCCTACTGCTGCTATACAATCTGAATACAATACATGCGGAAGCTAAAATACATACTTTGAAATACATAATGAGCCCATACTGGCTTTTATATACATACAAACTGTTCTGTACATTGTTTTTACATATGAGTACATATAAAATATACATGTGACCCAACAGGTCCAAAACTGAAAAGTACATACTTAAAACTGTGGTGTGGACCCTCTCCTGCTAGCCTCGATCCACCCGTTCCTCGGCAACAGCACGAACACCTGAAAAAGATGGAAGAAGGAGGAGGATGAGTGATAAAGATCACTCAGTAAGCGCTCCTTACTTCCCTCGAAACCCAAGCTAGCAACACACAATAACATACATACCTGGCCTCGGCCCTATTCATACATCTATGCGCTTGCTGGAATCTAAAACTGATTATCTGAATCTCATTCATTTACTGATATTAATATTATTCATGTCATGATGTGTATGTCATGCCATGCTAACTAAAAATATCTGATAGATGCATGCATCTGAATAACTCTATGTACCCGAAGGTACCTGTTGTGCTGATCAGAATGGTGAACACAGGGATTCGAAATCCTGGCCATGTGAGCTGAACAGTCTAGCTACTGGCTAGAAAGCTGAATATACTATACTAAATGATCTGACTGGTGTCAGAAGGCTGAATCTGAATGTTGAACAATCTGACTAGTGTCAGAAAACTGAATCCCACAGATGCCCCCTCGAGTTCACCCATACTCTTACCCGTACATCAGGTTCTGAATACTGAATTCGGATCCCTTGATCCTCTCTCATGCTGCATGTCATGCTATGGTATGCAAATGCAGCTGTATTATCTGAATTCATGCTTATCTGAAGCATTTTAGCCATTAAACGAATTTCTCATACTTTAATAATTCTTTTTCTGAAAAACTGCAACTGCACGGGCGTGTGGGCAAGGCACACGGGCGTGCATGGCTAAGGCACACGGGCGTGTGCCTGGACGCACTGGGTCGTGCGTCGGTCATGCGTCTGGCCGTGTAAGCTACTGGAATTCTGGGCAAATTCTTTGAAAAATCATGCACACTGGGCGTGTCCCTTAGGACCCACGGGCGTGTGTCTACGGTTTTGTCCGTGTACACAGCATGCACATGGGCGTGTGCCTGGAAAAACAAAGACACACGGTTGTGCCATACAAGCACACGATCGTATGTCTTGTTCTTCAACAAGAACACCGTCTGGAAAAGCACCAAATTCACAACCCATTCTCATTCAATTCCAAATTTACTTCAAACACACATTTCCAGCACCTCAATAAGCATCTATATGAGTTCAAATTCAACATGCATCAACCAATGAGCATTTCACCATGAAAGTAAGCTCTTTCTCTCACTAAAACCATTCACAATCAACATGCATGATCCAAGGGTGGAAATGCATCATCCAATTCAACATGCAACATCATATAATCATGCCCACAGTTCATCAACATGCAAAGAACTCATTCAATCATCACATTTCATCAAATCATGCTAGGAAAACTCAAAGAGAAGTAAGTGAACACTTACCTCGTGCCATTGCCTCTGGAAGCTTTTCTCTTAAGCTAATCTCTTTGCTCTCTAACTTGATCGGGAGCTACTGCTGGCTGGATTTCCTCTCTAAGGTTGGGAGGAACTGAAATAAGAGAGAAATGACTGAAATGAAAACTGGGTGAGAAAAATGACTTAATTCCTCTCGGCTCACTTATATACATGCACTTGCACAGGCGTGCAAGGCAGGTGCACGGGCGTGCACATGGGAAAACGAGCATTACTCATTTCTCGCTCATTCGCATGATTGAATCCTTTCGAAAGGAATCATACGAAAGCCACACAGACTCTGAAAACTTACTAACTCACCCCTGAACTCTTCTAAACTCCCAATCTATTTCTGGATTTTATTTCTAACCCCAAAACTCTTCCCCTAAGGACTTTTCTAAAATGGGATGCTACAAAACCCATCCAAAACACATCCAATTCTCAATCAAACTCAAATTAACTTCTAACATGCATTATTGGCACTTCTATCAGTATGTAAATCATTTCAATTTCATCATTCATTATTCCCAGCACATTCCACCATTAAAATCAAGCATTTATCTCACTAACACACACACAAGTGAAACAAGCATGTATCCTGGGTGGAAATCATCATCTATCTCATCATTCATCAGCATATCAACATACAAACATCACATAGCATGCTGGAAACGCAAACACACATTTCCAACATCATCAAGCATCACAAAGCAAGCTGGGAAACTCAGGAAGAAGTAAGAAACACTTACCTCTTGACATGACTATTGGAAATCTATCTCAAACTATTCTCTCTGCTCTCTTGCTGGATTGGGAGCCATTGGAAGCTGGATTTCACGTCTAGGGCTGGAAACTGCTGAAATGGAAAGAAAACTTAAGCTGAAATGGGAAAATCGGGTGAGAAATCTATTAATCTCCCGTCTCTCTCTCCTGTAAGCCACCTGCACGTGTGTGCAGGGCAAGGTGCACGGGAGTGCACATGGGAAAATGAATATAATTCATTTCCCGCGCTTCGCATGATTGAAACCTCCCTAAAGGAATCATACGAAGGCCACACTGCTTTAGAAACTTACTAATTCACCCCTAAACTCTTCTAGACTCTTAATCTATTCCTGAATTTTATTTCTAACCCTAAAACTTTACCCCTAAGGGCTTTTCTAAATCTGGGATGTTACAAAAAGAAAGTCACTTTATATATCAACAAGCATGCATAAGTGTGCAGTAAGCAACATATAGGCATGCATGATAGCAAAGATGCATGAGCGTGTGTCTAAGGACACACAGTCGTGCTTTTGCCTCAAGCCATATATAAAGCCCTCTAAAAAGGCTACTCTACCCTCCTAACTTCTCTGGACCTAATTCTGACTTAAAAAAAAAAAAAAAAAACTCTTTTCTAACCTTAATCAAAGGTCTAAAAGACCCTTCTAACCTTAGGATATTACATTTTTGCTCTAGTCATAAGGCATGACACAACTAGATTGTTGATCACATTAGTAGCAAAAAATTCATGGCTTATCTTCCAACTGGATGTCAAATGGATATTTTTACATGGAAACTTAGAGGAACAAGTATTTGTTAATCATATTAAAAATGGAAATGATCACAAAGTGTATAGAATAAAAAAAAAAAATGGGTTCTTTATGAATTAAAATAGGCTCTTTAGGCTTGGTATAGTCACATTAAGATTTATTTTTTAATGAATGTTACAAAAATTGTCTATATTAGCACACTTTTTTTTTTTTTTGGTAAATTTGGAGATGGAGGAAAAATGCTCATAGCTTACTTATATATAGATGATTTTATATTTATTGGAAACATAATATCATGTTTGAAAAATTTATGAAGTCTATAATGGCTGATTTCAAATGTTTTATCTTGGTGTTATGCCTTGGCATAAAAGCAATGCATTATGCTAACGGAATCTTTATTTCTTAAAAGGAAATATGCATGCAAATTTTTGATTAAGTTCCATATGAAGGACTGAAATCCTATAAGTACTTGAATTGAACTAGGCTTGAAACTAAACAAATATCATAGAAGGAAGAAGGTGGAAAACACACTTTATAAGAAAATTATGAGTAGTTTTAACTATAACAAAATCATTTATAATGCATTTTGTGAGTCTAATACATAGATATATGGAGAATCCAATAGGATTGCATCTTTTAGCCATCAGGAGTCTTCGTTTTTTTTTTTTTTTTCCTCTTACAACGAACTAAAGATTTTGGGTTGTTCTATAGAAAGGTTAAAAGGTTAGATTTGATTGGGTTTACTTACAATGATTATGCAAGAGATCAACATAATAGATAGAAGCACATCAAGTTATGTTTTTCACATGGAATTTTTTAGAGTCATCTAAGAAGCAATCAATTGTCATTTTGTCAACTATTGAAACTGAATTTCTTGCTGCAACAGCTTGTGCTTGTCAAGCTTTCTAAATGAGAACAATTCTAAAAAAGTTGCATTTGAAGCAAGCGGGAGCTACTGCAAATTTTTTTTTTTACAACTCAACCATCAAACTTCCTAAAAATCCTATGAAAGAAGCAAACATATTGTTAAATTATTATATTTTCAAAAATCTCTAGGATGATAGAACAATTGATCTAAAATGTTGCAAAAGTAGAAAGCAGTCCAATGATATATTTATTAAACCTTTCAAACTTATTTCCTTCCAAAATCTGAGAAGATCGTTGGATGTTTGCACTTTAAAAAATCCTACTTAAAGGAAAGAGTTGCACAATTTAAACTGGAGTCTAAAAGATTTCAATTTATGAAATGGGTTGTTGAATAATAGTGTTTTGCCCTTTTTTTTTATTTAATTTAGCGTCAATTTTCCTACTCCCTAGCAGTTTGGTTATTGTATTTCAGCAACATGGTCGTGCTACCTAGGCTTTAGGGAGTAGGTTTTGTATATTATCCTTATTTTGTATTATATTCTATTACAATAAATCTACGTACATATAATTTGTATATTTATTTTATATTTTTAGATAATATATCATTATATAATAAATAATTTTAAAATAAAAATAATTTAATATTTAATTATTTAATGATATATTATCTAAATATCTAAAATACATACAAAAAGTCGCGTTCACAAAATATGTATAAAATTACTCATGTATAGGGTTTGATGTCAATTTGAAAGGTCAGCCCACAAATAGACCTGTGGAAAAAATTTCGACCCCTGGAAGTTGGGCCTTGAGCCTTACAAAAAGTCAATTGGGACACCTATTGCTGGGTTTTAGCTTAAACTTGAGCTTCCACATAAGCATTTAAGGTGGCTTTAGGCTTCGTAAATAGAACTATAGTTTAATTTTCTCTATTAATTTCTAGACTACAGGCTAGTTATGAATGAATTCATTTCAAACTCAAGAGGCCTAGAAAATGCATGACGTTGAAGGTCAAGTTCTTCCTTTTTTTAATAGGAGATTATCGTATATTATTATTGTTAGAGGCATTTAGTTTAGAGTAATCTTTTATTACACTAAAGATGTGTTTGGTTTAATCTAATAAGAGATTAGTTTTATAATCTATATTTTATCATATTAATATTATCTTATTTGATTTATTAAATAATATTTGATTTTCATATTATTTTATTATTGATATTTTCTTATTTAAATCATTAAATGTTAAAATATTATTGTAATATTGTATTATCAAATTATAATAATAAATAACATAGGGCATAATGTGATTAACTCGTTCTCCCTAGCTATTTAAAAGATTGCTTTAATAATTTTAATTTATTACCATTTTAATTCTATTTAATAATTATAATTTAATATTAATAATATTTAAGTAAAATTTACCAAGTAATAACTTTTTAGATAAATTGTCTTTTTGGTAATAAAAAATTACCCCAACAAAAAATATCCAAATTCCAAAATTTATTATTTAGAAGACAACTTTTACATTTTTATTTTTTTTTTACAAATGAACCCGAAGTTCGAAAATCTATCATGGATGATCCTTTGTGTTATCAAATGAACTCCCAACGTTTAAAAACTTATCATAAATACCTTTTTTCTCTAGTCTTATCACATAGGTGTCATGTTTGTGAATCACTTTTTTTTTTTTCTTTTTCGATCCTTCGAAAATCACTTTCTTATCAAATTATAGTTACCATTTTATCTAACACTATGGTATTAGACCAAAATTGTTACTTCACTCATCTATTGCAAATGAAACCATAATAGATTAAGGCAAGGGCACTTATGAGACAACTAAAAATATGGAGGCTTTAAAAATTTTGAGACTCCATTAATACACTAAGTACTACAGTATATAAGATCAAAACCTCGTAGAAGAGATTGTCTGTGAATTCAAATGTTATTATAAATCATGTATGAAAATAATTATAGAAGAAACTATTTGAGACTTTTTGTTCATATGATATAGTTAATACTAAATTGGAAAAAAAAAAAAAAAGAGAGAAAGAAAGAAAAAGGAAAAAGGAAAAGTGACCATAGATTCATTTCTCTTGGCCTATACAAAAAGCAAATAAATTTGTAGACAAAATTGGAAATTCAAAATTAAGTTTCTAAATAAATAAATTGTTCCTACCTTCTTGGATCTTTAGAGACTTGAAATGAAAGAAAGTTCAACATATTCCAAAAGGGTCATTGGATCTAAGAATAAAATTAATGGTTATAACTCTAAATTTTAGTCCAAATGTTCTAAGCTTTATAGAGTTGATTAAATTAATTAATCAAGCGATAATTCGTTGAGTACCAGATTCTTAATTGATTTTATTGTAAAGTTCGATGGCTACCATTAGGTTGACAAAGTCTTGCCATGTGGGCGGCATAGCAGGATGATACCCTCAAATAAATAAAATATTTCGGATATTTCATAGGAAATACTTTATCTCAAAGCAGAGAAAATCAATTAGGCTAGCCATTTGTATATGTATCTCTTCCGTCTCATCTATCCACTATGAGTAAAATCTTATCTCTAATGTTTTATATTAGAAAGTCATTATATTTATTTACATTTTGAATACAGCTGATAGAATTGTAATCACTCTCTCTCTCTTTTTTTTTTTTTTTTCAAATAAGAAGATTATTGAAAGCCTGGAGGAGTAACAATAGGCATAAAAACAAATACACTCAATGCTTGAAATTAGATAAGTTTCATCTTGAGTTAGGTGAAGACTCATAAAATTTAATAATTTTCTTCAAGACTCTCATCTTCAATAGAGTCTTTATTAAGACATTATTTTGTAATTTCTATACAAAATAAGACATTATTATTATATGGAAACATTCTTCTAATGTCACTGATGTCACTAATGTCATTATCATAGTAATAAATTTTCAAACGTTGGTTTTTATTTATAAACACATAACATTTACATGCAATAATAAGGTGTGATTAAAACTTGAAAAGTATATATTCCCGAAGGTTTTCGTGCCATGAGTCTTTGCAAGGATTTTATACCAAAAGGGACCTCAACATTCACACATTTTATCCTATCTATTATTTATTATTGATTTCTTATTTGAAAATTTCTTGTAAAGAATGGCCACCTTTTTTCCGGTTTATTGTCCTTAGCATTTAGTTGGATCCCAAAACATTCTTAAAATACGAAGCACAAGTGATTTTTTTAGAACTTCAACCCAGTGGCCTCGATTCCAGATGGCGGAGGTACCCAAGACAAGAAGGTGTAATGACCTCGGCAAACTTTATAAATACGAAGAAACTAAATTGTCTTTTGCATACTTCGTTTATAAATTTTATAGCCTTGAATGAAAATAGCATTTTGCGATTCTGACAAACACAATAAGAGTGATAGAGTTCTTTATATATTTTTCTCATACTTACCACAAAAAATAAATAAATAAGAGTGATAGAGTTGGACTCCTGGATCCAGCCCTACTAAATTTTATTTTAAAACTAGTCTAAACCCTGAAATTTATTCAAAGAAGAATATGAAGAAGTAGAAAAAGCCAGCAACCTTGAAATTATTTTTAACTTTTTGAATGTACAAGAGCAACATCATTGGTCTAAATGTTAGCAAAGCCGAAGCTTGGCCACCAACCACATATTTTTTTGTTCGTGGGCCATTTCTTGCTTCAATCAGTGGGGAACCATAGGAATAAATTCGCTTGTTTTTTCGTATAAGGTGATCTTAGAAAAGGATTCCTGATCATGCTTTCTGCTTGGCATTGGAGGCGATGTTTCCAAACCCTAAAGTCAATGTCGTAAATGCTTATTATGGTTCTTTACTAATATAGGCTTTTCTGAAAATTAAACAACTGTCATGTATATATAAATTCGTATAAGATGAAAGAATTGTGTTTGACAAAAAAAAAAAAATGTCATTTGAGGGTTTCAATTCATGTGACGACGTTGATAAGAAAATTTTTTTCGCCACAAAAAAAAAAAAATTGTCACGTTAGGGTTTCAAATCATATCATATGAGGACGTAGCTTTCTTGTACTCAATGAAATGATGGGGATAATGAAATCTTTGACAGGTTAGTGACTGTTTCTCACCCAAGGTTTGGAGAAACTATAATCCCTGCCCTTGATTATTAAATTACAAACTTAAACTTACAAGTAATTCCGTTAAAATAATTAATATTAGAAAGACATAAAAGTAAATTAAGTTTTGCAAATTTTTTTAATATGATCTTTAATGTTTTAAATATCATAGTTTGACATTTTTACAAGTTTAGAAATCTATAATTCAGTTCTTACATGTTTGATTTTCATCTTATTCGCTGGGTTTAGTAATCTGGAGTCACCAACTATAGGAGCCTTAAGTGGTAGCTGCCCTAAGACAAGCATGGGCATGTCCTAGAATGAAAACCTTAGCCATTATGGACGGCAACTCAATGGCGATTGCCTATTTGCCCTTAACCACGTGCAACCATGTACTTGGAAAATGCAACATCCTAGCTATACCTTTTAAGTGTCAATTTTTTTGCTTGAGAAATTGAAAAACCACCTGAATTGTATCTTTTGAAGTGTGGTTCTACTTGAATCACAATCAAAAAGGTGTGATCCCCCTATATCACACCTATTTGATACAATTTTGATTATTAGACTATATCTTTCTAAATGTAATTTGATCTAATCTAACAAGATTACACTTGTTTTGTATGATTATGATAAAAGAATCCAATCAAATTGTTAACAATGTGGTCAGGAGTAACGTGTAATTTCATAAAAGTAAAATAATCATGGGCAATATAATCATTTACTTGTTTGATATTATTTTAAGACTTTTTTCATCAACAAAATTAATTTTGGTTGAGAGTTTGTAGTTTAAGAATTTAAAAGATCAGAGTTTATGGTTCCACCTAACTTAAGTGAAAAATATAATAATTTGCTCCATTTTTGACCATCTTCACCAATAACTAGTTCTTTCATGGCCACTTTTAAGTGTTTTAGAAGTGAATATGTTGGAGCATGAAATAAAAATAAAAGACATCCATCATCTGGCTATATCTATTTAAGAAACAACCTTATTACCCGAGGTTAACTTCTTTATTTTCACTTGTGATAAATATACAATTTTTATGTTTTTAAATGGTCATGTTGTAGTGCTCAATTTTTTTTTATTAAATAAAAAAATCATGCTTGATAGAGTAATGTATCAGTAAATCTAATTGATTCATTAAGAAATCTTTTACAAAGAGAGAGAGTTTATTTTCCATTCGAATAATGCCAAAATGACTACAAATTTCCACTTTTCATCCTACTTTTTTAGTCAACTTCTATTAAAAAGTATTTAAATAGTTTTTATTTATTTCTTCATTTATTTGACACCACCACTACCATCTATATAGTCGACGATCACTAGCACCATCATCACCAAAATCAACCTAGCACCACAACTACAAGCATACCCAACACCATCATGGCATATTGTTAAGGTGTAATGATAGGACAAGATTCTAGGATGAAAATTATCATAATAATAGTTGTTACAATCTATAATTAGGTTGAATGTTGTAACTGTTGCATTATTAGAATAGCTATTATACAGGAGGATAGCTTTCTATACTTGTATATATATTACGGACCTAAGCCAATGAAGATATAGCACACTATTTTCTCCAATTTCTATCATGGTATCAAAGTCTATATTCTAATCCATTTTGTTTGCTTTTGTGATTTTTGGTCTCTGTTTTCCTTGATCTTCCTTGCTAGACTTTTGATCTTTGGCATTGGAAACCTCTCATTCTTATGTTTTGATTGGTCTTGATCTAATCATGGCGCATTCAGACTATATCTTTATCAAGTTCGATGGAAAGAACTATCCCTTATGAGAATTCCAGTTTCATGTGTTTGTTGAATGGGAAGACCTCTTAGGAGTTCTCGATGTAACTACACCTGAACCAATTGATGTTCAAAAGAATACCAACTGGAAGACAAAAAATGCTCAGGTTATCTCTTGGCTTCTCAATTTTATGAGCCAAGATATTGCTTTAAGTTTACGTGTTTTTGGAAAAGCTTCAGAGATATGGAGTCACCTAAAGAAGGTGTAGTCCTAATCAAACCATGCAAGAGAATTTCAATTGGAATATGCTATTTCTTAATATACTCAAGGAGAAAGATATTTAGACTTATTATTCAGGCACTAAATTTGTCCAACATGAAAATGAGTTTAATAAAAATGATGAAAAATTAATGAGTTTAAACTCTAGGGCACTAAATTTGTTGTTTTATGCTTTAGGTACTATGAAATTTAACCATGTATTCTTTTGTGAAATAACAAATAAAGTTTGGACTATCTTTTAAATGAAGCATAAATAAACAAGCCAAGTAAGGGAGTCCAAGGTGGAGCTTTTCTTTTACAAGTATGAATTTTTCGAAATGAAGAAGGAAGAGAACATAATGAAGATCTATAAGAGGTTTTTGAATTTGATAAATGATTTGAGAGATTTAGAAAAGAGATTCAAAATCGTTAAATTGGTCAAGAAAATATTGAGTTCATTACTGAAAACTTAGAGCATGATGGTGACAACAATTGAGGATTCAAAGGACTTGATCATATTGGACATGGATAAGCTAATAAGCTAATTAGAAGTCTTTTAACCTAGGAGATGAAGAGGATGCCCAAATAGAAGGATAAAGAGAAGAAGAAGAATATAACACTCAAAGTTGAGTAAACCTCAAATGAAGAAGATGCACTCTCAACTAAAGGAGGAAGTTCAATGGATGAAGAAGATTTGAAGATGCTTTTGAAAAAATTCAGCAAGTTCCTATCCAAGAAAAAAGAGAAGGTAGTGATTTGTTATGAGTGTAGTAAGAAAAGACATTACTGGCAATAATGCCCTCAGGTGAAGAAGAAGAAATCGAAAAACAAAGCACTTGTTGCTTAGTGTAGAAACAATTCAAATAATTAAGAATAAGAATGAGTCTCTCTATGCTTCTACACCGAAAACAAGAGACGAAGATTTAGTGTAGAAAATTCATTAAGTCAAGTAAGTTTTAATTTGCATATTAATTTTTATACTTGATTGATAAGGATGATTATATGCCATGTTGTGATGATGCTAGAATGATTATCTATAATTGCATGCTATGATTGAGTTTATGAGTTAAATTGATGCAAGTATGTTGTATGTATATTTGATTGTGTTGCAATATGTGTATAATTGGAATTTATATAAAATTGCTTCGAATTTGATTATATTGATATCAAATAACATAAATTCACATATTATTGTCCCACATGGTCAAAACATGTAAAACTTGACCCATTTGTTGTGTTTTGATCAATTTTTGCATTAAAGGTCGTTATTCCCTTATATTCCCCAAATTTTGTAAAAATGACTACAAATGTGTCAATTATATTTTAATTGATCTTATACATGTTTGAAATGTGGTTTTAAGTTGTTTTAAATGATTGAAACAAATTAAAACTGTTTTTGAAAAAATTTGCATTGATTCGAAAATAGTCTCCCTATATCAAAACTGCAGTTTTCTATAAATTTTTTGAGTTTATTGGTTATACATAACTATGTACATGGGTTAAACAACCATGCATGCAAACTTTCCCCATTCACAAGACCATGCACATAGCTTGCATGATCATGTTTGCCACAAAAACGATAGAACTTTTCTAAATTTTTAAAATTTTTTGCAAATGTTCCCTTAAAATACTTTAATGATCATATCTTATTTATGAAAATGTTGATTTTATTAAAAATATTCATACAAAAAGGGGGAGACATGACATTTTTTAATACTCATTGTCTGTTAATTATATGTTTATATGAGGGGGAGTGTTTTCCTTTCACAATTGGTATCAATCAAGGGAGAATGTTCATTTATTTTGTTAGTTTATAACTAAAAGGGAGATAGATTCATTTTACATCAAAAAGCAAAGAATTTAGAAATTTTTTCACTTATATTGATAAAAATGTTTTAAAAGGGAGGAGAAAATTTTCTTTGTGCTTAAGTAAAAACCTTTTAACATATATTTTTTTTATTTATTTATAACAAAAGAGGGAGAATGTATAGGTATGTTTAAATGAATTTTTGAATTTTTTTTGTGCTTAAATGAATGAATTTTTTTTTTTTTTAAATTTTGGAAATCTATGTTATAAGCTTAATATATTTTAATATGAGTTTTTTCATTAAATAAAAAAAGGAGAGATTATTGGACTCCTATGGGTTTTGAATTGATGCAAACATTAGGTTAAAATATCTAATTGGTTCATACATTAAATGATCATGAAAAAGCAAAACCAAAGGGTTTTATTTTTACAGGAATTACCTGGCGCACGACTGTACGTGACCAAGCCACACATGTATGTCTTAGAAGGGGAACATAAAACTTGGGTGAGTCGTGCAAGGCGTCCATGTATGAAGAAGCAAGGATACATAACTGTGTGATTTTTAAACACACTATCATGTGTCACATTTTCAAAGACACACTCTTTTGTATATTCAGCTGTGTAGAAGGTTTAAGTTAACATTTGGACATACGTTTGTGCAGTAGCAACACGTCTGGGCTCAACAAAAATATTGATCGTATGGTGATCATGTGGGTATTGTGCATAAGGCCATGTAACTTCTAGAATTTTGAAGCACCGAAGATGTGAAGACACATGACCATTTGTGTAAAGCACATGCCTGTGTAGGGTATGTACAACAGGAGAAATTTGACTGTTCGAAAGTAGGTTTTAATGCAAGCACGACTATGCGGAGGAAGGACAAAACTGTGTGACTTTCCAGAATTCTTTTAATGGCTCTCAAATCATCTTTCAATGGCTACAATTCTCATCTGCTATAAATTGGAAGTGATTTGAGTGTGTAAGTGTTAGAGATTTAGGCCAAACTTTCTTATTCTTCATTCTATAACATTTTTCCCACAATTTCTCTCACTAGAACCAAACTTGTATATCGTTTGAGAGAATCCTTGAGTGAACTTATTGTTGTATCAACCATGTAAGGCATTTCTTCTATAATTTCCACAAACTCTTAGGCACAATCCCATGAAACTAGTGTAAGGGCAAAATCTTTGTATAAAACTATGTTAAGAATGCAATACCTTGTTCAAAAACTAATGTAAAAATGGTGAAATCCTTTAAACAAAACAATTGTATCTTCAAGGTTAAAAATAGTAGAAAAAACCTTGAAACAAGATTGTTTAGAGGAGTGAACATAGGAGGTTTGTAAAGAAGTTTCGAACTACTATAAATATTGGTTAAGCAATCCCTTCCCTTTCTCTCTTTATTTTATTTGTTTTATATTTATATGCACTTTATATTGTTTGATTGCTCCATTTGGCATCTAATAGAATGCATAAAATTCATTGTTGCTTCCTTATTATGAAATTAAAAACAATCAAGGTTTGGATAATAACATGTGACTTTAGTACTGGGTTTGAAAAAAAGAAAAAAAAATATGATTAATCCATCTTAGTTATATTTGTGTGGTTAAATATGGTTATGTATATACAATTTTAGGTAAAAGTGAGTAGTAGTTCGTGTGATTAAATATGGTTATGTATATGCAATGTTAGGTGAATGCGAGCAGTGCTTGGTGTGGTTAAATATGGTTATGCATATACATTGTTGGGTGAACCAGAGTAGTGGTGGATAATGGAAAGGCGATGGAAAAGAAAATAAAAAAAAAATAAAAAATGTGGGGCTTAGCGTAAAAGGAAGAACATATTATTAATTGCCAGTAAAAAGAACTTTTGTTGTTTTTTTATAATCAGAGAATTTTCATTTTTATACTTTTTTTTTATCAATATAATGAAATTTATTAACATAATTTGATGGAAAATGGGAATTTGTTATTTTTGACTTAAAAGGTGACAACTTATCATTTTAGTATAATTCAAGTGGAAAATAGTTGTTCTTTCTTTTAAAACTAACGAAAACAGATAAAAATAAACCTTGGGATAATGAATTGCGAGTCCAGGATCAACTTTGAAATCCAATAAACTAAAGGGTCAAGTAAAAATTTAGGTTAAAGTTAGAAATAATTAATAGAAATTTTGAAATATGTGGGCAATGGGAGCATGGCTGCCCTTGGCCATAATAACATCTACCCTGATTTGAACTCTTCAATATAAGCTAATTAGAACGGCAATTACACATCAAATAAATATGAGTTAGAATCTAAACTTAGAAAAGATAAATTTACATGACTCAAAATCATTTTTATATAAAATTTGAGACTAACCCTTAAATAATAATCAGTCTTCTGGATTGAATTGTGATTCAACAGTATTCATTCAATTCAATTCAAATTAATATGATCAAATGATTTCAGTAAATTTTAGTCATGATTTAAGCCAAATTTAACATCGACCTATGATCAAATCAAATGGTTTGATTCAAGTTTTAAAATAGTACATAATATACTAGTTTTTCTTTCTTGTTAAGTTGGTGGATTTGTGGGCAAGCCAAGCTAATTAGTGGCATAAACACATTTTGTATTTTTGAAGATTAGGTTTTGAGCTTCTTAAAGGTAGAATATTAGACATCCATTGAATCCAAATTTTGAGAAATATTAATTATGAAAAGATTCTTGAAAGAGATGCGTTAAAGATATTCATGAAGTGATTTGAAGGTCTTCATAATTTGTTCTTCTTGTAGACTCTCACATTCCCTTCTCAAATTTATTCAAAAGCTAATCAGTAAACTATAACATGATTCTCTCTCTCTGTCATTAAATAATAATTTACAAAGATGATTCAATCATCTCTTCTATTTGGAAAGAAAAATAAAATTTATAAAGCAAAAGCAATCACATCAAATTTGGTATCAAGTTAAGCATTCACTTTACCTAAAAATTTAAATAATTTAAGTAAAATTATACTATTTCATTCTAACATCTATCAAAGGCCAAAACACTTGTCCACCCCAGGTTTGCTAAAGCGGTGTCCGGCTTTTGAAGTTTCAAAAATATAAATTCTCATTCATCATCTACTTTTGAATTCTATTAGTGAATTTTATCAAGTGAAATGATAGCAAAGTCATTTTACATAGATTTTTCTAGTTTGTTTTTCCTTTTTGAAATGACAAATGTTTAGGGTTGAAATGTAAGTTTTAAAATGTTAAGGGTATTAACAAAAATTCTTGAGAGTTTTGGAAATTTGAAAAAAGTTAGAGTATTTTTAAAAATTATTATAATTGAATATATCTCTCAATAATTTAAAAAATAACAGTTACACTCAAAAAAATATTGAGCAAAACACAATATTTTAAAATTTTTTAGAGTTTTGATATTTTTTAAGGGTCAAATTTTAAAATTTTAAATTGATGAGGATATATTAATAATTTGATATTTATATTAAATGTAAATGATAATTTCATAATTTCAATAAAAAAATATAAAAATTTATTGTCTTGATGAACCTGGGTGAGATGTTGACGTTTGACCTTCATAAAATGGATCGGGGGCTATAAACACCCCTCAATATAATAACAAAAGAAGTTTGACTATTTTTACCCACGTCCAAAAAATTTTATTATAAAGTGTCCTCCTTCAATTGACTAAAATTGACCTCAATTTTTTTTATAGAAAGAAATTCCTCACAATTCTCTTCTTTTCTTGCAAGAAAAGAAGATGAATATGGTATATGAGCCTAATAAAAAAGATGTGCCTAAAGCTCTAACTTTTCATTCTTGTACAACGACATGTTTAACATGTATAACATGGTTGAAAAAAGTCACCCTTTTCATGCTAAATTAAGATGTGCACTAAATTGATGGCAAAGTTTGAGCCAAATTTTAAAGAGGGCATTTTGATTTTGATGTCACTTTGTCAGCACGAAAGGCAAGCTGATCTATAATTTGGCTTGACAACCAATCGCCTTTCCAACTCAGTTTCAAAAAACATGCACACAACAAACAAAATGTCGACTTTTTCTCCTTAGATTTTCTCCTTGCTTTCATTACTCAATCCTTCTTTTGCCAACACAAAATCTGCCCTTTGTTTAGTTGTTTCTACTTTTTACTTTATCTCATTCCTAAACTACCCCTTTAATCTTATCCAAAAATACACTAAAATGGTTTACTTTTTAAAGCATTTGATAGTATTCTTCAGGATTGGATTTGATCCAAGATGTTTAAATTTTAATTGAACAAATTAAGTTCAAGTAGGGCTGGATTCGAGCCGAATTAAATATAAACAGTAACATGTTCGTGTTCGGGCTCGTTTCGTACTGTTCGATTCGTGTTCGTATTCGTGTTCGCCGAATATTTTTAGTTCGGATTCGTATTCGTATTCGGTTCCTATAATTAAGTTCGTATTCGGTTCGTATTCGTATTCGTATTCGTATTCGTATTCGTATTCGGTTCGTAAAATTCGTTTTTATATTTATTAAAAATTATAATTAATACAAATAATTAATAAAATTTAATTAAAAAATTATTATTTTAAGTTCGGGTTCGTGTTCGTGTTCAGTTCGCATAGTTCGTGTTCGGGCTCATTCGAGCCGAACTTTAAAATTGCAGTTTGTATTCGTGTTCGTGTTCGGATTCGTTTGACTCGTTTCGGGTTTATTCGAAACGAACTCAAAAACGAATCCGAATATATTCGCTTCGAATCCAACCCTAAGTTCAAGTTAAATATTAGATTCGTTTTTATAAACAAATCAAGTTTGAAATAAAAACTTATTTTCAAATCAAGTGTAAACTTAAATTCATCAATTTCAAACTTATCTTATAAGTGGGTTTTATTTAGGTTTAACTTAAATTGAATCTATCATGATTTTTATTTTAAAACTCTAACTTGAATTTTATTAGAAATATTTGATTAGAAAAACATGAACTTTGTTCAACTATTTCTAGTTAGTATAATCACTAAATGGCCCCCAGAATCTTATCCATTGATTAGGTCATTTGAGGAACATATCAATGGAAAAGATATCCGTTTGTCAATTTAACTATTTGCACTAATTGAATCATATTATTATGTAGCACAATAATTTCCTTATTCATAGGGTAATAATAAAGAAAGAGAAACAAACTGAGAAGGGTTCTGAAAACTTTTTCACAAACGTCGA
Organism: Anacardium occidentale; assembly: GCA_026122585.1. NCBI lineage: Eukaryota > Viridiplantae > Streptophyta > Magnoliopsida > Sapindales > Anacardiaceae > Anacardium > Anacardium occidentale. The sequence continues at coordinate 291,797 of JAJEJH010000347.1, read as the reverse complement.
GAACCCATAGGGGAAACATCAAAACATGTCTTCTTTGATTAAACATTTTCTTCATAATTGCCTTGAAGAACTTCATAGATGATTGATCGATGCGTCTACCAGCCTTACTACTCCATTGCAAAGCCAAAGTTTCAAGCATGGCATCATTTCTCAATATTGAATTGACATGTAATTTGTAACTCTATACTCCCCAAGAAAAGGATAGATTACATAGTATCCCAGATGATATTATCGTAACATAAAGGCCTATCATTTGGCCATGGCTCTTCTTGCTAAAGATGGGGAATCCAGCTAGTAAAATATGAATACCGAAATTGGGTTCCAATAATAGCACTAGCCAAGAGGATTATCTGTCATGGTCGCATGTAAAGGGTACACAATGAAAAGTTCTTCAAGAGAATGAAGTTGACATTTAAAAAAACCACAAAAATCCCACGTGGGAAACCAAACCCACATTTTTCATTAGAACATAGAGTCTCATTAGAACATAACATAATTACGATCATGGATATGTCATACATAAGAGGATTGAACATGAATATTATAGATACAGATATATGTTAATTTGTCTCTGTAGTTTTTCCATTTCTTCCTTCCCCACTGGCCCCACCAACAAAATTTGCAGATCAATCTGCTGTTCTAGCTTAGCTTTTTCATCTTCAGCTTTCTTAACCTTAACCTTAACCTTAATTAACCACAAAAGAAAAAGAGAAAAGAGATTCAAGACTAATTAATTAATACATAATCATCATTTAATTTTCTTTTGATCTTCTTCTTCTTCAACATCATCCTCATTTTCCTTGTTGAAAGTGTTTTGATCTTCATCGAAGGCTGTTCCTTCTTCTTTATTAGGACTCTCAAGAGCCCTCTTCTCTTGCTCTTCTTCTTCTTCCTCTTCAACAAAATCTGAATTACTCTTCTTCTCCCTCAATCCAACATTTTTCAACCTCTTCTCGGCTCTCGCCTTCAACGTCTCAACCAACTCCTTCACTGCCCTCTTCTTATTCCTCTTGTTCTTGATCAACACTTCACTGATATCAGCAGGAGTCATCTCAGCTTTCTGAATAACTTCCTGCAAATCCTTCGAAACCCCACCTTCCAAATCACTTTCTTTATAACCCAAATAATTCTTCAACAAAATCAACAATGCAGGATATGTACAGTAACTCATGTAAATATGCATATCCATTCTTCCACTTCTCAGCAATGCAGGATCAAGTTTCTCAATGTGATTAGTTGTGAACACAAAAATCTTTTCACTCCCACAACATGACCATATCCCATCAGTAAAATTCAATAATCCGGAAAGAGTAATTGAGTTATTATTATTGCCTTCATCACCACCAGATCCATATTTCATTTCGGGCTCATAATAATTTCTTGAACCTGAACCGCCATTACTCTTATCACCCTTCCTGTTAGTCAAATTCACAGAACAATCAATATCTTCAATCACAATAATTGACTTTGAACTTGTTTTCATCAACAACTTCCTCAACTCCGAGTTGTTATGCACTTCTGTTAACTCAAGATCATAGATATCATAACCAAGATAGTTAGCCATGGCAGCAATCATACTAGATTTACCAGTACCGGGAGGTCCGTACAACAAGTACCCTCTTTTCCATGCTCTTCCAGTCGTCTGATAAAACGCTTGCCCATTTGCAAAATCCTTCAAATCTTCCATAATCTCCATCTTCTTTTGTGGGTCAATGGCTAAAGTGTCAAAAGTGCTGGGATGCTTAAATGGCACCGACTCCCATGGATGGCCTCTCGAGTCCAAAGATCCGCCGCGCGAGTTTGTGTACAAGAGCCTGTCTTGATTTCTTCTTCGGATATCGTTGGCCTTCTCCATGATGAAGTCTAAATAGGAATCGAGAATCAAAGACTTGTCTTTCTTTTTGATGCGTAAAGTGAAGCCACGTTTCTCTTCAGGGAGAGGCCTCCAAGAGAATGACTGAGTTTGTCTCGGAGAAACAACGTGTTCCCAGAGAACAGTGACGCCATTGAAGGAGTCGTAAATGGAATCATTGTTCGAAAGGCCGAAGGTGATGGCACTGGAATTGAGAGCACGAGTGAGGCTCAAACGGCTACCGGATATGGAAATGGAGCTACTCAAGTAAAGCTGAACCGCGTTGTAGAGTTCATTGGTGTTAACACCATCGATTTCTGTGATGTCAAAGTAACAATACGAGGAGAAGACATTGAAGATTTTGGTGAAAAATTTGAGAGAAGCGAAACGGAGTTCTGGTGGGAAAATAGCTTGCAGAAGGCTCTGACAGAAGGCCAAAACGCCAAGAAGAGAAGCAAAAGAAGTCCAATACTCTTTCATTCTTCACTTGAAAAGTGTTTGTGAAGACAGAAAAAAGATTACAAAAGTAATAGAAAAAGAAGAAAGATGAAATCTTTAATGGTTTTGAAAAGAGAAACTTGGAGAATTTATAGAGAAGATGATGTGGGTTACATGGAATATGAAGCGGTGAGAAAAATAGAGAGAGGGAAATAAAGAAAAAAATAGTATTAATAATTAAAAAGAAAGAAAAAGAATATTAAGTACAAGAAGGGGAAAGAAACAAAAAGGGGTTTTGGACTTGTTGAGTTGGGAAGAGATCAGAAATCAGAAATGGGGCCAAATGGGGCTGGGAGGTTGGGGACTTGAGTGATTTACAGGAGTTTTTGCTGGACTTTTTGGCTGTACAAGTATTATGAAGGATTTGAACAAATTGCATACCTGTGCTCAGCTGCCACTACTGAAGAGAAAAAGAGCGATTGTACAAAGTCAGTGGCAATAAATGAGGTTATAAATTTGGACCCAGTTTCAGAGAACCTGTAAACAATCACAAGTAACCATTTTTCCCTGCATGCCCACTACAGTAAAATCTCAAAATAAAAAATTTTCAGATTAATTTTTCAAGCACTGACACAAATATGGGCATGTGATGGTGGCAGAAATTAAATAAACTCCAAAACACACCTTTGATCGCCTTAAAAAAACAGATTACTTATTTTTATATTACCCCGTTTGTGATTTTATATTACATGGCAGAAGCAAGCGATTGCTTGATTTGGTAGATAAAATCATGAAAGGCAGAGAGAGAAGGAGAAGGACGAAATGATCAATTCAGAAAGATATGATAGGAGGATAATATTTTTGGGAATTAAGCATTGCCTTGGTTTTGAGGCATAAAAAAAAGGGGTTATTTTAATTTTAATTTTAAATTTGCTGGTGGGTTAGTGTTAACGGGGGATTATAGATTTGCTGTGATGGGTTCTGTGCAAAAAGGTCTGTTTTTTCTGTAGCCTGTGCTCTGAGTTCTGAGTCTGAATGGTCTAATTTAAGTCAGAGGCTCAGGTTCAGGCCTTTCAATTAATTTTTAACTAATAAGAGAGAAGGTTGGAGGAGGGATAATCTAGGTGGTACTACAAACTTCCCCCACTTTCTCTCTCACCGCGTGTATTTCAAATGCTGATCATTGTTTCCTTTTGGCCCACTTCTTGTAAGCTGTGATCCGACAATTCGCACATGTGATTTATAATTATCAAATTATATATATTTCAAAACTTTCTACTAATTGTTAGTTGTTAATTGGTGTTTTTGAATTAAAAGATAAATAATTATATAAATAAATTATTTTATTTTATTTATAATTATTAATATCTATTATCTATATATATAATAGATTTTTTTAATAGTTTAAGAGACAATTTATTTCTGTATAATTTTTAAGATTAAGATATTCTTTAATATTCTTTCATATAATTTGATTTAGACCACTTCAAAAGGGCGGGATTCAAGGGTTTAATCAGCATTTTGAGGGTAGATTAGGGTCTACCAAGACATAAGGGTAAAAAAAAAAAAAAAAAGGTACTCTAAACTCATCCTTAGCCAACATCCTACCTGTGGTAACAACTCACTTCATTATTGAAGGTTTGCAAGTTTAGGTGGCAACTTGTTCTGTTTTGGGTTGTTTTATTGTCAAACAACTCCAAGAACATAACAACATTAATTTAACAATGTGCAATTTGGATGTTTTTAATTTTTCTTGCTGAAAATTGTTTCTGGTATTGGGATCTTACTGTTTTAAGATGGTAATTTTATAGTGGTTTGAAAGAATATCTTAGTTTCCATTCATTTGGTTGAAGAGCATGTAAAATTATATTCCATATGGGCTAATATTAATTATATTTGTTTTTGTAAAATATGGATGAATTATGGTTTAGTAAATATTATGAATGTGCTTAATATGATCAATTTTGTATAGATAATTAGTGTAGACTCATATAGTTTATTAGGTTTTTAATAAGAGAACCTAATAAACTCCATTATAAAAATAAGGGTTAGATCCCATATTTTAGTACATTGTGTATTGTACCTCTACACGTTTTAATATAATGAAAAACTTAGGTTAAAGCATTTAACTTATCTTTACTTGACTTGATTCTTGACAAAAAATGATAAAAAGTTCTAATTTTATAGGCTTGGTCAAACACATGATTATGTGTGTCTTGTGTAGGACCCGCCGCCCCGAGTACCCCTGCTGCTGAACAAAGAATCTATTTCTATTAATAAACTGGAAATTGGGTACCCGAGACGGGAATCCTACGGAAAAAGAAACCCTACTGCTGCTACTGTACATAAGCGGAAGCTGAAACTGAAATAAATATACAATGAGCCCAAAATGGCTTTTCATATATATACAATTGTTCTTTACACTGTTCTGAAAATATACATGAAGTACATACAAGACCACACAGGCCAAACTGAAATAAAATACAACTGATCCCTAGTGTGTGGGGTCCCCTCCCGCAAGCCTCGGTCCACCCGCTCCTCGCCAGCAGCAAACACAACCTGAAAAGAAAGGAAGAGGGAAAGGAATGAGTGATAAAGATCACCCAGTAAGCATTCCTTACTTCCCCCGCCCAAACAAGCGACAAGCACATACAAACACACACACACTGACACTTGGCCTCGGCCCTATCCATACATCTAATCGCTTGCTGGCGCCGCTGCTGATTATTCTGTTATCTGGATTGCTGTTACTGATTATCTGATTACCTGCTTATTAATGAGTCATGGCATGATGTAGATGTCATGTCATGCTAAGCTGAAAATAACTGAATGATGCATGTATCTGAGCATCTAACTGACTGTACCCGAAGGTACCTGCTGCGTTGATCAGGCTGATGAACACAGGGATTCGGCATCCTGGCCAAGTGGGCTGAACATTCTAGCTACTAGCTAGAAAGCTGAAACTGAAACTGAAACAATCTGCTGCTGAGCAGTCTGACTAGTGTCAAAATACTGGGTCCCACAGATGCCCCCTCGAGTTCATCCCAAACTGAAACCCATACATTGGGTTCTGACTATTGAAATCTACTGAATTCGAATCCCTGGATCCTCATTCAGGCTACATGTCGTGTCATGCTATGCATATGTTGTATTCTTATCTGAAATCTAGATTATCTGATGTCAATTAGCCTCTGGATGGATTACCAAATCTTTAATAAGTCATTTCTGCCTTTTTTTGGAAAATCTGGCGGACGCACGGGCGTGCAGAGAAGACGCACGGGCGTGCTGCACAAACACACGGCCGTGCTGCACAAGGGCACACGGGCGTGTGCCTAGACACACGGGACCGTGCCCCGGTCGTGTGCCTAGCCGTGCAACTCTCTGGAAAAACTGGCCATTTCACGCATCTGAAGGACACATGACCATGCCCCTCAGGACACACGGTCGTGTCCCTATATTTCCTGCCCGTGTGCACGAAGTGCACACGGCTGTGCCTTCGCAGAGACAAGGGCACACGGGCGTGCTCTTGCGGGCACACGGTCGTGCTCCTTGTTCTGCTCGGACAAGGCGCGACTGAAACTGCAGGAAACCCAACTGATTCTCATCCAAACTGTAATTAAACTTAAACACACATCAATGGCACTTCAATCATCACATATACATCATCAATTTCATCATCCATCCACAAATACTGAATCCACCATGAAAACTCATACTTTCTCTCACAACACACACACAAACAGAGCATGCATGTTTTTGGGTGGAAAATAAGCATAGCAACTAACATATAATCATCATCTCATCATCATATACACATGCAAACATAACATCTCAAGCTGGAAATGGAAACACACGTTTCCATCCACATCAAACAAGCTGGGAAACTAAAAGAGAGAGTAAGAAACACTTACCTCTCGCCATGGCTGCTGGAAACTATCCTCAAGCTAATCTCTGGTCTCTCTAGCTGGATTAGGAGCTGCTGGAAGCTGGAAATCTGAGCTAGGGCTGGGAGCTGCTGAAAAGAAAGAAACTCAAGTTGAAAATGGGAAACTACTGGTGAGAAACTAATAAATCTCCCGTCTCTCTCTCCTGCTACCCACCTGCACGGGCGTGCAGGGATGGTGCACGAGAGTGCACCAGGGAAAATGAATAAAAATTCATTTCCCGTACTTCGCATGATTAAAACCTCCCTAAAGGCATCATACGAAGGCCACTCAGCTCTGGAAAACTACCATCTCAACCCTGAACTCCTCAAGACCCCCACCCTATTCCTGGACTTATTTCTAACCCCAGAACTCTATCCCCAAGAGCTTTTCTAGAAAAACCCGGGATGCTACATCTTGGTAGCACAATTATGTGTCTTATGTAAGGAGACACACGAGTTATTTTATCATGCAAACATTTGTGCAACAAAATGTCAAAATGCACTATTATGTGTCATAAAGTGAAGATGCACTGTCAAGGTTCTAATACAAGTCTAATTGTATAAAAGTTAAAAATCAACACTGAGACGCTCATTCATATAGAGAAGACACTTGAATTTATGAAGATCAAACCTTGTTTCTATACATCTTGTAAGGGGTATCATGCTACAAGTCTATATAGTCCTTCGAACATTTGAAGCTTTAAAGATATGAAAACACATGATTGTGTGCGCGAAACACAAGCCCATGTTGGATTGGCAAAATATGAAAAAGTCAATTATTAGATTATATTTATTGTCGAAGCACGACTATGTGACTATACAAATTTTATTTCAATGGCTCTCAAATCAACTGCAAGGACTAGTTTTTTCTTCAAATCCTATATAAGCCAGTTGATTTGAAGATTGAAGTGAGAGAGAATCGTGTTTTAGACTTCTATTTTTCCATTCTCTAATTCTCTACACTATTTCTCTCTAAAATTTATTTGTATACCTTGAGAGAAATCTTTGTGCTTAATTTTTTTTACTAGCCTTTGAGAGGCAAATTGTTATCTTTGTATTTGATCTTTAAAATCCAAGGGCATGATCCCTTGAAACTAGTGATTGAGCAAAATACTGTGAAATTATTGTAAAATCACAATCCTTTATATCAAAACTATTATATTTTAGTGGAGAAAAATCTTTAAGTAAGGTTGCTTAGAGTAATAGATGTAGGAGGCTTATAGAGAAGCTCCGAACTACTATAAAAATTGTTTGAACATTTTCTTCTTCCTTTACTCTTTTATTGTTTTATATTGTTTATAGTTGCTTGATATTGTTGATTTAGTTGAACTGATTATTTGTTTGATTTGTTTATTGTTACATATAATTTTGTTCATGGGTGAAAAGTTTTAAGTGTGGAAAAAGTTTTCAAAAATCCTATTTACTGCCCTTTAGGATTACTTTTAGCCATTTGAGGCTTTATCAATTCGTATTTGAGTTTGTGCTTTTATTTTACAAAATTTTAACAATTTTAAGAGTTATATGATTTTTTTTTTAAATGGCTAATTTGTTTTCTAAAACTGGTTTTGAATAGGGATATAGTTTAGTTAAGTCACCTTTGTTTTGTGAAGAAAAATATAGTCAATGAAATATTAGAATGAAACTTCACATTAAATATGTAGACTATAAGTTATAAAAAATAGTAAAACAGGGTGATTTCGTTCATATATATTCTAAGACTAATGAGCCTAAAAAGGAAATTAATTTTGATGAAAGGGATAAAATATTAATGAGTTTGAATGCTAAAGCTTTAAAATTGTTATTTTATGCATTGAATTCAACTGATTTAATCATATTTCTTCATGTGAAATAGAGAATGAAGTTTGAACTATCCTTCAAACAACTCTTGAAGGAACAAATCAAGTGAAGAAGTCTAAAATAAAATTGGCATTTTGTGATTACGAGTTATTTGAGATGAAGAAAGATAAAAACATCATGAAAATGTATAATAGGTTCTCAAACTTGGTCAATGAGCTGAAATGATTAGGCAAAAAGTTCAAGATAGTTGAATTGGTTAAAAAGATATTAAGGTCATTGCCTGAGTCATGGAGTATAAATGTAACAACAATTATTGAATCAAAAGACTTGACTAAAATGGGCATGAATGAACTTATTAGGCGTCTTTTGACTCTTTAATTGAAGTGGATGCCTAAAAAAGAGGAGAAAGGAAAGAAAAAGAAAAATATTATCTTAAAGGCAAAAGAGATTTTGGATAAAGAAGAAGAGTTCTAGGAAAATGATAATATATCATCAATGGATGAAGAGGATGTGAAGCTCTTTACAAAGAAATCCAACAAGTTCCTTACTAAGAAGAAAAAGAAGAAAAAAGAGAATGAAGTAATTTGCTATAAGTGTGGAAGGAATGACACTTTCAGTAAAAATGTCCTCAAGTAAAGAAGAAAATATTCAAGAAGAAAGCTCTTACCACTTAAAGCGAGAAAGACTGAAGCAATGAAGATGAAAGAGTTTTTTTATACTTCTATATTGAAAGAAAATCTAAAGTTGAGAAGGGATGAAGCTTGGTGTATAAGAGCCTTGTAGCCAATAGAGGAAATGAAGATTAAAAAAGCTTTACAAGGCATTGAAGGAGTTCATCATTCCAAGTAGGTGGTTCTAGCTTGTCTTCATTAATACTTGGTTGATGATGAATTGATTATCATGTTGTAATGTTTGTACTTAAATTTTATATGACTAGTTGCCATGATTAAGTGATTGGATTGAAATTGATGCAAGTATGTTGTATGTGTATATGTTTATGTTACAATATGTGCTAAATTAGAATTCATGTCAAAAGATTCAAATTTGTTTGTTTTAGTATCAAATGACATGAATTCATGTATTATTGTTCCTCCCATGATCAAAATATGCAAGTTTGATGTATTGTATTATTTTGGTCAACTTTATGTTTAAAAGTTTTGAAAATGAGTTAATTTCCCTCAAGTTGCATTAAATGTTTTTATTAAATTCTAAAATGTATTCAAATGTCTTTAAATGTTATTAACAGTTGATACTAATGTGTTAAAATAAATTTCAATTATTTGTGGATATTTTAAATTGATATCAAATTGATCCCCTCCATTTTAAACTATAGTTTTATTGTATTTTCTAAGCTTTGAGGTTATACACGACTGTACATGCATTTTAGTCCCAATCACAACATGATGCTTAATTGTCACACAACTGTGTATGTTTTGTAATCAATATACACAACTGTACACGTATCATACATGACCGTGTTTAAGGATTTCTATAGAATCTAAGTTGTTCTTTTTTTAACAATTGGTACTTTTTGTAATAATTCTCCTAAATGGTTTTTAAGATCATATTTTATGAAAATTTTGGTCTCTCTCATAATCAAATTCAATAATTGGTATGTTAATGATTGGTATCAAGTTTTATATTTGCCCAATTGTTTTCATTGAATTTAACTATGTGAGTTAGGGCTAGAAATAAAATACTGAATGTTTCTTGTTTGCTACCATTTTATGCGTTAGGGGGACTACTCACGTATATCATATGTGAAAATTGATTAGATTGTGAGGTTGTGGGGGAGGGGGAGGAGTCAAATTTTTTAAAAGTCATAGGGCATTTTAACATTAGTTTTGTTATCAATAAAAAATAAGGTGATTGTTAAACCATTTTGTGTTTTGATGTGGTGAAAAACTTAGGTTAAAGTATCTAATTTTTTCTTGCATGAATTAATCCATGACAAAGAAGGACAAAAGGTTTCAATTTTATAGATTTGATAAGAGACACAATCGTGTGTGTCTTGGTAACACAATTGTGTGTCCTATATAAGAAGACATACTATAACATCTCAGGGTTAGAAATGTTTTTTAGGTTAGAAATCGGGGTTATAAGTGAGGATTTATGATAAAATTAGAGTTAGGGGAGAGGGAGGAGTCAAATTTTTTAAAAGGCATACAACATTTTAACATTAGTTTTGTTATCAATAAAAAATAGGGTGATTGTTGAACCCTTTTTTGTTTTGATGTGGTGAAAAACTTAGGTTAAACTATTTAATTTGTTATTGCATGAATTAATCCATGACAAAGAAGGACAATAGGTTTTAATTGTACAGATTTGATGAAAGACACAACTGTGTTTGTCTTGGTAACATGACCGTGTGTGCTATATAAGGAGACATACTGTAACATCCCAGAGTTAGAAGTGTCTTTTAGGTTAGAAATTGCTGTTAGAAGTGAGAATTTATGATAGAATTAGAGTTAGAAGAGTTTAGGGGTGACATAGTTAGTTTTTAGAGTTTGTATGGCCTATGATGATTCTCCTTGGGAGATTTCTTTTATGTGAAGTATAGAAAATAAAGATTCTTCATTTTCCCTTATGCACGATCATGCACTATTAAGGTGCATGACCATGCATGTTTGTAGAAGAAGAGAGACGTCAGCTTAAAATATTTCTCACCCATTTCTAATTCATTTTTACCCAAAGTTTGCTTTTTATTTTCAGAGAATCCTAACCTTAGGGGAGAAAATCAGCAATAAGAAGCACCCAATCCAGTTATAGAGTAAAAGATTTTTGTTTAAGAAAGAGAAAATTTAGCCATAGCAAAAGGTAAGTATTTCTTTGCCTCTTTCCTTAAGTTCCAAGCATGAGTATATTGATTGTTTGAGGTATGATAATGTTTCCAGCATGTTTAATGAATGTGTGATCTGATTATATGATGATATAATGAAAATGAAATGATTACGATGGTGGTTGTTGCCTATGAATATGTTTGAAGCTTATATGCATTTATGTATGTGTTTCAATGAGTTTTAAGGTTTGATTTTGATGTTGAGTGTTATTGGTGAAATTGGTATATGCATTTGTGTTGTTTGGAGTGTAGAATATCGATGAAATAAGTTGATTTCATTTAAACCAAGTATTAGATAGGATTTTGCAAGTTTAAGGCATGGATTTATTGAAACAAAGCAAGACACAAGCTAGTGTGCTCGTAGACACACGCTCATGCGCCCTTGCAAATGTAGGATCACAACCATGTGTGCTAAATATGCTTGACTGCAAATATAAGGGGGTGACAACCGTACATGTAAATGTCATGCTTGTGCATGTCAATGTCACAGTCGTGCATGTTAATGTTATACTCATGCATCTATAGAAATTTAGAAATAAAACTAAAATCACAAAAGCTCGCATGACTAGACTGCATGACTAGCATACAGCTCATGTACCTTCATGCACGCCCACACGTCTAAGCATGCACACCCGTACATTAAGTAAGAAATTGAGAATTTAGCTTAAAATGAAGCACAAAACACAGGAAACTTATTATAATAGCTGTAAAACATTATAAGAAGATAAAATAAAAGAACATGATATATCATATGCATATTATAGCATGACATGTCATACCAGTATTTTCAAAAAATGATCTAAGGATCCAAATACATGTTTTGAACATCTTTTAGAAGTAGATACGAGGGGCACCTATGAGTTGCACACTCGCTAAAGAGGGCGCCAACATCAGCATACGCTGGTGTGTATCTGATTATCAGTTATCAGTTTATAGTTCAACTTTAGTTTCAGATTTTAGCTAACTGACTGAGGGGTAGGAGGCTGAAAACTCATATGGCTAGGATGTCGAATCCTTATATTTATCAGTTTGATCAGTACTACAGATTTTTAGTTGTATTATTTTAAAATATATTTTTAGTTTAAGATCTTCAAATCTATACAAATATTTTCAGATAAACAAATAGTGTTTTCAAAAATCTAGCCCAAGGGCACATAGCATGTTTCAGCATGACTTCATATCATGACATTTATTTCACGACATGAGATATAGTTTTAATTAAAAGAGTAAAAACAAGTTATATTCAGAATAATAAGCAAAGAGAATAGATACAATTAAAAATGCATAAATCATGAGAACAATTAAGTTAAGCTCAAACATGAGCTCAGCTTAGAGCTTTATTTCAGTTAGAAAAAGACAAGAAATGTTTACTAAGTGAGTTATCACTTACCCCTTTCTTTTTCCTTCTTCTTTGCAGGTCAGTTAGATAATAGTTGTAGAGGCTCAAGTTGACTATGACTGAAGGGAGAAGGCTTCAGTTTTGATTTCAGAAGGCTTATTGAGGTTTGTACATGCATACAATTTTCAAATATGCTTATAAAGGCTTATGCATGTATTTTTGTACATCACATACACATATATAATTTCTTATATATGTATACATATAAATACTTATATATATATATATATATATATATATATATAATAAGTTTTAAACCCATCACTTTATTATTCATTGTTTTTAGCTTTCACTTGCATGCCTTTCAGTTAGCCAGTTTTCGTAGGATTCTTGTTGTGTATATCAATTTAAGTATTTCCTTCATAGTAAATAAATAAATAGCTTACTTATTTGCATAAATATGTACAGTGCCTAGTAACAATGGTATATATAGCAGCGGGTCTTACATTGTTGGTATCAGAGCAGATCTTTGAACCAGCTTTTTCCAAATCATGATTTTAGATGTATTGTTTGTATAATTTCAGGAGTAAGAAACCTATGTTTACTCCCTAGCAACTCAAGTTTGTACCATCTTCTCAGCATAAGTAAGGTATTGTTTATTTAAAATAATTTATGATATCCTAGCCCCCTTGTTCGTTTATAATAGTCTAGATAAAAAAGCTTATATCCTTAAACTTATAAATAAAGAAGGCAATAGTTTCGCAGCTAGGCCTATAAGTGTTAGTGATAAGAGGCAATCTCAAGTTTCTTTCCATGTGTCCCTCTAATCAGAAGAGTTGAGGGAGATGATAAAAGAGTTGTTAAGAGAGAGCCTTCAATAGGTAAGGGTAGGTTGTGTACTAAAACCAGTCAGGGATGATTCAGCCAAACATGAGGCCTATTAAGGACCAAGAAGAAGATAACCAAAATCAACCAGAGATACGTTTTAGTTTCTAGAGATTTAAAATGGTTCAAGTCAAGGTGTTAGTGTTGAGACAATTGGTACAAGTAGTTTAGACAAACTGTATCCTATCTACAACTTACTAGAAGCCTTTTAGCCTTCCAAATTTAATGGGTGAAGGGATCCAACCATAGCTGAGGAATGGATTGAGTCTGTAGAGAGTGTAATAGGACTTTTCATATTATCATAGAGAGAAAAAGTTAAATGTTGTATTTCTACTTTGAGGTGATATAAAAGTTTAGTGGAACCTTGCCAAGGCTTTAGTTAATAAAGATCAGTTGACTTGGGTAGAGTTTCGTCGACTATTTGATGCAGGGTACAAAAACTCAAGAATTTATTGATTTGGCACAGGGGTCAAGCTTAGTCAAAGAGTATGCAACCAAATTCAATGCTTTAGTAAGATTTATTCCTGGTTTGGTAAGGACAAAGATGGGTAAGATGTAAAATTTCATATATAGGTTGTATCCTATCATAGCAAAAGATGTTATGACTTAAGTAAATCTTCCCTAGAGATTCAGTGATACATTGGGGAGAGCACTCAGATCAGAGGCTGGTTTATAGCGTATATGAGTGATGACCTGAGAAGTTAAAAGGAGTAGAGATAAAAGTAAGAGACTGATGCCAGTAAAGAAACCATTCAAATAGGCTTAAAGACAGAGAGTTTCAATTCAGTTGCCTTAGTGTGGAAAGTATGGTAGGCGACATGCTAGTGAGTGTTTAACTAGACAAAGTGTGTGCTTTAGGTGTCGTCAACCAGGGTAAAGGATCTCTGAATGTCCATCCAAAGTAAGAGTTGGTGTAAGGCTGACTAAGGGTGGATTCGATCAATTCATAGGTAGGGTCGGTTTACCTAGATGAAAAGTAAATGTAGAAAGAATTGGAGTAAAAGCTCCTAGGATTGGTATAGGAGCATCTAGGGGAGTTACATATCCTTCTGGTGGTGGTAGAGCAAGAGTGTATGTTGTTTAGTAAGAGCAAGTTGATACCATACTACATATAGTGACCGGTTAGTTGTTTTTCCTTGATGTTTATTTATTTGTGTTGATAAATTATGGTGCTACACATAGCTTTATAGTCAAAAGTGTAATTGAGAGATTCAAATTGACCTCTAGTATGGCTAGTAGGAGTATCTGTGTAGAGATACCAAATGGGGGAGTTATGGTGAGTGATCAGGTTCTAATAGATTAAGAGGTTAAGATTTTAGGTAGGAGATTGAGGATACATTTGATCATGTTAGAGTTAGCTAATTTCGATATGATCTTAGGTATGAATTTCTTAAGAAAGTATAATATGAAGATAAATTATGGGAGAAAGAAGGTTAGATTTTATTTAGGCCTTGATCAATTTATCTTTGGTGAGAGTTGAGTTGAGAGTATGTTGGTCTCTTATGTTCAAGCGAAGAAACTATTGAGTCAAGGTTGTATTGGATATTTGGCCAATATTGTATATAGGAGTATAGTTGTGTCAAGTATCGAGGAAGTGTTAGTAGTAAAAGAGTTCCAAGTTGTTTTCCTTAATAAGTTACTAAGATTACCTTTAGATAAAGAGTTGGAGTTTATCATTGAGCTTCTTCCTGGTATGATTTCTATCTCTAAGGCTTCATATCAGATGGCTCTAATTGAACTTCAAAAGCTGAAGAAATAATTGTAAGAGTTTATTGACAAGAGATTCATTCAACCGAGTTATTCTCCTTAGAGAGCTCCTATTCTATTTGTCAAGAAGAAAGATAGGTCGATGAGAATGTGTATTGATTATCGAGAACTGAATAGAGTCACAGTGAAGAATAAGTATCCTTTGCCCAGAATTGATGATCTCTTTGACCATTTGAAAGGAGCAATTGTGTTTGCCAAGATTGATTTGAGATCTAGGTATTATCAGGTCAGGATGGCTGACAAAGACATATCTAATATTACTTTTAGGATGAGATATGGTCATTATAAATTTATAATAATGCCATTTGGGTTGAAAAATACCTTTATAGTATTTATAGATTTGATGAATCGGGTATTCCAATACTGTCTTGATAGATTTGTAATTATGTTCATTGATGACATCTTGGTCTACTCAAAGAGTAGAGAAGAGTATGAAAAACATCTAAGATTTATGCTTCAGAGGTTGAGAAATCAACAACTATTTGCCTAATTGTCCAAGTATAAATTTTGGTTAGATAGAATAGCTTTTCTGAGACATATTGTGTCAGTAGACAGTATTTCAGTTGACCCTAGTAAGGTTGAGGTTGTTTTGAGCTGGCCAAGGCCAAGGATTGTTAAGGAGGCGAGAAGTTTTTTGGGTTTGGTAGGTTATTATAGGAAATTCATTTAAGGGTTCTCAAGATTGGCAAGACCTTTGACTACCTTGACCAGGAGAGAAATGTCTTTTGTTTGGACAGAGGAGTACGAGACTCGTTTCTAAAAGTTAAAATAGAGACTAATTAGCACTCCAATTTTAGCGCTACCCCAAGAAAGAATAGAGTTTAACATGTATATAAATGTTTCTCATCAGGGGATTAGTGTTGTCTTTGATGCCATCAGGTAGGATAATTGTCTATACCTCTAGGCAATTGAGGGATCATGAGTTGAAATATCCTACCCATGATTTAAAGCTAGCTGTAATTGTTTTCACCTTGAAGATTTAGAGACATTATCTTTATGGGGTTAAGTGTAGTATTTATTCAGTTCATAAAAGCTTAAAGTACTTTTTCATTTAGAGGAAACTTAATATGAGACAGAAAAGATGGTTGAAGTTAGTAAAGGGCTATAATTGTGAGATTAAGTATTATCCAAGTAAAGCCAACGTGGTGGTTGATGTACTAAGCAAGAGAATGGCTTTATCGAGGATTTTTGTTCAAAGAGATTGTAGGATGAGATTATCAGAGAAGAAATTAAAATAGTGATTGTAGGTTTCTCTAGACTTCAGATTATGTCCTTTTTATTTGATAAGATTAAAGCCAGTAATATGTCAGGCGGTTGGACTCAAGGTATGGTTCAGAAGATTTTAGAGGGTTCAATGTCAAACTTTGAAGTTAGAGATGAGATCTTGAGATTTAGAAACAGAGTTTATGTGCCACAAAATTCATAATTGAGACATAAGATTTTATCAAAAGATTATAGTACAGTGTATTTTGCACATCCAGGTAGCACAAAAATATATCAAGATCTCAAGAAGAGTTTTTAGTAGTCAAGGATGAAAAGAGACATAATAGACTTTGTTTCTAGGTGTTTGGTATGTCAATAGGTTATGATAGAGCATTAGAGACCCTTGGGGTTATTGCATCCTTTAAGTATTCCTAAGTGAAAATGGGAGGACATATCTATTGATTTTATTACAAGTCTTCTTAGAGTTCAGAGACGATGTGATAGTATCTGAGTGATTGTGGACAAATTAAACAAGTTAGCTTAAATTCCAACCTATTCAGTAGGGTATACCTATAGATCAATTAGGACAGTTATGTGTTAGAGAGATTATCAGACTCCAAGGGATTCCCAAGACTATTGTGTCAGATAAAGAATCTACATTCTTATCAGCTTTTTGGAGGAGTTAACAAAGATCATTGGGGACTAGGTTATAGTTTAGTTTAGTATATCACTCTCAGACTGATGACCAGACTGAGAGAGTAAATTAGATTTTAGAAAATATGTTAAGAGTCTTTTGTATGGACTTTCAAACTAGTTGGGTAAAGTTGCTTCCTCTAACGAAGTTTGCATATAATAACAGTTATAAAGTAGTTATTCAAATGACTTCATTTAAGACTTTGTATGGTCGGAGGTGTAGGTCTCCTCTTTACTATAATGAGATTGGGGAGAAAGATTCTTTAGAGACTATAGTAGGTCTAAAGTTGATTCAAAAGATGATTGAGATGATTAAGATTATTAGACAGAGAATGAAACAAGCTTAGGATCGATAAAAAAGTTATGATGATTTAAAATATAGAGAGAGAGTTTCAAATAGGTGATAAGGTATTCTTAAGAATTGCTCTCTACAGACAAGTTTTATGGTTTAGTAAGAAAGGAAAGCTAGCCTCCAAATTTATTGGCCCATATAAGACACTAGAGAGAGTAGGAAAAGTAGCCTATAGACTTATTTTGCTAGCTAGTATGAAAAAAATCCATAATGTCTTCTATGTGTCTCAATAGAAAAAATATGTTGGGGATTAGACATATGTGCTTCAATTTTTAGATTTGCATTTAGCAAATGATTTGAGCTATTAGGAGAAGCTGGTTTAGATTTTAGATTATAAAGTTAAGGTCCTCATGAATAAAAAGATTTCTTTAGTAAAGGTGTTGTAAAGAAGTCAGAGAATTAAAGAAACTACTTAATAGGTTGCATGTAAAATCTAGGATAGGTTTCTAAAGTTATTCTGGTGGATTTTGGGGACTAAAGTTTTGCAATGAGGGAGGAATGTAACATCCTAGGGTGAAAAGTGTCTTTTATGCTAAAAATTGGGGTTAGAAGTGAGAATTTATGATAAAATTAGAGTTGGGGGAGTTTATGGGGTGAAATAGTTAGTTTTTAGAGTTTGTGTGGACTATGTATGATTCTCCTTGGGAGATTTCTTTCATGCGAAGTGAGAGAAATGAAGATTCTTCATTGTTTCTCATGCACGATCGTGTAGTATTAAGGTGTAAGACCGTGCATGTTTGTAGAAGAAGAGAGACACTAGCATAAAACATTTCTAATTCATTATTTTATGAATGTGTGATTTGATTGTATGATGATATGATTAAAATGAAGTGATTGTGACGGTGGTTGTTGCTTATAAATATGTTTGAAGCTTATATGCGTATATGTATGTGTTTCAATAAGTTTTGAGGTTTGATTCTGATGTTGAGTGTTATTGGTGAATTTGGCACATGCATTTATGTTGTTTGGAATGCAGAATGTTGATGAAATGAGTTGATTTCATTTAAACCAAGCATTGGACAAGATTCTACAAGTTTCAGGCATGGATTTGTCAAAACAAACCAGGAAACATGCCTGTACGCCTAAAGACACATGCTCGTGTGCCCTTGCAAATGTAAGATCACAATCATGTGCGTGAAATGTGCATGACTGCAAAAATAAGGGGGTCATTGTCATACATGTAAATGACACACTCGTGTATTTGAATATCATAGTTGTGCATGATAATGTCACAACTATGCATCTATAGAAATTTAGAAATAAAGTTGAAATCACAAAAGCTCTAAGGACCAGGTTGCATGACTAGCACACGACCCATGCATCTTCATGGATACCTATACGTCTAAGCATGCACACCTGTGCATTAAGTAAGAAATTAAGAATATAGCTTAGAATGAAGCATAAAACACAAGAAACTTATTATATCAGTTAGAAAACATTATAACAAGATAAAATAAGAAAACATGATGCATCATATGCATATCATAGCATGACATACCACACCAATGTTTTCAGAAAAAAATCTAAGGATCCAAATACATGTTTTAAAGTTAGAAAAATACGATATTTTAGATATCTTTTAGATGTGGATATGAGAGAACACCTATGAGATGAACGCCCATTAGAAAGGGAATCAGCATCAGTGTACGCTAGTGTGCACCTGATTATCAGTTATCAGTTTATAGTTCAGTTTTAGTTTCAGATTTCAGCTAACTGACTGAGGGTTAAGGGGTTGAAAACTCACATGGCCAAGTTGCTGAATCCATGTATTCATTAGTCTAATCAATACTACAGATTTTTAGTTGCATTATTTTAAGATATATTTTCAGTTTAAGATCTTTGGAGCTATATAGATATTTTTTTATAAACAGAAATCTAGCCCAAGGGAACATAGCATGTTTCAGCATGACTTTATACCATGGCATAAGATATAGTTTCAATTAAAAGATAATGAACAAGTTACATTCAGAATAATAAACAAAAAGAATAAATACAATTAAGAATGCATAAATCATGAGAACAATTAAGTTAAGCTTAGACATGAGTTCAATTTAGAGTTTGCTTGGGTTAGAAATAGATAACAAATGTTTACTAAGTGAGTTATCACTCGCCCCTTTCGTTTTCCTTCTTCTTTGCAGATCAATTAGATAGGAGTTATGGAGACTTGAGTTAACTATGACTGAAAGGAGAAGACTTCAATTTTGATTTCAGAAGGCCTGTTGGGGTTTCTACATGCATTTAATTTTCAAATATGCTTATAAAGGCGTATGCATGTATTTTTGTACGTCACATACATATACATATAATTTCTCATATATGTATACATATAAATACTTATATATATATATATATATATTATATCATAAGTTTTAAACCTATCACTTTGTTATTCATTGTGTTTAGCTTCTGCTTACATGCCTTTCAGTTAGTCAGTTTTCATAGGATTCCTATTGTGTATATCAATTTAAGTATTTTCTTAATAGTAAATGAATAAATAGCTTGCTTATTTGCATAAATAAGTATAATGTCTATTAACAGTGATATACACAAAGCGGTTCTTACACATACAAGTTGTTTTGTAGATTTGTGACATTACTATATATATATATATATATATATATATATATATATATATATATATATATATTATTTATATTATTTTTTCCTAAAAATAATAATTATTAAATTAAACATCCTTAATATATAGTAGTATCACACACATGTTTACGTAAATATACATATTTTACAAAACTTTATATATACATTTGATCATGCATAATGATAACTTAAACATTTACTATAATATACTGAAATAAACATTATATATTATTAAATCAGTATACTTATAAAGTGTATTGTACAAAGTATGCGAGTAAACTATACATGTCGTGAAACTAAAACAAAATGCCACAACATGACATACATATAAATGATAACTTGAGCTAAAAATATCTCATTCATAACTGTCTCATAGCTTTTCAATAGCATATACAAGACCTGCAAGGAAATGAAATTAGGGAATTAGTAACGAGTTACTCAGTAAATATTTTTTATCTCTATCCTCATATATGTTCCTATCCTTTAAGTATTAGTGTTTTATCAGTATTCTTATCTTGTTTCTTATCTTAAACAAAAATCTTTACTTCTCTTTTGCTTATCATGATATCTTTACTTTGAATCATGTCATGTTATTATGTCATGATATAAAACATGTTGATTTCATGTTTTAGCCCAAAGGCTTGTTTTCCTTAAAACATTTTCTAAAAAAATCTTTGTTGTGATATGAATATCTCATCATAAATCATCCTTTAAAATCTATCTTCTATATAAATCATATATAAAATCGATCTTCTATATAAATCATATATAAAAGTTTTTTCTTTAAACTTCTATACTGATCAGACTGATGAATACAAGGATTTGACACCCTGACCATTTGAGTTCAACAGTTAACTAATATTCGACTGGTACTTTCTTTAACGAGTTTAATCAATGACTATGTCCTCTCTAACGAATGTTGGTTTCTTTTCTAATAGGTTTGCGAACTCATAGATGCCCCTTCGTATCCATCCTTATAAACTATTCCATACATAAGGCTTAATACTTACAAACTTATGCATAAAACTTTTCTTGATCTTTTTAAAACTTTACTTTGATATGTCATGTTATGTAAATGCGCATCATGCATGATAGTTCATTATTTTCCTTCCTATTAAGCTTATACTTTATCCCTCTTAATTTTGAATAAATCTGGTCATAATTCTTTTAATTGGAAACTTACTTTGGTTATGCATTGAATTCATAATATCTTAATTCCTTATTTTGTAAATTATATGTTATATGGTCGTGTACCTTTGGATCTCACGGTTGTTTGTTATATATGATCGTGACCTAGTATTGGTTGGTTTTACAGAACTACACATGCATATGACTATGACCCATCATTGCACAGTTGTGTCATAACAAGACCTTATCAACTCAGTTCCAATTGTGCATGCATACATACACGACCGTAATATTGTAAAATACGATTGCATAGTTGCATGCCTTATCAGGCGTATAGTTGTGCAAGTTGCTCTGCTTCTACAAAATCTTAGCCCCCAACCAACCATTGATCCTAGTATAAGTCTATTCCAACATAAGCAAACTCATTCAATCAACAACACGAACTCATTATAATCACTTTGCACATAATCTCATCATTCAATTTAATCAAAACCTGTAAATCAATACATAAATCATATATATTGTAGGATCTGCTATTGTATATGTCACTGTTATTAGGTCTTGTACTTATTTATGCAAATAAATAAGCTAATTATTTATTCTATATTAGGAAAATGTTTAACTTGATATACACAACATAAATCCCAAAAAAAACTAGCTGATTGAAAAGCATGCAAGCAGAAGTTGAAAACAATGAATAACAAAGTGATGGGTTCAAAACTTCTAACATATATATATATATATATACACACACATACATACATTTTTATGAGAGATTATACATACATGTATGTGATGTACAAAAATACATGCATTCACCTGTATGAGCATGGTTTGCAAACTATATGCATACAGAAACCCCAACATGCCATTTGAAATATAAATTGGAGCCTTCTCCCTTTAGCCATAGTTAACCCAAGCCTCAGTAGCTCCTATCTAAATGATCTACAAAGAAGAATGAAAAAGAAAAGGGTGAGTAATAACTTACTCAGTAAAAATTTTCTATCTCTTTTTAACCCAAGCAAAGCTTTAAGCTGAACTCATGTCTGAGCTTAAATTAATTATTCTCATTATTTATGCATTTTTAATTGTATTTATTCTCTTTGCTTATTATTTTGAATATAACTTGTTTTTACTCTTTCGGCTGGAACTATAT